>SJYA01002114.1:3316277-3354911 GCA_006410615.1 Neotragus moschatus | reverse complement strand
TCCCCCTTCCTGCAGTAAAGGCGAGTGAGGAAGTTGTCCTGCTTAGCCCTCACCTCGTTTGCACAGCTGGGGCTCTTTACAGGTTCCTTATCCCAGTAGGCAATTCAAACGGCATCTGCAACTCCAATATCTAGTGTGGAAAGAAGCAAAATTGTTGTGAGGGCTGGGGAGGCAACCTGACTTTTGAACTCTCTTCTCAAACTCTCTAAGCTGCCCCTGTGTGGCTCTGAGGGACCCCCAGGCTCTGGGCCAACAGTTTTTGTTTGTTTGTTTAAGATTTTTTGATGTGGATCATTTTTTAAGTCTTGATTGACTTCGTTACAACGTTGCTTGTTTTATGTTTTGGTCTTCTGGCCGAGAGGCCTGTGGGGTCTTAGCTCCCCTACCAGGGATTGAACCTGCACCCCCTGCATTGGAAGGCACAGTCTTGACCACTGGACCTCCAGGGGAGTCCCCAGGCCCACGCTTTGAAAACCACTGCTGGGCAGTGAGAGGAGAGATGACTTGGGCTCAGCTCTGGACCCCGCACGGACAGGAGTCAGGAGACCGAGAAGGCAGAGGCTCAGGGGCCTCTGTCACTCTTGACACCATTATACGAGGCGGGGGAGCCCTGCCGAGGCTGGTGACGTGGGAGTCCCCGTTGGATGGGGACGTTGAGCCGTGTCGTAAGGGCTTGTGCACCTGCTTCTCAGAAGGGAAGGGGGCTGTGGAGGAGGAGGGCACGTGGCCTGGAGGCCTGGTGGTCATCCCTGTCCAGGTTCTCAGGGTCATTCTTGCCTGACATTCTCTAGGGTGGAAATTAGCACATCGGGTTGTGTGCTATGTCTGGGTAGGACTCATCTTGTCACACTTATCTTATCTTTGTATCTGGTTTTGTATAGCTTATCTTATAAAACCTTATCTTGACATAGTTCTTAAGGTTCAAGTCAAAGCCTCCTCCATCTCTAATCTTTAACTTTCAGATTGTGGGTTCCAGGAGGGGCCAGGGAGCAATCGAGGCGCCCACCCCTGGTCACCATCCAAGCCAGCGTACTGCGTCCAGCTCACAGGACGGTGCTCTTATTCATCTGTCTCAGGCTGGCTCTCCCAGCAGTCACTGCTGGGAACCACCTCTAGTTTAAGAGCAGGAGAACTGAGTGTCTGTGGAGGGTCGGCAGCACCAGGGAGCCCCTAGCAGGCGAGGTCAGCACAAAGCTCAAGGTCCTTACAACTGAACTCCATCTCCTTGAGACCATCTTTGTTCACAGGGCAAACCTCGCCTCAATTCTCCCCCAGCCCTCCCCTCTAGGGGGAGCTACTGAGATCTCCTGTTGTCTGTTATTAGTTGTCACCCATTTCATCTGCTCGTGGCTTTTCTTATTGTAATATTGGAGGGACCTGCACCTTGGCAGTGAGGGTGGGGCATGTATGCCTCAGTTTCGATTTGAAATCTTACACCGCATGCATCCGATCGCTGTCAACCATGCCAGCCACCCCATCCCTCTGTGATAGTCAGTTCCCTTTATGATTGGCGCTCCCCACCCTCCTCCGTCTTCATGGGCCTTTCTGAAACCGTTTCTGTACAAATAAAGTCATCTCTGAATTGTTTCTGCTTTTCCCCTCCATCATGTGCCAGTAATGAACATTGTCACTTTCCCATAGTGAATAACTTGAAAAGAATAAATATTCATAAAGCTGCCCCAAGGTGACACACGGAGAAGGAAATGGCAACTCATTCCAATATTCTTGCCTGGGAAATCCCATGGACAGAGGAGCCTGACAGGGTGGCAAAAAGTTGGGCACGACTCAGTGACTATACAACAATAATCAGTAAGGTGACTCGGGACAGCCAGTGTCCTAATAGTCCAACCTTCTTACCCCTTACCTCCACTAGACTGTTGAAAGTGGCAATGGGGTAAAGCAGAAGAACTGGTGAATCTGAGTGGTATCTGGACTCAACAATCAGCAACCTATAAAATACTTTTATACTTTGTTTCTTCCATTTGCACTGTCAGTAGCATCAGAGATCTGGGAAACAGTGTTCACAAGAGGCTATGGTTAAATTCAGTAGTTTTTGCAATGGGAGACTGAGAGCAGAAATAAGCCAGCTGACTGATTCCCAGCCCCAGAAGAATAAGGAAACGGGGGTGGAGGTGGGGCATGTGAGGGGCAGTGCTGGGACTTTTCCCAGACTCTCCTCTCAGCAGTTCGTCCCTCTCCCCACCAGCTACTTCCCCATGCTCCTGTCCCCTCCGCAAGCTCCGTCAGGGCCCATCAAGATAGGAAGTGAGTTGTGAGAGCTGATTTCATCACTTCCTGTCTCAGGATGAGTTCTGCAAGGTTCCTCGGAGCCCCAGTGTCATCAGCCAGCCCACCTCTCCAGCCACCCGTCTTCCTCTCCACTTAGTGGAGATTAAGAAATCCCAACTGAGTCAGCCATATCCAGTGCTTCTCTTGTATTAAAACCATCTTGTGCTGAAGTAGAAAAATGACCCCTTTGCAAAGGAAGTTTGATACTTTCAAAGCAGGGAGACTTTGTCCAACTGCTTTCAAGCCCTTGCCTCATTTAAGAGAAAAAAATGAACTTGGAAAGAGGAGTGGGTGAAATCTGTGGGAATCTCCTTCAGCAGAGATGGAGATGGGCTTGTAGACTCATCAAACAGAGAAGGAAAGGAAGTGGAGACTTCACGGTTGCAATATGGAGGCCGGATAAATCATCTTGTAATTCAGGGGAATCGAGGCATTTCTTGAGTTTGGGGGGTACAAAAAGCACCAAAAGTCAAAGAGCACACAGTTAAGTGTGAGTAAAGCTGCAGTCCTGTCCATGGCATTTTCCCAGCAGGAATGCTGGAGTGGTTGCCGTTTCCTCCTCCAGTGGACCGTGTTTTGTCAGAACTCTTCACTGTGAGCTGTCCACCTTGGGTGGCCCCGAACACATGGCTCATAGCTTCACTGAGTTACACAAGCCCCTTCACCATAGCAAGGTCGTGGCGTGCTGCAGTCCATGGGTCACACAAAGTCAGACAGTGCTTAGCGACTGAACAACAACAACACTGCAGTAAAAACGGGAAAATCAAAGTTGTTATAATCATGGCAGCAAGTAACATTGCTTTAACTCTTTCTGGATGATAAAACTGTTCTGCCTCCATCATTTAACTTACGCCCAACAACCTTGAAAGCATTTATATTGTTGTTTAGTGGCTCAGATGGTAAAGCGTCTGTCTGCAATGCAGGAGACCCGGGTTTGATCCCTGGGTTGGGAAGATTCCCCCAGACAAGGAAATGGCAGCCCACTCCAGTATTCTTGCCTGGAAAATCCCATGGACTGCGGAGCCTGGTAGGTTACTGTCCATGGGGTCACAAAGAGTCGGACACAACTAAGCGACTTCACTTTCACTTTCACTTTGAGACATTTTACAGATGGAGGGGTGACCTTGGACTTGTCCAAGGTTACTGCTAGTGGTAGAATTACTGGGCTCCATTGTGGCTCCTCTGACTCTAGATAACTGGTCCTTTCCTCTGCACCCCACCGTAATTTCATGATCAGAGTTGCCCTGTGTTCATCTGCACCTGACATTTTGCTGATGTGTATTTTCCCCTTTTATAGATTTTGATTTTCGGAATTAATAATATCTTTAGTGTTTTTTTTTTTTCCCCCCAAAGAATCTCTATTGCCAAGATGCAGGTCTTTGTGCCACATAGGGATTATGCTCAAGATGCATTTGCCTTCTCTTGTTAAAGGGAAGGACACATTTAAGTTGGAAACTGAGGAACAAGGCAGGTCAGATACCTCAGTCTACTATCATGTAATTCTCAGCCTGTTTAGTGCAAAAGTCTTTGACATTAGGATGTCTGAGTCTGCCCTCACTGAANTGCTCAAGATGCATTTGCCTTCTCTTGTTAAAGGGAAGGACACATTTAAGTTGGAAACTGAGGAACAAGGCAGGTCAGATACCTCAGTCTACTATCATGTAATTCTCAGCCTGTTTAGTGCAAAAGTCTTTGACATTAGGATGTCTGAGTCTGCCCTCACTGAAGTATCTACTGATCAAGAAAACGGGGTATAGACAGGGCATCCCTTGTAATAACTCTGAGTTGGAACCACCAGTCTACAGAGATGGTCAGTTCCACAAAATCATCTGGACGGGTGCCACCAGCAACAAGGAAGTCCCCTGGTAACAGCTGGCTGGTTTCCAGTGATGATTTCAGTGGAAGCTGAGACGGGGCCTCGTCCCCTTCCCTGTTTCGGGGTCTCCTCTGTCCCTGACTCCTGGAATCCCTTCCTTTCCCTCTGGAGCCTCCTCCCTAGACCTGACTGCTCCTCCCCCCTGTGCCCACCCCACCCCCTCCTGGCCTCTCTCAGTCATGCTCTCCAATCAACTGATACCTGATATTTCAATGGAATCATTTGGTCGTTGTTTTTAAAAGCAGGTTCATATTGACTTTTTCTATGCAGGAAAAAAAAAATGGAAGAAAATGACTTCAAGTGACCTTTACATGAGTGACCTTTACCCAAAACCTTTAGATGCTTTTGTAGCCTTTCACAGATGAGTCCTTCCTTCCCCACCCCTGGAATACCTGCTTTAAGACACTTGTGTTACCTCACTCCCTGGCTTCATATAATCCAATAGAAGGCTTAAAACTGAATCGCCAAAAGTCACTCCATCCCCAATTCAAGAGGAGTTTGTTGTCCTTGGCGTTCATTCTGAGGTCAAGGTGGAGCTGGAGGCACTTTCTCCAGCTTCACTTTCAGCCTGGGGTCCTGCTCAAGGGCCAGAAGGACAACTCTGTGACCACAGGGCCGCCAGAGCAGAGAGGTGATGCCCAAGGCCACATGGTGCTCTGCCATGGGTGCCACCCTGCAGCCTTGCCCCCTCTGTACACCAA
This sequence comes from Neotragus moschatus, assembly GCA_006410615.1. Classification (NCBI taxonomy): domain Eukaryota; kingdom Metazoa; phylum Chordata; class Mammalia; order Artiodactyla; family Bovidae; genus Neotragus; species Neotragus moschatus. The sequence continues at coordinate 3,350,045 of SJYA01002114.1, read as the reverse complement.
GACCCGTTCCCCAGCCTCCAGCCCCCACAGAGCCCTGCCCGAGGATGTAGCCCCAGATGGTGGGCGCATGGGTCCTGCCCAGCCCCCTACCCTCGTGGCAGTGGGCTTATCCTTGAGCAAGAACACTGGAGTGGGTTGCTATTTCCTTCTCCTGGGGATCTTCCTGACCTAAGGATCAAACCCAGGTCTCCCATATTGCAGGCAGTTTCTTTACCATCTGAGCTACCAAGGAAGCCAAAAAATTCCCGATGGCCTGTGGGCACACGGCCCCAGCCTTCTTCAGGTTTGCAGCCCACCAGCCTCCTATCTCAGTGTCTCTCTCAAGCCCACTCTTGGAGACCACCCACTCTCTCTTTTCTATTTCTTTCAGTGCACCTACTGCAGTGTGACTATTTGGGCAGTTTTGGATTCTCTCTGTGTCCCAGACACTTAGCACAGTGGCTTGCATGCAATAGGTACTCAATAAATATTTGTCGAATGACTGCACTGACCCACGCGGGGGCTGCCCACGTTCAGTTTAAAACAACAGCGCCTGCTTCGCGTGGCTCTGAATGAGTAATTAGAAGAGCCTGTTTCTGGTGTTTTCTGGGCCACTCTTCAGGTGGCTTTACCCCTGAAACATGTTCCTGGTACATTTCTTTCTCCCCTCCCTCTGACCGTGCTAACTTCCCTGTACCAAGCTTACAGTATTGGTCAAAATCACAGTGAGAGAAAATAAAGAGGAAGTAGAACAGAAGCAGCCGGGCCTTTCTGAAAAGACAAAGAGCTGCCTTGTTTCCACTCTCTGTGGAGTAAAGAACGCCAGGGGGATGAGAAGCTATAAATGAAATGCTGCACATGGCAGCCAGTGGCGGACGCTTTTAATCGGGAAAACACTTTTAAATGGACGAGTTTTTCCTCTCTAATGCCATTCAGATTCCTTTGAGGCTGGAATTCAAGGGGCGAAGGGGCTGGCAGGCTTTTCTTAGCAACCAGGGTTTCCAGCCCTTGTTACCTGTTATACACACACACACACACACAGTCGTGTCTATGACATCACTGTCTGAGCTGCTCTGAGTTGGAGAACCACCTGCATGTTGGTTGGTAACCATCATATTATACTCAGTTGGCAGCCGTATGTTTTAGCTGATCTTCATCGTTTCCACACCTTCCATCTGCCCCTCTCTGGAGCCCCCGCTTTGAGATCCGCCAGCCCACCGTCCACCCCAGGATCCCTGGGCACTGCTTCTCAGCGTGACAGGCACCCAGGCACCCCCTCCACCCCCGGAGCCCCAGCCATTGCTGGCGGCCACCCAGGCATGTAGACCCTCACACTCAGCCCTTCTGTTTCTTGACTTCCTCTCCCCCAGGACTCTGTTCTCACCTGCCGGAGCCCCACCATGGTTATGACCAGAGGCTCTGCCTGCGGGCCCCCATGCCTGCCCTTCGTCCCCCACCGCCATCTGCCTGGCTCCTGCTCCAGGACTCCATGTTTCCTCCTCTGCACGCCCCCCTGTTTCTTTTCTCTCCTGACCCGGCTTCTGTGCACCACCTGCCGGCTCCTTTGTCACTTACGCTTGGGTCAAGCCCAGCCCTTCGCCTGTTCCATGTGCACACACCAGCCATGACCACTGCTGACGGAAGGCGCTGGCTCTTCTGCTTCTAGACAACCGGTCGAGCTGCCTAGGGACCCCACTCACACACACGTGTCCCCAGACCTAAACCCCTCCCTCTCCCGCTCTCTTGGGTCACTTGCTATCGCTCCCTGAGAAGGAGAATCCAGCACACTCACTCCTTCCTGACTGAGGCTGCCTGCACTGGGCACCAAGTCCTGTCACCTCTTCCTTTCAAGACGTGCATGCGCGTTTAGTCACTTGAGTCGTGTCTGACTCTGCGACCCCATGGACTGTAGCCTGCCAGGTTCCACTGTCCCTGGAATTCTCCAGGCAAGAATACTGGAGTGGGTTGCCATTTCCTTCTCCAAAGGGTTTTCCCAACCCAGGAATCGAACCCACATCTCTGGCATTGCAGGCTGATTCTTTACCACTGAGCCACCTGGGAACCCCTCCTTTCAAGACATTGCCCTAGGAATTCTGCCCTGCTGTTTTCCCTTTATTTCTGTGGTGTTCCTATAGGAACTGTGGTACAGCCCCCCTTCTCCACACCCCTCTCCAGCTGCCTCTACCTCCAGTTCACTCCACCCCATCACGACAAAGGTTCTTGAAGGACCATGTTCTCTCTTCACAATTCTTCCCCTCCAGCTCTCTCTCGAGCCCACCAGCTCTCGAGCAAACAGCTCTGGACAAGTCATCCTCAGTGACCGCATGACACAAGGCCAAGGGCGTTCCTCAGACTCATAGCGGCGTGCTTGACCTCTCTCTCCTCCCAGACATTCCTCTTCACTTGACTTCTGGGACACTGCTCTCTGGGTTTCCTCCCACTTCACTGGCAGTTCCTCCTCGGCTCCCAGCATTTAAACACTGGAAGGTCCCTGAAGTCAGTTCTCGGACCTCCCCTTTCTCCAGATTCACCTCTTGAGTGATCTCACTGAGAGCACTGTGTACTTCCCTAGGGCTGACATAACCAGTCACCACCAACTGGGTAGCTAAGCCATCAGGAATTTTTATCCTGTCACAGTTCTGGAAGCCAGACGTCCCACCTCAGTGTATCAGCAGGGCTGCGCCCACTCGAGCCTCTGGTGGAGGATTCGCCTGCCTCTTCTGCCTCCTGGTGGTCCCTAGAATTCCCTGGCTTGCGGCAGCGTCACTTTTTCTTCACAGGCCTTCTCCTCTCTATGTGTCTGTCCGTGTATCTTCTCTTAAAACAACACAGCTCATTGGTTTAGTTGTTCAGTCGCTAAGGCATGTCTGGCTCTTTGCAACCCCATGGACTGCAGCATTCCAGACCTCCCTATCCTTCACTATCTCCTGGAGTTTGCTCAGATTCATGCCCATTGAGTTAGTGATGCCATCCAACCATCTCATCATCTGATGCCCCCTTCTCCTGGCCTCAGTTTTGATTTAGGGCCCACCGTAAATGCAGGATGCTTCCCTGATGGCCCAGATGGTAAAGAATCTGCCTACAGTATAGGACACCTGGGTTTGATCCCTGGGTTGGGAAGATCCCCTGGAGGAGGGTATGCCTACCCACTCCATTATTCTTGCCTAGAGAATTCTATGGACAGAGGTCCCTGTCAGGCAATAGTCCAGGGGGTTGCAAGAGAGTCAGACATGACTGAAGCAACCTAGCAGGCATGCACTATTTCTTTATTGTCAGTTGTGTTTATTTAGTATAGATGAAATCATGCATCTTTTCCTATATTTATTCTTTGTTTGCAGTTTATTTTTCTGGGAATTCTTTCTTTAAGCTTTTAACCATTTTCTTTGTTGTTATTAGTTCATCGTTATCCATCCTTTCTAATTTTTCTTTTCATTGCATATTAGCTTTGTACCATATGTGCTGTGTTATATGTATTGAACTGAATATTACAGTTTTTCATTTAATTAAAAACTCTCTGGGACTTCCCTCGTGGTTCAGTGGCCAGGGCCCCATGCTCCCAGTGCAGGGGGTCCAGGTTTGATCTTTGATCAGGAGACTAGATCCCACATGCTGCAGCGAAGACCCAACACAGCCAAATAAATATAAACTAAACCTTTTTTTAGTTTTAATTCTCCATCAACATGTATGTACCTATTAAAGTATAATATTCTATTCCTGTAACTGTATTGTGATTTCCTTACCATTCCTTGGTTTATGTTTGGGGAATCTCCACTTTTCCATTAATACAAGTAACAAAACTTTCTTTACTTCCTTCACCTGTTTCCTTATGCCCCAGTTGCCACATAATACGATCAGAGTAGGAATGTTTTCGAGTCACTTGACAGTTTTAGTTTTCATTGAGCAGATTTGCACGTTTGCCTCCTGTGACTTGTCCCTCTGCTGGAGGTGTGGGGGGCAAACCCTGTCAGGCCACATTCCTCCTGAGAGGCAACACTGATCCAGCCCACACCTCTTCCCTCCTGCAAAAGCTTGGGCAGAAGAACAAGTGGCTTTTCTCTCACCCCTCCATCCTTGGGATAAGTTTAGAACATTTTGCTTCCTTCTTCTTCTTCCAAGGTGATAAGCACAGTTCATTAGCCGCAGGTCAGAGTAGGTCGTCTTGATTCAAGTAGCAGCAGTGAAACTGACGCAGAAGAGGGGACGGTAAGCGAAGGAGATTTCTGATCTTAGTGCCGGTTACTCACTGCCCTCTCCTGGGTCTACAGAGTGGGGAGTCCCTGACCTGGCTGGGAGGAGGTGATCCTCCACAGCACATCCCTTTCCAGCCTCAGGCAGCTGATACCAGGGAGCCCTCAGTGGACATGGAGTCCAGCTCCAGATCCTCCCAAGGGCGGTGGCAGCCGCTCAGCAGGGGAGGCAGTGTGCGCCAGGCTGCACTCGGGCACCTGTGGGTGCCCATTTTCCCACAGTAAAAAAAAATTGATTAAAAAAGGAAATCACTACTATTTACTATGATCCTATTTCATCTTTTTTTTTTTTTAACCATTTGAACTTTTTATTTTATACTGGAGTATAGCCAATTAACAATATTGTCATAGTTTCAGGTGGACAGCAGAGGGACTCAGCCATGCATATATGTGTATCCATTCTCCCCCAGACTCCCCTCCCATCCAGGCTGCCACATAGCACTGAGCAGAGATCCATGTGCTATACAGTAGGATATATTAATGTTAGGAATCATTCCTCTCCATCTTGCATTGAGTGGTCTTGCATTCTCCTTTTCAGTCTCATCTGGACTCTCTCAGGTGATTCTTACTGCATTTCATAGAGCAGAAAAGTTGAGATTTTGAGAAGAAACTTGCCCCTGTTTTGTGTAAAACCCAAGATGACTCCTTGTGAGTCTCTGACCGATAGTCACAGCTGGCTGACTATCTTCTGAGGCGTCATCGGTCTACTTCCTGCTGATCCCCGCCTGTGTATTCACATCACGGCCGGGTCTATTTGAGGTTAGGTTGAGGAGTGGCCTGGGGAGGAAGTGGTATGGGAGGAGCCCTGACCACTGCCCAGTGTGACTTGGTCCCCGCAGGTATGCATGGGCGTCCCTGGCCAGGATGCCACCACAAGCCGCAGAATGCCCTGCGCAGCCACTCTGCTGCATCCAGCAGACTCTCCACCTTCTGTTCCTGCTTTCCTACAGCCGGAAGCTCCCCGTTTTATGTTTCAACTGTGATAAAATACATGTAACGTAAAGTTTACCATTTCATCCATTATTAAACGCACAGTTCAGTGGCATCCGGTTGGCAGTGGCATTCCCACTGCTGTGTGGACATCACTGCCATCTGTCGCCAGAACCCTTTCCATCTTGCAGAACTGACACTGTGTGCCCATGAAACGTTAACTCCGCTCCTCCCTCCCACCAGCCCTCGACAGCCCTTATGCGCCTTTCTGTGCGTTTGATCCTCTAAGTAGCTTGCTTGAGTGGAATCTTCAGTATTTGCCCTTCTTAATGATTCATGGCTTATTTACTTCTCTTAGCTTACTGTCCTCAGGGTTTATCCATGTTGTTAGTCTGTGTTAGAACTCTATTCCTTCTTATGGCTGAATCATACTCCATTGTTTGTATAGACTGCAATTTTTTTTTTTTTTTTTAAATTTCATCCACTGACGGACACTTGAGTTGTTTCTACCTTTTGCCTGTTGTGAATAATGCTCCCGTGATCAGGGGTGCATCTGTCCAAGATTGTGCAAATATTAACTATCTGCTTTTGGTTCTTTGTGCTTTATACCCAGTAGTGGAATTGATGGATTGTGCAGTAATCCTATGTTGAATTTTTTGAGGAACATTCATTCTGGTTTCCACAGTGGCTGTACTATTCTACATTCCCATTAGCAATAGCTAATTTCTCTACTTCCTCAACACTGTTTATTTTCTTTTTGTTGTTGTTGTTTGACTGTTTTTATAACAGCCATCCTAATGGATGTGAGCTGGTCCAATAAGTATTTGCAGGAGAAGGTCTATGAGAATTAATTGACAAATGGTTCTTTCTTTTCTGCTAATTAAGGTAAATCTCTTTGATGGAAACTTACTCTTTTAAGTATGATTATTTTGTGATGTTGTCTGTGTGGAAATTGTGTCTTTCTGAGGCTTTGTGGGTCCTTGCATGCTTTTGGATTGATTTTTTTTTTTTTTTTTTTTTTTTTTGGTTTAATGTTTTGTTTTCTTTGAGTTTTGTTANGTTCTTTCTTTTCTGCTAATTAAGGTAAATCTCTTTGATGGAAACTTACTCTTTTAAGTATGATTATTTTGTGATGTTGTCTGTGTGGAAATTGTGTCTTTCTGAGGCTTTGTGGGTCCTTGCATGCTTTTGGATTGATTTTTTTTTTTTTTTTTTTTTTTTTTGGCTAAACTGGGTCTTCACTGAGGCATGAAGAACTCTCTTGTTACAATGCACGGGCTGTCAAGTTGCCCTGTAGCATGTGTGATATTAGTTCCCCAACCAGGGATCAAACCCTATCTGCTGCATTGGGAAACACATTCTTAACCACTGGATCACCAGGGAAGTCTCCTGAACCGATTAAATTTTGATCTGTCAGAGAACCTCACCAGCCCTGAGTTTGTATGTGTCAAACTCTGCCCTCATCTTTCAGCTATGAAGATATTACAGACTGCACACTTTAATGTGGCCACTTGTTAAATGATCTAGTTATTATTTCTCCTTTCTCTCCTTTCCCCTGATGTCAACTTGCAAGCATTCTACTGTTTGTAGCCCTTTTAAAAGGAAAAAGCTAGTACAGATACATAATTAAGGGCGCAGCGGGTAGGACCAGCCAGCTTTGGATTCAAATCCAAGTCTGTCTAGGAAAAAAATCTTGCTTCTCCAAGACTCAGCTTTCTCATCTTTCCTGGGAATGTTGGCGGCTTCACAGGCTTATTTTAGGGATTATAAATGCCTGGCAAGGTGCCTGGGCAGCGTAAGCAGCCAATACATGGTAGCTGCCATCGTCGCCGTCACTATTGTCACCATCGCCGTCACCATCCCCAGCATCCCCATCATCGCCTCCATCGCCATCACCATCCGCATCAAAGCCATAGTTCCCAGTATTTCTTGGAAGTTTTGCTGGAAAAAGAGGAATAACGAAGAGTATTTTAATAACCCAATAAAGCTAAAACAGAATTTCTAAGAAATGTGATGCTCCAGCATAGCAAGGAATGAGCTCTCTAAGCTATCCCTTCCTTCATCCAAATTATGGACTAAAGAGTGCAGGGACCCAGTATGGAGGCTAAGTGAATATTGATAGAAAAGCACATCTATAGGAGGTGTCACCCGCCACAAAGCAAATGCTGTGCCACTTGGAGTACCAAGGAAATGCGTTCTTACTTAAACTTTCTTTTTGAAGACTGTTTTCTCTGCATTTTATTTTCCTTTTGTCGGTCTTTTCAGACCCATCACCCCAGGGTGATGGACAGAACCCTTCAGAGAGGCTTGAGAGGCTTTTACCCTTTGGCTCGGTTCTAGCTTATTAATATTGACACTATTATTATTTTGTAATCTCCCTAGCGATTAATTATTATTTGAATTCCATTTTTCCCAAGTGTAGGAAGAAAATGTGTATCTAGAGAGTAAGGCAAACAATGCCTCACAGGACAGGTGCCACGACATGCCACAAGAAAACCCAAGTTCAGTCTTTCCTGCTTTCTGGCAGGTTTCTTGCTCTTTCTCTCTCACTGCTCATCTAAGTGACAAATGTTTTCCAACTGGCCAATTCGAAGACAGGCTGGGTTTTCAGTTCCAGTTTTGTTTCGGGTTGGAATTTCCTGGGGCAGATTTTAGCTTTGCTCGAGAAATCACATCAAGTCCGTCAATTAGGTTCCTTTATTCCATCCACTCTGTTTCATGTGGGCTCTGCTCATTAAAATTTTACAAATCACTCATTGAGCAAGATAACCTGTTACTCACCCGTTTCTCAGAACAGTGGTTTCCCGGTATTTGGGGTCAGAGCCTCCTCTCTGGTCTTGTCTGGGAAGCTGATTGGCAGTCGCCCAATGGTCACACTTTTCCTTCTCACAGCATGTTGAAAGGCCTCCCTGGAGAACAGCTAGAGGCTGGGGGTCTGCTTATTTAGCACCAAGGTGAGATTGGGGCTTTCCTAATGGCTCAGTGGTACACAATCTGCCTGCAATGCAGGAGACCCAGGTTCGAGCCCTAGGTCGGAAGATCCCCTCAAGAAGGGAATGGCTACCTGCTGCAGTAGTCTTGCCTGGAGAATCCCATGGACAGAAGAACCTGATAGGCTACAGTCCATGGGTTCTCAAAGACTTGGACACGACTGAAGTGACTGAGCATGCACGCATGCAAGATGAGATTGACCTCTAACTCAGGAAGCATCATTTTTAATGTCTTCTCAGTGCCTAGAACTTTTACTGGGTACCAGATGCCTGGGAGCTGTTACCAGAAGCTGCTGGGTTACTGCTCAGGTGGGGGTCCCAGTGGTTCACTTCCAAGTGGTTCCTCCCTGTCTTCTCGGGATAGTTTACATGCACGCGCGCACGCACACACACACACACACTTGCACACAGAAACATTAAAGAGAGAAAATGTCACCATATATTTCCACTGACGGTAGAAAAAGAGGAACTAGACATGTACGCCTGCCACGCTGTTTGACCTCAGCCCATGTGACCGTCAATCAAGGTAGCTTTAAACCGAGAGTCCAGACACATCACCAACCTTGTCTCCTTGTATGAATATTCTCATTTTAGGTCATAGGGGAGGTTTTTACTTCAAATTTCCACTTGCTTTACACACAGACACTCTAGTGCAGGGTTGGAAATTAGCCCATGGAGAAAGAGACATTTTTAGTTCCTCCTTAGTGTTGGCAGGTGGTTCAGAAATGCAAGGTTTTCTCATGTTTGCGCATCAGTGAGCCTGATGCTGGCATGATGCCAACGTGGCTCAAGAGGTAGAGAATCCCCTCTGACTATTTAAAGCTGAGAGGTTAAATCAATTTTCTAAGCCCTGTCAATAATGGCCTGACCCCAGAACCTTGATGTGCAGGAAGAGGTTCCAGTTTCCCTGCCTCTGAGCTGTGAGCCTGGTGTTCTCCCTAAGTTACAAAAGAAACAGAAGCTCAGGACACACGTTCTGCGCTGCCCACCACCTGGGCCATCAGCCCCCGTTTGGCACCCTCACCTCCCGCCTGGGCTCTGTGCTGCTGGCTATGCTCATCTCGCTCCTTATTTCTCCTCAGTTGAGTTGTGGGGCTCCTTTCCCCAGCCTTAGGAGGACAGTCGTCCATCCATTCACGAGGCTGAGACAGATTTCATGCCAGTCTGTCTAGAACTTCAGATCCTAAGACAGCTGAAGTTGAAAAGCACTGGATCTAATGCAATGCTTCTTCAAGTTCAGTGTGCAGACAAAGAGCTTATTAAAACCCAGGCTCTTGGTGAATCAGTCAGGATCGGAGTCGAGCTCCCAGAAAGTGACGGGCCAAGGCAGTTCTGCACCTGGACTGCACATCACAACCAGCCAGGGAGGCCTCACTCTTAGGGATGCAGGTTTAGGTGGTTTAGGGTGAGACTTGGGTTAACGTAAGATGCCCGGGGACACTGCCAGTCAGAGTTAAGAAATATGGTCATAAGGGTTAAAACTGAATTTAACCATTAAATGAGCAAAAGGGAAATTAAAGTCACTTCCAAACCATTGCGCTAACCTGTGGTATGACTCTAGGAAAATAATTTCCTTTCAGCCTTGTCGAATTTTCCAAAAGGAAAGATAGCTATTGCTTTTTTCACAATATATAGGGCTACTTGGATGAAAGAATATTTTCCTGCTTAATTTTAGCCTGGTTATTTTCATTCTGACAGAGTGTTAACCTCATCCAAGCCAAGAATATATCATCATCCATCTTATTTGCCACTTTTGAGTCATAGGGAAAAATGGACTTTATATCTTCTTTGCTTAATTTAGCTTCTAGACCAAGAATTCAAAATAGGGCAAGACTGCCCCCACGGGAGTCAGAATTTATTCATGGGGGATGAGGAAAGTTTAGATATTTCTGTGGCCCTCCACAGCTCAGACCTACTGCACGAAATCCTATTTCTTGGTATTTATTTTTGGTGTTGTTGTTCAGTCACTAAATCATGTTCAACTCTTTGCGACACCATGGACTGCAGCATGCCAGGCTCCTCTGTCCTCCACTATCTCCCAGAGTTTGCTCAGACTTATGTCCATTGAGTCAGTGATGCCATCCAACCATCTCAACCTCTGTCACCCCCTTCTCCTCTTGCCCTCCAATTTTTCTCCTTCGAGGGTGATAATGAAAAAAGGTTGAGAAGCACTGTTCCAGACAAAGATAACCCATGCATGTCCAAGCTTGTATGTCCTTCCTGAACTCTACCTGGGGAGGATTTGTGATAACGTTTCTGAGCTGTGAAATTTGGGCTTATCAACAATGAACTCTAAGAGGAAACATCAAAAGCATTCCTTCCTCTTCTCAGCAAAATAGTTTCCTCTTGATGAAAAATTTGAGTTCCAGAAGCATCTAATTGTGAACTCTCTTGCTGATGGGACATTCTGGGATGTGACCTGGAGGTCGGCCCTCCTGACTGTCAGTCCTGGCTCTCTCCCTCCCTCTGTGACTTTCAGGAGGTTCCTGTGTCTCTTTAAGTCTCATTCGCATGTGTATAATGGAAATAAAACTTTCCTGATAGATTTGTTTTTCAGATGAAATGTGAAGTAGGTTTAATGAAGGTAAAATAATGTCTGGTGCATAAAAAGCACTCCTTTAGTGCTGGGAGAAGTGATGGTTATTACCATCTTCCTATCTGTCTATCTATCTACCTGTCAATCAGCCACCTTATTATTATTATCATCATCTATGTAAAATACCTCTGGGTGCAGAATCTTCCTGAATCAGATTCTGTCCTCATCAGACCCGAGCAACTCCACCTAACTCCTTCACAATTCACCCTTCCCAAGCTGGTGGGATTAACAGATACATGCTGTGTGCATGCATGCGTTCATATTAAGTCACTTCAGTCGTGTCTGGCTCTTCACGGCCCCATGGACTGTAGCCCACCAGGCTCCTCTGTCCATGGGATTCTCCAGGCAAGAATATTGGAGTGGGTTGCCGTGCCCTCCTCCAGGGAATCTTCCCAACCCAGGGATCAAACCTGTGTCTCCCCATTTCCTGCATTGCAGGCAGATTTTGTACCCACTGAGCCACCTGGGAAGCCCTAGATCCATGCTACTATATATAAAATAGATAAACACCAAGGATTTGCTGTAGAGTGCAGGAAACTATACTCAATATCTTATAATAACCTATAATGGTAAGAATCTGAAAAAGAATACACATGTATTGGGTTGGCCAAAAAGTTCATTCAATTTTTCCATAAGATCTTAAGAAAAACTGGAATGAACTTTTTGGCCAATCCAATATACAGGTATAACTGAGTCACTTTGCGGTACATTGTGACTGGAACATTGTAAATGAACTATAATTTAATTAAAAAGAAAGTGGGAGGTGAGCACTGCACCCCTCCTTGGGTCCTGGCGGATGGCTGAGCCTGGGGGGTGACATATTTATGCAAAAGCTCTTTCTTCCATGCTGACAGCTGCTAGATTAAGTGGCCCAGAGGAGGTAGAACATATTCACGCAAGGAAAGTTGATCCTGGATTCCATTAGCCAGAGTGGTCTCTTGATTTCTTCCTGGTGTTGCAAAATAGAGAAATAGAGCTGGTTTTACTTTAGTCAAAGTAAATACAACAACCAAAAAAAAAAAAAAAGATTAAGTTTTAAAAGAAAGAAAGAAACCCAGAAAGACCAATGCATACAGACCAGGGAAATAGTACATTTTATATAAAAAGAGAATTGTAGTCTTTTGTGACCTCAGAACAAGTTCTATCCAAAAGCTTTTGTTATGCTCTCATATCCATTGTTTATTCCACTTGGCAAATGCTATTGCTTCGAATCTTCATTTCAATGAGCGCCATTATTATTATTTGCAGTATGAGCTCCTTAACAAACCCTGAGATGAAAAAGAAAGCCAGAATAAGCTAGACTTGCTGCAAGTCTGTTGCTATTTCAGAGAATCTTGCTTTTAAAAAATGCATTCAGGTTTGTGTAAATGCAGAACTCGGTGAGTGTGTAGGAAGAGCCTTACCAACAAGTTCCCAGGGTGCTTTTCATGAGCTGAGCATTCAGATCCGTCACCGAGAATGAGATGTGAGTCCTTGGTGCCCTAGGTTAGAGATTCAGCCTGTGTCCCCTGGGCTCCTCGGAGTGGTGGGTCACGACCTGGAGTCGTATCTGGCGAGGGTCCCTGATGCAGTGTCCAGCTTGCATTGGAATCACAGCAAACCTTGGCTCTTCCTGGTTCCCAGTCCAGTCTTTGGAGTCTATATTCCTCGTCTGTAGTCATTGGAGTCAGGAGAAGCACCGCATGTAATAAGGAGCTAAGCCTTTGCTGAGCCGCAGTGCCTGGCTGAACTGGCCTTTGATGAGTGATAAGGAGGATGCTGTTGAGGATGGAGTTAGGAAGGAGTCAGGTCCGCCACCCTGCGCTGCCTGGAATTCAAGGTAGAATCTGCAGAATACACTCATTCCTGTGTGAAGTAATCCTAATTAGTTTTCCCTCTAACTGCTCACCAGACACAGCTCCTTGGTCCTTCCCTTCCTCCTGCCCTCCCTTCCTTCATTCATCCCTCTCTCTTTCCTTTCTTTCCCTCCTTCCATCCCTCCCTTCCCCCCTTCCTTTCTTACTTTTTGATTCTTATCTTAATAATTTGGTAATGTTTTCCTAAATAACCCTATTTCAATTCCTTAACCCGATTTTCCAGTGAGTGCTGCATAGCAGTTTCGCCTCCCCTATTTTATCTTTGGCTCATTGCTTCTCTCCTGGCATTCATCAGCTTTGTGTCTGGGTGACTCTTTCTGCTCATCCTGGAGGGATTGTGCAGAGAGAGCTTGGAGCCTGGGTCCTGTGGGCAGTCAACTAACTGGACAGCAGGGATGTGGGGACAGGGACACCGGTAAATCCAGCTCTGTTTCTCTATTTCGCAACAGCAGGAAGAAATCAGAGACTACTCTGGCTAATGGAATCTAGAATCAACTTTTCTTGCATGAATATGTGGTGACAGGTACAGCCTGCTCTTGGGTCTGTTAGTATATCATTCCCCTGGCTCTGTTTTCACTTCTGAACATTGTCGCGGGGACAATGACGTCCTTGTATCTACAGAGTCTTCAAAAGGGCCTCCACACATGCAGAAAGGTTGAGACAACTTATATAATCATGTTGAGAGACTGATTGTCATCATTGGAGATTTGGAGGAGCAGTTATTTTAGAGAGGACTCAAGGGGGCGATTGTAATTTACCCTCTGTTTGAAAAACTTGAACCTTCAGAATATCATACAAGAACTCAGAAGCTTTCTGATTTTCCTCTCTGGGCCTAAATAGAACGTCTAAAGGAAAGCCTTGTTCTGTTTCCAGATCGCCGAGGGAATGGCGTACATCGAGAGGAAAAACTACATCCACCGGGACCTACGCGCAGCTAATGTGTTAGTCTCCGAGTCTCTCATGTGCAAAATCGCAGACTTTGGTCTTGCTCGAGTGATTGAAGATAACGAGTACACAGCCAGAGAAGGTATGTTACTGGAGCCATCATTAGGTGTTTGGTTGTTGTTTAGTTTTGTTTTGTTTTTGCCTATTTTTTAACAAAGCAATTACAATAGGCATCAAAAAAAAAAATTCATTTGGTACAATATTCAAAATGTACCATAGTTGCAGTTTGTGGTATATCCTAATTGTTTTCTTTCCAAAAAATTACTCTTTCGACTATCTCTGTATGATACTTTTATAAAATTTAAAAATGCTGTCATTTGTATTTCAATTAAGCAAGGCAAGACAAGAAGAGGCTTGGCAGGATCGTAATTCTTTGTTCATACTACATGTCAGAGCTTTTCACCCAATGAGGTACACTTTGCTTCACTGTAGAAAAAATATTTCTGACAATAATTCTATACTATACTATTCAAGTCTGTATTCTGGCCTTTTAACTGTCGGGTTGCCCAAAAATTTCATTCAGGTTTCTCCATTGCATCTTGTGGAAAAACCCGAATGAACCTTCTAGCCAACCCAATACAAATTAAAACATGGAAATTATCTCACACACATAGAAGTAAATGTAACAGTACAAAAACACACTCCTTTATTTCCCCACGTTCCATATTATACGTGGAAACCAAAGAGCACCCGGAGCAGCATAAATCTGGGAGTCCCTGGCCTGCCGCTGCACTGGCCTCTCCTCTTGGAGACTATTCCACAGAACAGTTGCTTGTGATCTGAGGACTCCAACAGTCTCATTCCTGAAAGTTCAGTGAGTAGTTTCTGGGGGGTTTTTGCACTGCTTTCTCTACTGAAAGAGTCAAGCACTTCCTTGACGTTCGTAAGACTTGTTAAGGATTGATTTGACAACATGTGTTATTTCTGGAAGGTGCCCACAGAATTCATAGATGTGACAAACAGACTGAAAACATCGTTTTGATTTGTGAAACATCTCTTGCATTTGTCACGCTTAAGGTGGTTCTCCTGCCTCAAGGTTCAGTACTCTTTGGTGGACTATAATTTATCTTTGGCCTTAATCACCTTCAGCGAAATGGCAGGTCAAGAAAAACAGTTTGAGGAGAAGTAGGTAAAAGAAAGAGACCTTAATACTGAGAAAGATTGAGGACAGGAGGAGAAGGGAGTGACAAAGGAGGAGATGGTGAGACAGCATCACCTATTCAATGAACATGAGTGTGAGCAAACTCTGGGAGGTAGTGAAGGACAGGGAAACCTGGTGTGCTGCAGTCTATGGGGTCGCAGAGAGCCAGACACAACTGAGCAACTGAACAACAGCAGCAGCAGTCTAAAAGGTAGTGAGCTTTGCAGTGAGGCAGCTGCTGTTCTAAGTGCTTTTCATACATTCCCTCATTTATCTCTACAATAACCCTATATAATAAGTAGTATATTGTTTCCCTCTTGTATATGAGGGAAAAGGAGAGGCTCAGAAGCTTCTGAAGCCATATAGTAAGTGGGAGAGCCAGGATTCAGACCCAGGAGATCAATTTATTACATTGGTTTTGTAGAATTTGACAGGCCTCTGTGTTTGTGTGCTCCGTAGCTTCAGTCATGTCTGACACTTTGTGATCCCATGGACTGTAGCCCGCTAGGCTCCTCTTATCCATGGGATTTCCCAAGCAAGAATATTGGAGTGGGTTGCCATTCCTTCTCCAGGGGATCTTTTCGACCCAGGAATTGAACCTGGGTCTCCTGCATTGACAGGCAAGTTCTTTATCACTGAGCCACCTGGGATATGCATGTGTTACCCATTCAAAATAAATCATCAAAACTTTTCCCCTCAAAGAAGGAAAGTGTGAGAGTCACACGCCTGTGACTTTTTCGTTTCAGCTCAGAGACCCAAGTAGAGCCCCCGTGTCTTCTCCCCTAGGTGCTAAGTTCCCCATTAAGTGGACAGCTCCAGAGGCAATCAACTTCGGATGTTTCACCATCAAGTCTGACGTGTGGTCCTTTGGGATTCTCCTGTACGAAATTGTCACCTATGGGAAAATTCCCTACCCAGGTACTGCTTGCTTACTTATTTCCGTTTGCGGGATATATATGAGGAAAAAGCCGGGTGGTATGAGACATAAAAAAGATGAACAAATATCCAGAGGAAAGACAAGGGTGTGAGAACTTTGTCTTTAGCGGAAGGTGTTGTAAAATATGCTTAGACACTTCTCCGCCTTCTTGTCTGAGTGCATATCTTTCGCTCCACTAATGAATTCCACCACTAACAGCCTAGAATGTGCCTGGCGCGGTCACAGATACTGCTGAAGCAACATGGCTGGCGGACTAGACACGGGGCTGCTCCCAAGCCTCGCACCGGATGATGGAGGAAACGGACATAGAAATAAATGATGCTGTGATTCTTTCCTGGTCAGTTCTGAAACAGAGATTTGTATGATGTACTTTGGAGTCTCTGCCACTTCAAGAGGCAACCACCTCTGTCTGCAAACAAATGATTCTTCAGATCCTCCACTTACTGCCTGTGGGGACGTCATTCAGTATTTCCAGATTCCTAACATCTTCCCAGGCAGATTCTGCCAGCTCTCCCTTTTCCAGAACATGGAAGCAGAGGGACTTTTCCCCAAAGCCTTCTCTTTCCTGTTAATGTTGGGCTTTTCACAAAATCAATGGATATGGCCAGTTTAAAAGTAGGTCTTTAATGTTTAAATCATTCCCTCATTCAAAAATCTGAGAGTGCTAAGCATTCCCAAGGTGCTGGATGGAACAGTCCCAGCTCCTCCCTTGAGAGCTAATAGTTGAGTATTGATTACAATCATTTATAATAATCACTGATAATAAGGACCGTATGTAGGATGGGACGTATGCTGTTGGGGGAGGATGTGATGGTTTAGGGATTGGAGTGGGGGGATGGGTTGCAGGTTCTAAAAGCGATCCAGTAGCAGCAGGGACTCAGTGCCTTGATAGAGAGCCCCAGGGGCTGTCCGGGGCTGGGTGTCCCGTGGGGGAAACAGCCAGAGCACAGGGTCCGGAGCAGGGGCAGGAGGTGTGGGGATGACGTGGAGCGGATGTGAGCCTCAGAGGCTGCCCAGGGGCTTCACCTCTGACTTTGCAAGAGACGGGAGACTTTGGGGCAGAGCAGTGATGTGGCCTCCAGGCTCCTAGGTACCTTTGCTGCTGTTGGGCCTGGAGGGCTGGCGAGAGGGGGAAGCCTTTGGGTGGGGCCTACACAGTGGGCTGATGGTCCCGTGAAACCCTCCAGTGCCAGGTTTCATATTCTGACGGCTGCTCTGCTCTAGACGAAGTTAATGAATAAAACCACCGCAAAGTGGGGACAGTATTTCTGAACCAGCCCAGATATCTATCTATAATCTCCAACCTATAGAGAAAGATTATATACTTTGCCTATATATGACACCTGATCAATAAACATACAACCTCACAAGTGTTGTGTGGTAGGTATTGCACGCTCCACAGTGAGGTGTGGACGAGGCTTCTGGCCCAGAGCTGCATCACTGGCTCCTATGGAACCCTGGCCACCTTGTCCTCACCTGCTGGACTTATCACCATCATTCATTTCCAGAATGTCTTCATCTTTCCAAATTGATACTGTACCCATTAGACCCTAACTCCCCGACCCACCTGCCCCCCTCCAGCCCCTTGTTGTTGTTATTTATTCACTTAGTTGTGTCCAACTCTGTGTGACCCCCTGGACTGTAGCCCGCCTCTGTCCATGGGTACTCCAGGCAAAAATACTGGAGTGGGTTGCCATTCCCTTCTCCAGGGGATCTTCCCGACCGAGGCATCAAACCCAGGTCTCCTATATTGCAGGCAGATTCTTTACCACTGAGCCACCAGGGAAGCCTGCTAAAATGGCTGAATGAGCATGTTTTATGATCCCATTTTAATGATGGAGAAAAATACTATTTAAATGACCTTTTTTTTTTTCCTTATAGCTCTTCTCAGTGTCAAAGACGGACAGTTCAGTGTCTGAGCTAACCTGAGACAAGTGACTATAGTAAAAGCCATCCTCCACAGTCAGCAATCCTGCAGAGCCTGGCAGGAATAGTGGGTGCCCTGGGCTCTCCAGGTGGAGCTAGTTGTAAAGAACCCATCTGCCGATGCAGGAGATGTTTAAGAGACACAGGAAGGATCCTAAGTCAGGAAGATCCCGTGGAGAAGGGAATGGCAACCCTCTCCAGTATTCTGGAGAATCCCATGGACAGAGGAGCCTTGGTGGGCTACAGTCCATGGAGTCGCAAAGAGTCGGACACAACTGAAGTGACATAACACGCACGCAGCTGGTTCCCTCCCCAGAGCCTGCCGAGCTCTGCCTCTTCTTGTCCTGAGGACAATTTGAGGAGTGGAAATGAAACAATTCATCTAGCTCACTTAAGGATCCTGACTTCTTTAAGTAGTCTACGGCCATACCACCCTGAACGCGCCCGATCTCGTCTGATCTCGGAAGCTAAGCAGGGTCGGGCCCGGTTAGTACTTAGTACTTGGATGGGACATCCTCATGTTCTAATCTCCTCTTCTTATAAAGACACCAGTCAGATGGGGCTTACACCCGCTCTAAAGGCTTGGTCACCTCTTTACAGGTCTTATGTCTAAACGCAGTTCCATTCTGAGGTCCTTGGCGCTAGGTCTTCAGTATAGGAATTTCTAGGATAGCAGGGACTGTGAGAACACAGTTCAGCCCAGAGCATCCTCCAACACTTGCTCCAACCAGGGATGAAGGTCACTGCATGGCCTAACCCTCAGTCAGGCTTCTAAACAGTGCCTGTGGGTTTTTGTCTACAGGGAGAACTAACGCGGACGTGATGACCGCCCTGTCGCAGGGCTACAGGATGCCCCGCATGGAGAACTGCCCGGATGAGCTCTACGACATCATGAAGATGTGCTGGAAGGAAAAGGCAGAGGAGAGGCCGACGTTCGACTACCTGCAGAGCGTGCTGGACGACTTCTACACAGCTACTGAGGGCCAGTACCAGCAGCAGCCTTAGTGCCGAGGACTCAAGCCATGCACAGGACCGCCGCCTCCCTCCAAAGGGAAAAAAAACAACAATCCCCGGTCGCTAGTTATTTCCTCAGCTGGCTTCCCCGGCTGTCCTTGCTTCCTTCACACAGGGCTAAAACTCAGGAAGGACTTCTTCCTCGGGAAAGGATTCTCCTCTCAAGAGCGATATGCCCACCAGCCTGCACCCAGCAGGCACACTGGCTCTGCGAGTCCAACACCTGGACATGGGTTTCTGAGAAGAAAACACCTATCCCACCAAAGTGCACCCACATCGGCCTCTTGTTTACAAGGGGGCATACGACTCAGAGGTTCGGAGGCCATTTCAGTTATTTCACAACTGAAATAACCAGATGTCTTCATTGCACTTTCCTGTATGTTCTCTGTGCTTGAGCTTATTTGTTAAAAAAAAAAAAATCTACTAATCCAACCTGTTAGATTTTTCAGGTGAAGTCAGATGCTTCCATGTCCTTCCCAGATTTCTGTGACCTCCCACCTCCTGAAATCTGGACTGGTCAGCACTTCCTTCCACGGAGATCACTCAGAACCCCAGCTTGGCAGAGGAATCTCTTTCCTTGGAAGGGTCATCAGCAAGCAGGCAGGGCCACTGTGTTAAGCCACGCGGATTCCCCAGCCACCCAGGTTTGCCCAGCTCCCCTGGAAGGGAGCTTCAGGAACTGCTCTGCCAATAGAAAGAATGTTTTTTAACAGTCCAGCTTTTCAATTCCACAATTTCCTCTATCCAGACTTCTTTGGACCTTGTAGTTTGGACGAACAAGATGATTTTAATCTCTGCGGAACCTTCTAGGGCCTTACAAAACATCAGAGCTTTCTTTACTGCTTCAAATGATTCTGAACATTATTTTATTGATCAAGTATTCATTTTAGTTGTACTCTAGGAAGTAAAAATGCTGTATTCGGGGGCTATTTTTGTGATTCAGCAATCTTTTCTAAATTGTGTGTGGTCTGTGTGAGTCTATTTATATGAGACTATGCTGGAAACTAAGTGAGTGAGGAGGCTTTTCTGAGTCACTGGAGCAATTAGATGGAGGTTTTGTTTGTTAAATTTTTCTACTGTAGCTTGAATGGAAAACGCTATGTCATATCACATTTCACCTACACTGTGTATATACCTAATATTTCTATTTTTGATCTTATTTTAATACACCTGGGTCAGTAACATCTCAAGTTTTTCACTAGTGTTTAACATTTCCAACTGTCAGTATAAAAATGGGTACCAGTTGGTGGGGGAGTGGGGGTTGGGAGGTGATTCCACTGGTTTGAAAAATATATACAAGTTCTACCTACATCCTTTGAGTGTTTTGGTTAGAGAACTGACGAGTTGGTGGCCTGGACACCCATCATCCCTGTCGGGGGCCCCAACAGGATTTGTTTTCAAATAGGCTTAGTAAAGTATATGCGTGTGTGCTCAGTAGCTCAGTCCTGTCTGACTCTTTGCAACCCCAGGGACTACAGCCCACCAGCCTCCTCTGTCCATGGTATTCTCCAGGCAAGAATACTGGCCTGGGTTACCGTTTCCTCCTGCAGGGTATCTTCCCAACCCAGAGATCAAACCCACGTATCCTGTGTCTCCTGCACTGGCAGGTGGATTCTTTACCACTGAGCCAGTAGGGAAACCGGGCTTGTCTACCAAGCACCATTACAATTTCACTTTGTATGTGTTGCCTAGGTGTTGGGTGCCTGGAGAAAAGGACGAAATATTCTGCTTTCCCCTAAATTTTAACTTCCTTTCCCATATAATGTGTTTTAAAGGTCCATTGTAAAGTATTCTAAAATTCTCAAATCACAAGAGGTACCTTCACAAAGGGGAACTATTATCACCATCTAATGTCTGCAGAGCTGGTGACGTGACTCACCACGCTGCGTGTTTTTACATACACACACCTGTTCACACTCCATTTCAGAAGCTCACACATGACCCAGCATCAAGAGAGAGCGTAATCCCCAAAGAGAAACAACATCTCTAGGAAATGACTAAATTCACCTTTACCTTGTTTTTCTCCATTCTGCTTCCTCTGGCAGTTTTACATTCAACTGTCCCCCCACCTTTCACCCCACCCCCAGTTCAAGTCTGAATTCCTTTGCCTTCAGCATCTCTGCTGTCACCTGGGCTTCCTGGCTTGTTCTCGACCGGCATCCTACTAGGTGGGGCTCGGCAGACAACATGCACTGTTGGGTTCCTGACTGGCAGAACCAGGGCCTAGGCAGATACTTGTTTAATCTCGGGGTCCACAGAGACGTGCAGGCTGGTTACATCTTCAATGTCCCAGGTCATTATTGAGAATTTGAAAAACAGAACGCCCACCCCACTTCCACCCCCAAGATCCTGACTCTGTTGTTCTGCACTGGGTCAGGGAGATACAGGGGTGTCAGTGAACTTAAAGGCTTCCCAGGACTCTAAGATGAGCACAATGCATGCCCAGGTTCAAGAGCCAGCCCCTGCTTTGACCTGTATTGCAAAGTGATCTGCTCAAAAGAAGACCTTCTCTTTCCCTAGATGGCTTGCCTTCCCAAAGGTGGCTGTAGGCATAGAGGAGGAAGAAGGAGGAGGAAGTGTGGCTTTTTCCTTTCTTACGAACAGGAAGCTCGCTGCACCTAAAGTAGAGCTCGTAGCCCTGACATGTGTCCCTGGGAGGAGGGGACACTTGGTGCTTCCATAGGCCCTCCAGAAGGCTTCTCGGGGTGCTGTCAGAATCCCACCCATAAAGCATGTCTGGGTCTGCCTTTAAGGGACACACTGCACCCAGGAGCATAGAAGAGGGTCGATTAGAGGAGGGGCCATATTTGCTTACACAACGCAACAGATCAAGGGCACTGAAAAATGTGAGCTCATTTCTCATCTTGCCTGTGCTGAAGGCTTTCCTTTTGCTCAAACAAACTATAGCCGAGGAAGCTGCAGCTAAAAGGAAGCAAAGTACCAGCATCTAATAAATTCAACTGAATTAAAACAATTGCTCACCTTATGGGTCAGCCCCCCCCTTCCGATTTTAAAGCCACTTTCCATGCCCACGCTTAATTCCCATCAGAGCATCTCTCACACCACCCACCTTTCCCCCCATTCTGTACCTACATTTCTACTTCTGCTGGTTGAATGAGACATCAGTTCTCTGTCTTTATGCTTTGACTACCTGAAGTTTTCTGATGAACTGAGGGTGCCTTGCCTTTTTTCCTGATGGCAATAATGACTATAGATACACAAAGATAACCATACACCCACCATTCTCTCCATTCAGTGCTTTGGCACTTNACTTCTGCTGGTTGAATGAGACATCAGTTCTCTGTCTTTATGCTTTGACTACCTGAAGTTTTCTGATGAACTGAGGGTGCCTTGCCTTTCTTCCTGATGGCAATAATGACTATAGATACACAAAGATACCCATACACCCACCATTCTCTCCATTCAGTGCTTTGGCACTTAAAAAAAAAAAAGATCACCTTGAACTCACACAGTCACTCTGGAATACCTGGACATTAGGATCACTTATTCACGGCTGAGAAATCAGTTGCATTCAGGGCCACAAAAGGAATAGAGTGGTTTCTCTTCATATTTTCTTGCAAAATAAAACAAGTGAAATTCCTTTACAATGGCATCTTCGTGACTCGGCTAGATGTTCTAAGCAGGCAAAGGAACTAATAAGATGCCCCACTTGAAGTCCAGACAGATGTGAGAAAAAAATTCTTCGAAAAATTTTAATTTGGGGAGAAAAGTCATGCAAGTATTTAACTCACCATTCACTCTTTTTAAAAAGACAACTTATGGAAACTATGCTTTTGAATTAATTGCTTTGATAACATTTGTACTCCATTTCATGATATTGAGGTTGTATTAAACTGATGAAAATTTATCCCAGAAACTCCTAATCTTAGAGATGTGTAAGAGGGAAGCCTTCCAGTTTAATTTCCTGTATTCTTATGAATCTAAATACTTGGAGTAGGAGCAAGCGCCAAAAATGTCACAGGGTCCTCAAGATGGTCACCAAGTGATCTCGAATAGTTCCCTTAAATCTGGAAATGATAGGGGCAGGCTTGGGCCTCCATCTCTAGGCCACTGATAAGATTTTTCAGATATAATCTGGATTGGTCATTGTGCCCTGTTAATACAAAACTTCTAGAATCAAAGGTGGCTTCATTTACAGCACTGAAAGTCAATACCATGTCACAAAACAAAAAAATCCGTGAGTTTTTAAATTACGCTTTATGCTGGGGCTCAGACAAGTTCTTAAGCCCTCATCTGCTAACCTTAGGGTCAGATGTGTTTCTGATTTAAGGTCTGGTTTGTTGTCTTTACTTGAAAGGCTAATACAATAAATTGGAGGAGGAAATGGCAACCCACTCCAGTTTTCTTGCCTGGAAAATCCCATGGATGGAGGAGCCTGGTTGCCTACTATCCATGGGGTCACAAAGAATCGGACACGACTGAGCGACTTCACTTAATACAATAAATATACTGAATGTTTGGTGGATTTCTCTCAGTGAACACTGGAGAAGAAACCACTAAACAAATAAAACACTTCTGTAGGAAAAATGCCTGAGTTCATAGGAAGTGGAGTGAATATAGCCTATACATAGCTTCAGATCAAGTTTTACCACCAAATGAGTTCTTTAAATATGCATGGTTTGGGGTATTTTGGATGTCCGGGGCTAAGGCGATAGCCTCAGTGTTAGAGAAGTGACCAGTTCAAATTGACCAACATGGGGATTGTGGTTACTCAAAACTTATTTAATGCAGCTATGTTGCAAGATGCAAAATATTTATGCATCTCTTTGAAACAACATGTGTGTGTATTAATTGCTCAGTCATGTCCAACCCCTTTGTGGCCCCATGAACTGTAGCCCATCAGGCTCCTCTGTCCATGGAATTCTCAGGCAAGAATACTGGAGTGGGTTGCTGTTTCCTCCTCCAAGGGGTCTTCCCAACCCAGGGATCAAACCCTGGTCTCCTGTATTGGCAGGTGGATTCTTTACCGTCTGAGCCACCAGGGAAGCCCTGAAGCAACATAGTCATTAAAACACTCTCTGATCAAATGCACTTCAGAGAGGCCTGGGACTTTGAAGTTCAAGTGGGAAGAAATGTCTAGTGGTTTTAGTGACCACAAAGATGCCAGTGAACTGTGGTTGCTGAAATAGATAATGGGCGCTGCTGTTGCTATGTCGCTTCAGTCCTGTGTAGCCAGCAAAGACCACAAACAAAAGGAGATGCTCTTTCACAAATGACCACAAGGGGGCGTTCCGCTCAATTCTGATCACTGATGGTGGACTCCCATATCTAACTGCCCTGGAAGTCACTCTGTGAGCAAAGGGATACAGGTGACAGATGTAAAAACACTTGCCCTGTCAAAGGATTTGAATCCTTCTCTGTAAGGCACTTTTTCCCCCAAAGTGGATCATCACTCCTAATTTCTTGTCAGTGTATTTAGTTTGAAAGAACCTTATTCCGTAGTTAGTAGTGGCCATTCATTACAATGCTTCACTGAACTCAGTTTCGGGTGGCCGGCTTCAAGGGGACAAGGGCAGTGATGATCGTGCAAGTGCAGGAAAACGATTATAAGGGGGGGAAAGGTGAAGAGGATCTTTCTGT
Source organism: Neotragus moschatus (assembly GCA_006410615.1). Taxonomy (NCBI): domain Eukaryota; kingdom Metazoa; phylum Chordata; class Mammalia; order Artiodactyla; family Bovidae; genus Neotragus; species Neotragus moschatus. The sequence goes on along the minus strand of SJYA01002114.1, from coordinate 3,325,883 downwards.
GGAGAGGTGGTGGGGCTGGTTACAAAGACAGACCTGGACAAACAGCAAAAAGCCTTTGTAAAGAAGTGACCTTCAGGACTGGCTTAGAGGAGGGACAGGGCGCTGGCAGCAGAAGAGAAGGCTGCAGGGGGTTTCAGAGAGAGGCTGAAGCGAGGGGAGAGGACCCTCAGAGGACAGAGCCCCCCAGACTGTAGAGTTAGGGCATGACTCAATCTTAGAGGCCTCGGAATTGCCTCTTCATCACAGATTCCTGGCCCACCCCTGAGTTTCTGGTTCTGGGACAGAGCACCATCTTCCCTTCTTGGGATCCCTCTCTGGGACCACCCTTGGCTCCAAGAGAGGAGAAGGAGGTGACAGAGGACAAGACAGTTGGATGGCATCATCGACTCAATGGACATGAGCAAACTCCAGGAGGTAGTGAAGGACAGGGAAGCCTGGCGTGCTATAGTCCGTGGGGTCGCAAAGAGCTGGACAGGACTGAGTGGCTGAACAATAGCCACAAGATCTCAAGCTCAGGAATCATATCACAATACAATACCAGCTATTCATTCATCTGTTCAATCAACAGGCAATTGTGGATCACTTGCATGTGCCAGGGAGCGTGCCGGGTGCTGGCTGGTTGGAATGCACTTCGTTCTAAGGACACCCCGACACGAATGCCCCCCGCCACACACACACATCCACAGTCATTTGTCACTTAGCTCTCTGAACAACAGCTCCCCATCTGTCAACAGTTTTAAAAATATCCCAATCATATTCCAGAGAGCTGCTCAGCCTGTAATAGGAAATAAAGAAAAGGAGAGTGTGAAAAACTTAAAAATCAGATGAAAACCCTCAACTCCAAAGAATCAAATAAAAAATAAATATTTTTCTTCTTATCAGCCAATTCTCTGAGAAGAGAATTCACACATACACAAATTTCTGGAACAAGAGCTGTGGATGAGAAAATAGTGCATTCCAACCAGCCAGCACCCGGCACACTCCCTGGCACATGCAAGTGAAAACCCTGCGAGCTCCTCACTGGAGAATTGGGGGTGAGTGGGGCAGTGAGGATTCCCCGCCAGACACAGATGATGTGCGTGAAGTTTAACCTCTGAATGTGAAACCCCAGAAAGAAATTCCGTGTTATTATGCCACATAATACAAAACAAGGGCTTAACTCTCTCCTTGGAGATAAAAATAATATTAAAACAAAAAATGACAGAAATTCCATTTCATACTTTTAATGCGCAACCTCTGGTTAAATGTCTAAGAGTCTAGCCTCTGCTGTTTTCTGTTTTCAGTCACCTGTGTTAACTGTTTAATGAATATTTCGGATAGTATGGTAGTGTGATTAAGCAGAGATCTTAGGGAAAAATACAAGTTCTCACTGTTCTGCCCACTTAGGAGAGCTCCTGAGGGGATAAGGTAAGTAGCACCACCCAGGATGTGGGGTCATCTCTTCCTGTATTTTCTTGAACTATGTGGAATTGAGTCAGTTGCATAATTTCTCAGTAAAGGAGTAAGAATTTGTGCTGAGAAGGTCAGCACCCAGGCTCTGAATTAGACATCATTTCTATGAAAAGCCTGTTTCTTACTAAGCAGCTCATTTTGCTTAGGGGCTGTTGATCCCTGGCTTATTGGCATAGTCTGGACAACATCTTCCTCGTCCTTTTCCTAGGCTGCCCTCATACAGCTTGCCTAATTTTGTAAAATCCAAACATGAATCAAGGGCTTCAAAAATATGGCTGTTCTCCTTGGACCTAGCTCAACTCCTAGCAATGTTAAATATGTGAAATAAGGAGAAAGTGCTTAAAGAACTTGTAGGCTCAAATGTACTCATTTCACCACTGTAATTCAAAAACGTTGAAACAGATACTTTTGAGAGATAGTTTATTCAGTCCCTATGTGTTAAAGGTCTGTTCTGCATCCAGAATTGCACACTGAAGATACTTATGAGCCAATTCAACTCTAAAGGAAAGGTTAATTCGATGGAGGACATTTTAAGTAATATATATGTAATAACATGGGAAAAGCATCCAAGATGTATTGTTAAATAGAAATGATCAGGATATGAAATTATTTACAAAGAATGAGTAAACCTGTTTTTTAAAGAGGAAATGTAAGGCAAACGTATGCAAAATAATAATGAAAAAAAACACTTTCAGAGAACACCTGGATAGTAACAAAGATTGACAAAGTANTTAAATAGAAATGATCAGGATATGAAATTATTTACAAAGAATGAGTAAACCTGTTTTTTAAAGAGGAAATGTAAGGCAAAAGTATGCAAAATAATAATGAAAAAAAACACTTTCAGAGAACACCTGGATAGTAACAAAGATTGACAAAATAACGAAGGCTTTTTTTTTTTTTGAAACAAAGTAGACTGTTTCTTTTTCTTTCTACGTTCATCTATCTTTCAGTTTTCATTATTAACATATTACTCCAGTAATGGAAAAGTCATGCTCACAGAATAATGGTGTGAAATCCCATTTGTAGACTGAACTGCTTAAAAAGAAAAATATATATATATACATTGATGGAGGTATGTCAAAGGTACACAGAAGCCAACTGAAAGATCCTCCAAGGGCCAAAGCTGGAAAAATGTGAGTAACAAAATAAATAAAGCAGTATTGAGTTATAACCCAGAGGGTAAAATAAATATTCATGAGTCTACACTGTTATAAATAAACAAACTAGTGAATAAATGGAGGAGAAGAAAAATTTTTCCATTGCAGAAGAATTCCAGATGATTGATGTAATAGATACTTCACTTTCCAAGAGGTGAATCATCACACCCACCTCCTCAAGTTCTCACGGTGCAAAGTGACTTCCTTCCAAGGAGAAAAGTATAGAAAAGGAGGCGAAAGGTACCTTGACGGTGGGGAAACAGGAAGCCTGACAAGCACCCCTCAGCTGGCAGAGGAAGGCCAATGTACACAGGGATTGGCCACATCGATAGTGTGACTTGTGGACACTTATGAATTGAGAGGGTAGCACGGAAGAATATACATTACCATATGTCAAATAGATAGCAGTGGGATTTTGCTGTATGACACGGGGACCAGCGCTCTGTGACAACCCAGAGGGGTGGGATGGGTTGGGAGGTGGGAAAGAGGTTCAAGAGGGAGGGGATACACCTGTGGCTGACTTACGTTAACGTATGGCAGAAATCAACACAATATTGTAAAGCAGTTATCCTCCAATTAAAAATAAATTCATGTTTTAAGTAGTGTGCACCCTGGAAAAGGAAATGGCAACCCACTCCAGAATTCTTGCCTGGGAAATCCCGTGGGCCTGGTGGGCTACAGTCCATGGGGTCTCAGAGTCGGACACGCCTGAGCACACTGTGTACCCTGACACTAGGCGAGGAGGCGGCCTGGCACCTGTGTGGTCTTCCACCCCTAAATCCATAACCAAAGGAGCACCAGACACTCACCCAGTCAGTAACCTGGCAACCATCATGAGGAGCTCGAGGGCCCAAGGTGGCGACGTGTCCAGTAGTCATCTGGAGGGGATCCTGGGACGGGAAAAGGACATGAGGTAACAACTACGGAAACTGGATCAGGTCTGGATCTCAGCTAATAGTAAGTTAACATCACGCCATCGGCTGTGACAAGCGTGCCTCACTAAAGTAAGGGAGCGATAATGGGGACCTGGAGGCAAAGTGCATGAGAGCCCCCTGTACTAGCTCCGAGATGCTTATGTAAACCTGAAACTGTTCTAAAGTTTATTAGCATCAACAGCCAGGAGTTTTGGTTCCCAGAAGCCATAAAGAGCTACCAACCCGGCTTTTACTCAGTTACATTATTCAAACAGTCCGCTTTGTTTCAAGTGTAGATGCTTATTCACAAACGTAACACTTCATTAAGAACAGAAAGTGAAGGGAATATTTTTATCTGATTTCTGGAAAACACAAAAGAAACATATCCCTGACAAATGGACTGAAGAAGAATTCTGGTCAATTCCCGAGGAAGACAGTGCCATCTAGTGTTCTGTCTCATAAATGACCCAGAGGTGGTCTGGTTACTTCATCAGCTATACCTCACCTTACATCCAAATACAAAACTGAAAGAAAAATGAAATGAAAGCACTTTTCCCCCACCTTCCCCAGAAGTCCTTTTAATACTAAATGGCTTGAGCCATCAAATTGCAATAACTTAGTTTCACTTACAAGCTCAGCCTAGAATCTTTGTTTATAAAATATTTTAAATATTTTAAAATATTCAGTCCAATAATAATGTATATAAAAGGATCTTATCACAAATACAAAGTGATGGAAAAGTCAGTAAGAGCCACTTTAAAAAGTTATGAAATAACTTAAGCCTTCTAAGATAGCAGAATTGAGATCTCTCAATTCCAAGTGTCTGTTCTAGAAACCATAAAGCTATATATTAATATTGTTATTTAACTTTACCCTAACACTTACATAAAATTCCCCTGTTTAATAAGTCCATGCTTATATTAATATCAGATTGTTATTCATAAAGTTATACTTTTATTAAGAATAAAGACTGAAAGAGGAAAAATGAGATCAATTATGGTCTAAAACATCTCAAGGGAAACAACTGAAATGATTAATTAACATATATTGGTTATAAACCTGAATGTTTTTTCAAAACATGTCATTAAAAAAAGAAACGCAGCTGAAATAACTGGCACATTTCAATTGAAAATAACCAAAGTAGCAGATTGCCTAGAATATAAATGGCAGAAATTTATTCCCCTCCCCCCATATTTTCCTATATACTTGGCATATAGAATAGATGGAAAAAATCACTTCAGTTGTTAATTTGATTGACACTCTTTGTAGTCTTCTAACCACCAAGGCATGTTAAGATAGACCCCTGGAGAGATTATGTCTGTAAGATGTGTGTCCTTTGGTTAGGAAGTCATCTTCCATAATGGAAAAGAATCTGAGAAATTATATATATATATATATACATACACACACACATATATTGGAGAAGGAAATGGTAACCCACTCCAGTACTCTTGCCTGGAGAATCCCAGGGATGGATGAGCCTGGTGGGCTGCCGTCTATGGGGTTGCACAGAGTCGGACGCGACTGAAGCGACTTAGCAGCAGCATATACATATATATGTACAGACATATAAAGGCTTCCCTGATGGCTCAAAAGGTAAAGAAACTGTCTGTAATGCAGGAGACCAGGGTTTGATCCCAGGGTCTGGAAGATCCAAGGGCACAGCAACCCACTCCAGTATTCTCGCCTGGAGAATCCCATGGACAGAGGAGCCTGGTGGGCTACAGTCCATGGGGTTGCAAAGAGTTGGACACAACTGAGCAACGAAGCACTGACTTTGAAAGGATGGGAAGCCCCAGGGAGGCCGAGGAGAGGCAGCTTTTCTAGGACAAAGCACCAAGAGGCAGAGCTGCCACCATCATCTCCAGCAGATACAGAAGGACTAGCCAGAGCTCAAAGAGGAGCAGGCTGGTGTCTCCGGGGTGCTTGGAAGGAGTAGTATTTGGCTGTGATAAGATGTTCTCTTGAAGGATGCTGGGTCCTCAGGGAGGAAGAGAGATTGCAGTGCTCTGTGTTCTCCAGAGAGAGTGAGGTTTTAATAGAAACCTCCCCTCACTGCCCCTGTCCCCCGCCCCGCAACTCCCAACAGCAAAAGGGGTGGCGACGTCAACTTTAGAAAATGCACAATGTGAGAACTGTGAATTAAGTTTTATTGGGGGCAAAATGAGGACTGCAGCCCAGGAGACAGCACCTCAAATAGCTCTGAGAGACCACTCCAAAGAGACACTGGGGGAAGGTCAGTATGTGTGTGATTCTGGTGATGGGAGAGTACATGCAATCAAGCACAAATTTTCCCAGAAACTTTCTGCTATTCACGAGGACCAGTCGTCCCCATGAAGGGTTTTAGTGCTTTTCTAGACCTGAGGAGATGTAAGAATTGGGCTCATCAAATCGGCTCCTGAAAATACCGAACTACCTGAAGACCTGTCCTGCCAGTTTCTCCCTTCTCCCCTCTACCCGAGCACAGCGTTCCTCATTTCTGCTCTCCACCCTGAGCTCCTTTCAGGAGGAGTTGAAAGTTAGCAGCTGCAGTAGTTCATGATTTCAGCCTTGTAGAGGCAAGTGCCTATGGCGAGTGCCCATTTGTAGTTGACAGTGAGCTTAGTCAAATTTTCTCTGAGAAACATCCATTTACAGCCATTATAAGTTGATTAAAAAACAAATGAAAATCAGAGATGATACAAGNAATCATTGCAAAGAGAAAACAGAGCCATGGATAATTTGTTCTGGAGCAGGGTCAAATCACACATCCCATGGTGAAATGGAAGCTGCTCCTCTAGCACTCTGGCTTCTCACTTATAACACTTCATATTCTAGAAATACTGTATTTATGGGGCAAATGTGAACATACCTTTCATGGAAGAAGAAACATGGATAATCCATAAGTATATGAACATCTTCCAGAGAATAAATAACAAGTAAAAGACACAGGTTTCACCTTTCATTCAGGAAAATGTCCAAAAGATAATCACAATATCCTGTGCTGGAAGGGAATGAGCAAAAAGATACCGTTATATGTTGTGCAAAATCACATATACAAAGATCTGCAGGGTAGCACTGTTTACGACCAAAAATAACTAGAATAAAAATTATAAATATCTGTTCATGAGGTGCTAGATAAATTGCAGTATAGCCATACAATGGAATCCTATGTAATTATTTTTAAAATATTAGAACAGTTCTATAAACAAAAATAAAATGATGTCTATGATATGTAAGTGAAGGAAACCGGGACCTTGTATAGCCAGCACTGTAATTTGAGTTCCATGTGCACACCTGGGTGTCTTGGGACCTCATTCCACAAAGGTTACTCTGGCAATTTATCAGTTTGCTTATACCTGCTCAGCTCAGACCAAACCTGTTCAGAAGACTAATGACCTCGCTTCATCACTTCCTCTCAGCCCATCTTAGAAGTAATATCTCAGCCCATCTCATTCCTTCTGAGAATCTGATGACACTGTTGAATTTTTTTTTTTCCAGAAGGGTCAGGCATAAGCCCAAGCAAAATTCTGTCTGTAATTTCAAAGTGAATTCACTGAAGTCCATCCACAGATGTCCAGCAATCCAAAGCTCCCAAGAAAAGAAAAGAGCTCTTTGTTAAAGAAGAGCTCATCATAGGATAACACAGAATTTGAGAAAGGCATTATAGCCAGACCTGGATGGGGGGCAGGGACATGCTCTCTAGGGTGGCAGGGGCACGCTCTCTGGAGTTCAGTGGGTGTGTGTCACTTCATACTGGGCTTCCTAGGTGGTTCAGCAGTAAAGAATCAGCCTGCCAATGCAGGAGACTCAAGTTCGATCCCTGGGTCAGGAAGATCCCCTGGAGTAGGAAATGGCAACCCTCTCCAGCACTCTTGCCTGGCAAATACATGGACAGAGGAGCCTGGCAAGCCACAGTCCATGGGGTCACAAAGAGTCAGACACGACTTAGTGACTGAGCAACAAACAACAAGCACCTCACACAGGCTCTTGGAGCCTCAGAAGGGCAAGTAATGCAATCACATGGCTGTAGGACCAAGCAGGGACCTAGCTGTGTTCCAGTCCATTTCCACTCAGCCTTCTGGCACCCTGCTCACTCTTTCCATAACTTTTCTAGTAAGCATGATGCCACTGGGAAAGAGAGCCTTGAGAAGCTTTCCTGGAAGAGAAGGAGAACAACTGGAACAGCATCTCCTTAAGTGAACTCAAGAGCCCCTCATGGTGCCATGGCCCTTGAGGACAGACAGCTTTCTAGCACCTGAGGTTCCAATGGCCCTCTAGCAGATAAAGGCTAGATAATTGGTACACCCTATTTAATACCACAGGGAATAGCACAGCACATATTAGAAGAGTTCCCCTGAGAGTGAATGATATACAAAGCTTTGGAAATTAGAGGATTAAACTTCTGTTGTTGTTTATTCACTAAGTCATGTCTGACTCTTTGCAACCCCATGGACTGTAGCCCACCAGGCTTCTCTGTCCCTGGGATTCTCCAGGTAAGAATAGTGGAATGGGTAGCCATACCCTTCTCCAAGGGATCTTCCCAACCCAGGGATTGAACCCAGGTCTCCTGCATTGCAGCCACATTCTTTACCATCTAAGCCACCAGGAAAGCTTCTGTGGATGTAGGCAGACCTACAGGACAAGGTAAAAAGCAAGAGATCAGGAGCACTGATGGTTTAGGTCCAGACTGAGCACAAAGGCCTGGGAATCAGGGAAATCTACAGAATAATTTGAGTCTGAAGGCCAACAGACTAGAGACCAGGAAGAGCCAGTGTTTCAGCTCAAGGCTGAAGGCAGGATAAAGCCGTGTTCTGTCTTGAAGGCAGCCAGATAGGAAGTTTCCTCTTACTCCCAGGATAGTTAGACTCTGTGTTCTATTCAGGCCTTCAGCTGATTGGCTGAAGCCTGCTCATGTTAGGGAGGGCAACTTGCTTTACTGTCTGCAGATTTAAATATTAATCTCATCCAAAAACACTTCACAGAAACCCCCAGAAAAATGTTTGGTCAAATACCTGGGTATCTCATGCCCTAGTCAAGCTGACACATAAAATTAATCATCACAGAAGTCAAAGAGTCGTTTGGGGTCACAAAAAGTCAGACATGATTGTGCGACTAACACTTCACTTTCAAAATCATGTGAGATGACTTATAATAAATTTCATACATTTCAATAAATTTCATACAACATATATACATATATATCATTGATTCTATTTCTCTGGAGAACCCTAACATATCACTGCAGAACATAAACCCACATTTCATAATAACCTCTAACTACTTTAAATGTTTTATACAATAATTTACTTATTTCATTTTTCAGTATGGGCAAAATAGATTGAATATCATTCTGGGGTACACACATAAATGTTTAAGACCATGTGAATTCTCTGTATGCATTTTTAAAATAATCATAGTTAAGTATGACCACTTCCTAACCCCTCAAAATATTCCTCTGAGACTCATGACATAAATGGAAAGGCATTTTGTTTAAAATCTGTGATTCTGCTTAAGATGACTTCAGATCATCGACTGGATCTAAGTTTTACCTGCTACAGTTCACGGTTAGACCAACATGAAAACATATTTCTCTAGACTGTTAGAGGCCTCTTCCTTTTATTTCCCCTTTATCCCTCTCCCCCTGAGCATCTCAGCATGGGTGTGATCACCCCCAGAGGGAGTGGGAGGGCAGTGGCCATGTTGCAGGGTGTCAGCACCCAGTGTGGGGAGGTGGTGGGACCAGCCGCTCAGCCCAGCCCAGGACATCACCCGAGAGGGAAGGGCTCAGTGGAGAAGAAGGGCAAGACTGCAGGAGCGAGCCCTGAGTGGGGCTGCAGCCTGAGCAGGTAAGGCAGGTATCCAAATTACAATGCCTGTAACCCTCCAAAGTGTCCAGCTCATGAAGGTCAAAGGAAGACTGAGGAATGGGTGGGCTAAATCAGGCAAAACAGAACTTTAATGCAGTGCGATGCCTGACCTAGTCTGATACTGAGTTAGGACTGCTGACAGAACTTGAATGAGTCATGAGGATTAGACCAAGGTGAGCATCCTTGATCTAATTTTGGTGGCCGCACTATGGTTGTTGGGGGGGGGGGGGG
>SJYA01002114.1:3284501-3310639 GCA_006410615.1 Neotragus moschatus | reverse complement strand
AAAAAAAAAAAAAAAAGAATTTTTCAAAATTTGAGGAAAGAAATGGACATACCAAATGACTGCAATGGAATGAAACTAGGGCTCAATAGCAAAGGAAAAACTGGAATATTCACAAATATGTGGAAATTAAACAATATACTCTTGAAAAATAAATAATCTAATTTTACATCTCAAAGAACTAAAACAAGAACAAACTAAACTCAAAGTTAGCAGAAGGAAGAAAAAATAAAGATGAGAACTGAGATAAAATAGAGAATAGGGAAATAACAGAGAAATTCATAAAACTAAGAGCTGAATTTTTGNATTGGAGTATAGTTGCTTTAGAATGTGGTGTTATAGCAAAGTGATTCAGTTGTATACGTATATATTCTTTTTCGTATTCTTTTCCATTATGGTTTATCATAGGATATTGATTGTAATTCGCTGTGCTATGTAATGGTACCTTGTTGTTTATTCATCTACATATCATAGTTTGCTAATCCCAAACTCCCAGTCCATTCCTCCCCACCTCTCTTCTCCCTTGGCAATCAAGTCTGTTAAAAAGTACTCTTAAGACTGTTACAAAGTCTGTGTTTTCAATATTGACATCCACAGCTTTCTTGCACTAATTTTTGCAGTTCTTTGGAAACTATCTTGTAAAGCCTTTTACTGCAGGTCTTTGTGTGTTTTTGTGGACAGCCATCTGCTGGTCTTTCGCTGCAATGACAGTGTCATCAAACTACTTCCAAAAGGAAATTAACAACGGTTCAAAATGACTCATTTCATGGTACCCGAGTGTACGTGTGGAGAGAAAATAATAACAGATTGTCGAATGTGCATGATTCTTAGACACTATTTTATTTAATTTTTGATCTAAATAAAATTTCTGTGAAAACTCCTCACTCTGAAACTTCAGAATAGAAACTAGAAAGAGAAAGAATAAAAACTTGGTCTCGTGTCCACCTGTGTTGTGTGGAAAGGAGGCTCCCGCTTTACTGGGACTGCAGGTGAGGATCAGAGCACCTAATGTGTACCGTCACCTACATGATAGTAGCCGACACTGCTGGAAATGGACTACCTGTGTGAACGTCCGTTTGTTTGATCCTCACGTCAACCTTGGATTCATATTCTATATATATGAGAAAGCTGAGCTTAGGTGACCTGCCCAAGGTCACAGGGAAAGCCATTGTCTGAACCCACGCTCTCTAGCTTGAACTCAGAGGCTGCATCTNGAGCACCTAATGTGTACCGTCACCTACATGATAGTAGCCGACACTGCTGGAAATGGACTACCTGTGTGAACGTCCGTTTGTTTGATCCTCACATCAACCTTGGATTCATATTCTATATATATGAGAAAGCTGAGCTTAGGTGACCTGCCCAAGGTCACAGGGAAAGCCATTGTCTGAACCCACGCTCTCTAGCTTGAACTCAGAGGCTGCATCTTGGCCACTATCCTGCGCTTTTTCTCTATGTGTGCCAAGTACTTCAGTCATGTTCAACTCTGTGCAACTGCGTGGACTGTAGCCCACCAGGCTCCTCTGTCCATGGGATTTCCCAGGCAAGAATACTGAAGTGGGTTGCCTTGTTCTCCTCCAGCGGACCTTACCGACCCAGGGATCAAACCGGTGTTGTTATGTGTAACCTGCATTGGCAGGCACCTGGGAAGCCCTGTTTCTCAGTGTATGTTAGTCTAATCTTCATCACTAGTAGCATTAGAGTGTCTGAGAGGTTAAAATCCTCTTATGTTAAAGAAAATGACATAGAAAGGCTTTATAGATTTTACTCTAGTTGAGGTCAGAAATTTCATTGAGCTACTAATATGTGTCCATTTTAAGATCAGTTCAGTTCAGTCATTCAGTTGTGACCAACTCTTTGCGACCCCATGGACTGCAGCACGCCAGGCTTCCCTGTCCTTCACCAACTCCCAGAGCTTGCTCANCTTTACTGGGACTGCAGGTTAGGATCAGAGCACCGAATGTGTACCGTCACCTACATGATAGTAGCCGACACTGCTGGAAATGGACTACCTGTGTGAACGTCCGTTTGTTTGATCCTCACATCAACCTTGGATTCATATTCTATATATATGAGAAAGCTGAGCTTAGGTGACCTGCCCAAGGTCACAGGGAAAGCCATTGTCTGAACCCACGCTCTCTAGCTTGAACTCAGAGGCTGCATCTTGGCCACTATCCTGCGCTTTTTCTCTATGTGTGCCAAGTACTTCAGTCATGTTCAACTCTGTGCAACTGGGTGGACTGTAGCCCACCAGGCTCCTCTGTCCATGGGATTTCCCAGGCAAGAATACTGAAGTGGGTTGCCTTGTTCTCCTCCAGCGGACCTTACCGACCCAGGGATCAAACCGGTGTTGTTATGTGTAACCTGCATTGGCAGGCACCTGGGAAGCCCTGTTTCTCAGTGTATGTTAGTCTAATCTTCATCACTAGTAGCATTAGAGTGTCTGAGAGGTTAAAATCCTCTTATGTTAAAGAAAATGACATAGAAAGGCTTTATAGATTTTACTCTAGTTGAGGTCAGAAATTTCATTGAGCTACTAATATGTGTCCATTTTAAGATCAGTTCAGTTCAGTCATTCAGTTGTGACCAACTCTTTGCGACCCCATGGACTGCAGCACGCCAGGCTTCCCTGTCCTTCACCAACTCCCAGAGCTTGCTCAAACTCGCGTCCATTGAGCTGGTGATCCTTGGTGATGCCATCCAACCATCTCGTCCTTTGTCGTCTCCTTCTCCTCCTGCCTTCAGTCTTTCCCACCATCAGGGTCTTTTCCAGTGAGTCAGTTCTTCACATCAGGTGGCCTGGTATTGCAGCTTCAGTTTCAGCATCAGTCCTTCCATTGAATATTCAGGACTGATTTCTTTTAGGAAAATTGACTGGTTTGATCTCCTTGTAGAGATCCATTTTAAGGTAGAATCTACACTTAAAAAATTTTTGTGTTGCAGTAGAGTCGATTTACAATGTTAGTTTCCACTGTATAGCAAAGTGAATACATTATACATTTACATATATCTACTCTCTTAGATCCTTTTCCCGTATAGGTTATTACAGATTATTGGGTGGAGTTCTCTGTCCTGTACAGCAGGTCCTTATTAGTTCTGCAGTTTACATATAGTAGTGTGTCTATGCCAGAATCTCCTAATTCATCCCTCACCTACTTTGTTTTCTACATCTGTGAGTCTATTTCTGTTTTGTAAATAGATTCATTTGTACCTTTTTTAAGCTTACACATATAAGAAATAATATATAGTAAGTGTCTCTGTCTGACTTACTTCACTCAGTATGACAATCTCTAGGTCCATCCATGTTGCTGCAAATGGCATGATTTCATCCCTTTTCATGGCCGAGTGATACTCCATTGTATGATGTACCACATCTTCTTTATCCAAGAATCCTCATTTTTTAAAAAACTCTTTCAATTTTTAGTTTGAAATTCCATAGACAGCCACAGTCAGTTAACTCTTTGCTCATTAACACTGGTTCGCAAAGTGAGCAGTGGAAAAGAACCAAGGACACAGGAAGGTCTTTTCACTGACAATGATTCATATGCAGCCTGCTTCAGGGTTGGTAATTTTCAATCATATTGAACTGCTGAACTCAGGGAATTCTCTGTTGCTGAACAGAAAAGCTAGGGATGGGGCTGAATGCCAGGCCCCCTGAGGCTCAGTACGCCCCTCCTCCCTTTAATCCTCTTGTTCCTAGGCCTGCAGGCCTAGAGATGCTACTGTCCCTTGTTTCAACCTGAAGAATTACTCAGCACCATTTTCTAGCTTTCACAGGTAACCTGCAGAGGATATCCACAGCCACACTTTGTGATTCCAATGTCCTGCAGGGGAGCCAGGGATGTGTTTCTCTTATCAGTTACTTTTTCCCAGGCTTGTGCGTTTCATGTTATATAGAATTCGTACACTTTTTTCTTTGGCTTTGCCAGGTCTTGGTTGCAGCATGTGGGATCTAGTTCCTTGACCAGGGATCTAATCTTGGCCCCCCTCCATTGGGCCTACAGAGTCTCTGCCACTGGACCACCAGGGAAGTCTCCACAATTTTTAGAAAAGATCTCTACAGCTTGCCTTCCTTTGTGAAAAGATTGGAGCCCCTGGCTCTCACCACGGGTAAATTCTGCCCCATTGCTCCTGTATGGGGACGCCCTCTGATGAGACCCTCATGCTGGCCCTCCCACTTGCAATTCCTGTCCTTGTGATCATGCCCTCCCCTTCAGGGAAAGTGCTGGGCTGTCACCCTCCATGAATAGATTACCTAAGGTGCAGATCCTTGGCCTGCTGGCCCCCAGTCGCTAACTTTGGTGGAGCAGCTATCCCCACAGGAAATACTGGATGGAGAGATGTGTGTGCAGGGAATGAAGGCATCCTGTGGCCAGCAAGGAACTGAGGCTCCCAGTGCAACAGCCCCAAAGCACTGAGATGCTGCCAGTAACCCTGGGTATTGGGAGCCATGTTCTCCCTGCAGGAGCCTACAGCTTGAGTGCAGCTTTCACAAGGGACCCTGAGCCTGAGCCTGCCTGGATTCCCAGTCCACAGGAAGTGAGATCGCAACGGTATGCTATTTTCATCTGCCCACTGTGTGGCAGCTTTTCTGTTCAGCGACAGACAACATTGTGAATACACAGATTTGCTCATTGCTAAATTTTTAAATCTGTTACCATTTTAAAATAAGTAAATGTTTTAAAATTTCCCAATTTTTAGTCTCTGTTATAACAAATATTGGCTTCCCTGATAGCTCAGTTGATGAAGAACCTGCCTGCAATGAAGAAAACATGGGTTTGATCCCTGGGTTGGGAAGATTCCCTGGAGAAGGGAAAGGCTACCCACTCCAGTATTCTGGCTGGGAGAATTCCATATAGTTCATGGGGTCGCAAAGAGTTGGACAAGACTGAGCGACTTTCACTTTCACTTTACATAGCCAATATCTGTAGATATAAACCACATAAACAAAAGCNACATGGGTTTGATCCCTGGGTTGGGAAGATTCCCTGGAGAAGGGAAAGGCTACCCACTCCAGTATTCTGGCTGGGAGAATTCCATATAGTTCATGGGGTCGCAAAGAGTTGGACAAGACTGAGCGACTTTCACTTTCACTTTACATAGCCAATATCTGTAGATATAAACCACATAAACAAAAGCTCTTGGGGATCTGCAATAATTTTTAAGCATATAAAGAGTTCCTAAGACCAAAAAGTTTGAGAATCACTGTTCTAGAACATTTAAATTGCCAAAACTGACCCAAGAAAAGAGACTGAGACAAATCAACTACCATAGAAAGAAAGTATATAGTTAAAAAGTTAAAGTTTATAGTTACCTCTCAAAACAGCATGCATTCTACCAAATCTTTAAGGCACCCATTACCACAGTACTCCATCAACTTTTCTAGGGCATGTAGGAAAAACCTCCAGAGTTGCTTTTTTGGCACTACATATTTTTATGAAAAATAAGGATATTTTCCATAACAAAAAAGTTTAGTGAGAAGAGTGGCACTGTTTTTACATTTTTGCAAATCTCTTTAATGTCTGGCATAATAGAGGAAGAAATATCGTATCTGCTTTCTGCATCCAGTCTGTCATAATACTCTGTTTTTGTAGAGGCACAGATATGTAGCTGGTAAAAGGAGGATAACTTTAATTATCTTTTCAGATATTCATGGATAGTCTTTGATATACCAAAACTGGATGAGTGGTAGTTTCTTCCACTTTTTAAAGTTTTATTTTATTTTTGTCTTCTGATTCATTGATTTCTGCTTTTATCTCAATTTTTATTTCAGTCCCTCAGTTTTTTAATTTTTATCTTTTTGGTCACACCTTGTGCATGTGGGACCTTTGTTCCCTGACCAGGGATCCCACCCCCCCTGTATTGGAAAAGCAGAGTCCTAACCACTGGACTACCAGGGAAATCCCAGTGATACTTTCTTAAAGATTAGTTACANACCCTCTTCAGATAATTAGGAGGAAAAAAAAAAAAAAACTTCTTTAAAATTAGATTTTTGTTGCCTAAGTAGAAATCTGTAAAATATGGAGAGTGGGAAGAATGCTGATAAATGTAATCTAAAAGTTGTCCTCAAATCTAATTAAAACCAATACTGGATAGTGGACCCGTTGTTGTTGGATGCTAAGTCATGTCCAACTCTTTGTGACCCCATGGACTATAGTCTGCCACGCTCTTCTGTCCATGGGATTATCCAGGTAAAAATGCAGGAGTGGGTTGCCATTGCCTTCTCCAGGGGATCTTCCCGACCCAGGGATGAAACCCGCATCTCCTGCATTGACAAGCAGATTCTTTACCACTGAGCCACCAGAGAAATCCACAATAGCAGGAAATTCAGAAATAATTGTGGAAAGAAACATTCCAGGAGACAGTGAGTGACGGTCACATGATCTACCCAGAGTAGACCGGTGTGACCCTTGTCATGACATTCACTTGAGAAATAGGGGAGAAAACAGGTTATTTTTTCTGTCTTTAAAAAAGATTCTTATTCTCCATCTTGTGGCCGAATTGAAATTTCTTAAGGACTTCACAGTTACTCACTGTTTGACAAATATTTGGTCAGACGGACAGTACAGTGTGTTCTAATATGAGTTACCGTTCCGAAAAGGGGCAAGTTCTACTTCCAGTTCTGAAGCCAGGGAGATTCTGTAACTCGACTCCTCTGTAAGAGGACAGGCTTCCGGCATTGGTTGCCATTATTCTGTCAAGGTTTTTTTCTTTCTCCTTTCCCTTTAAATTTCTTCTGGCTGCACTCTATTATTCCATAGACCTTTAGGTTTTCCCTTTTTGTAATCTGATGCCCTATCCAGCAGTGTTCAGGAAGCCGTCTTGCTTTAGTTCAGTCCTTCTCAGCTGCTTCTGCTTTCCTTAGCTGAATGGGTGGCTTGTGTTTTTCTTTTAGTCTTTTGGGGGAGACTGCACTGTTTTATTACTCTATTATAAAGAAAGTATGGATTACTCATAGTGAGTTGATACACATGTATCAGCATAATCAAAAAATATTGAGTTCAATCACTTTGATATTGTTTGTTTCTTAAAATTCTTTTCATAGAAAAACCACATTAAAATATGTCCCTAACATACTTACCTGGCAGGAGAGATAACCATGATCAGGAAGGTGGTTTTCCCAGGGCGAGGCTCATCCATTGCACTCCTGATGCGCTGACCTCTGTGACTTTCCCAAATGTGGGAATCTCGACCACATAACTTGTGGTAGCAGGGGACTGCGTTCACACTATCCCCTAAAAAAAAATATGTCCCTATCATCCATCTTCTCCTAAGACCTAGCCACACAGTTTATTTTTGAATTTCGTCTTGATTTTCATCAGTTATACATGCACATCAAAGAGTCAAATAGTTGCCCTAGAATTATTACCACCACCCACCCCACCCCCGATCCCTCTAGGATGTCACACAAACTCTTAGCATCTCCCAGCCACTTTCAACTTTTTGCTATTGGTTTTGTTGTCTAAGTCTGCACCTCTAAATAGTGTGCTTATGTAGACTCTTCTTGATTTGTTTAGTTTCAGTTATTGTTTAGTGACTTCTCTCTTTGGAAAATTAGGATCACTCCTGTTCCCGTTCTCTGTAGTCATAATTCTTTCTCCATTCTTCCTTTCATCATTTTTATGTTCTAGCTCTGATTAGATCAACATACTGCATTACATCATTATAACTCTACAAGGCTATTTTGAACTGATTCATTTCTCATGAAAACTGGCTTTTCTTGTGTTGCCCAATATTTCATGCCCCTAAGGTCCGTCTAGTCAAGGCTATGGTTTTTCCTGTGGTCATGTATGGATGTGAGAGTTGGACTGTGAAGAAGGCTGAGCGCCGAAGAATTGATGCTTTTGAACTGTGGTGTTGGAGAAGACTCTTGAGAGTTCCCTGGACTGCAAGGAGATCCAAGCAGTCCATTCTGAAGGAGATCAGCCCTGGGATTTCTTTGGCAGGAATGATGCTGAAGCTGAAACTCCAGTACTTTGGGCACCTCATGCGAAGAGTTGACTCACTGGAAAAGACTCTGATGGTGGGAGGGATTGGGGGCAGGAGGAGAAGGGGATGACAGAGGATGAGATGGCTGGATGGCATCACTGACTCGATGGACATGAGTCTGAGTGAAGTCTGGGAGTTGGTGATGGACAGGGAGGCCTGGGGTGCTGCGATTCATGGAGTTGCAAAGAGTTGGACACGACTGAGCGACTGAACTGAGCTCTTTTTCTCTGTGTCACTCTATGTGGTTCCCAGGAGCAGGGAAAATGTTTGGATCTGAGCTGTGGCCATGTTTGTTTGGGGAACTGAATTCCAGAATTTATTTAAAAATGCTTTTAACAGGTATCTTTCCATGGCTTGTCTGAAATAAGGTATTTCAGCATAGTTCAAATCTTGTTTTAACACATCTGGTATAACAAACTGATCCTCTGTAATTTCTTCAATCCACTGTATTTTAAACATGCCAACCATGAACTCCTGTTGCTACCATGCAAAGAGGGAAGCTTTTGTCGGTATGGGTCTGTGGCTGGTTTGTCCCCAGCTTTGTAGACAGAGCCCACAGCACTGGACCAATACCATGCAGTCGTAGACAGCTCCCTTTTGCTTCCCTGAAGAATGGTTCTAACCCATCACCTCACTCTGTGGACCCTCTACTCTCAATCTTTCTTAACAGAAGAAGGTGGAAGTCCACAGATGTGAACCTCCCCAGTCCCTCTTCCTCTTGCTTAAAGTCCCATCTGTGGTGGCAGTTGTCCTGCCCTCTGCCCACATCTAGAAAGAGATATTCTTCCTTACCAAGGCCACAGTCTCTTTCCTTTGGGATTCCTTTTCATTTCTTCCACAAGTTCTTAAAATCTCATCGGTCATCACTGTCTCCTCTTGCTTCTTTCACAGATAAACTCACTTCTTTTATCCTAAAAGTAAACTCAACCAAACCAGCAATCACAAAACACTTTTGTGCATCTCACCCCCTCTGAAGGTCTCTGCTTCTCCCTTCTGCCTCAACAATCCAAGCATAGCTTCTATATCAAGCTGTTGCTCAAAGTGGTGTTGTTAAAGGCAAGTCAACTTTGTCCTAATGATCTGATCCAGTCACTTCTTTAAAGATCAAGCATAGCTCCTACATCATAGAGACATCACTTTGCCAACAAAGGTCCATTTAGTCACAGCTATGGTTTTCCCATTAGTCATGTATGGATGTAAGAGTTGGACCATAAAGAAGACTGAGCACCAAAGAATTGATGCTTGTGAACTGTGGTGTTGGAGAAGACTCTTGAGAGACCCTTGGACTGCAAGGAGATCAAACCAGGCAATCTTAAAGGAAATCAACTCTTAATATTCATTAGAAGGACTGATGGAGAAGCTCCAATACGTTGGCCATCTGATACAAAGAGCCAACTTACTGGAAAAGACCCTGATGCTGGGAAAGACTGAGGGCAAGAGGAGAAGGGGGTGGCAGAGGATGAGATGGTTGGATAGCATCACTGACTCAATGGCCATGAGTTTGAGTGAACTCTGGGAGATAGTGAAGGACAGGGAAGCCTGGCGTGCTGCAGTCCATGGGATCACAAAGTGTTGAACCCAAGTTAGCTACTGAACAGCAGTAGCTCCTACCTAAAGCCCTTGCTGAAAGTGTTATTGCTGAACAGAAGTCAACTTTGTCCTAAAAACCAGGTTCAGTCACCTTATTATTCTAAATCCATCTACCAGCAACCATGGCCTTGATTTCTAGGATGGGAATCTGGTTCTCCTCGTCTGCTTTCCTTCATCCCAATGTTAAATTTTACTATTCCTCAAGGTTATTATTTCTTTTCACATCATGTAATCTTTCCTTGTTGTCTCATTCAGATAACTGGAAAAGGGACCCAGTTCAGAAGTATTTTAGCAAAATTATACACATTCAAAATATCACAAGAAATCATTTACCATATTATTCCTACAAAACTAAATTTATCTCGAGAGTTGTATGTGTGAAGGTCATTAGAAACAAGTAAGTTTTTGGAGGAGGAAGGAAAAATTAATTTTTTAAAATGTTTTCACTTATTTAGTATGGGAACAAAATTAACTGTTAGTAGTTTAAATTTAGGTGGTGGGTATGCAGCATGTTATTTGAGTATCAAAAATCTTGGCATTTTGTTTTGGAAAACCTGGTTTTACAAATAACAAATTTGAAAAAGTGCAGTACCATGGAACTGTTAAAGTAAGCACAGTAGCTCTGAAAGCAAAACAACCCTGTAAGGAGATGAGGAGGAGATAAGGTAGGTCCTGAAACCCCACCAGGGGGCTTCTCTGGTGGCTCAGCGGTAAAGAATCTGGCTGCCAACTCAGGAGACCCTGATTCCATCCCTGGGTCCGGAAGATCAGGAAGATCCCCTGGAGGAGGAAATGACTACCCACTCCAGTATTCTTGCCTGGGAAATCCCATGGACAGGAGAGCCTGGTGGCCTACAGTCCATGGGGTCAGCAAAGAGTCAGACACTACTTAGGGATTCAATGACAAATACAAAGAATAGCCTTTTTAATGAAAACAACAAGAGTTATGAGCTGCTGTCCTCTTTGTTGGGGTTGCAGACAACTATATATATATATATATATTTTTTTTTTTACAATTTATTCAGGAATACCTGTTACTGCCTGGAGGAGGGCAGGGCAACCCACTCCAGTATTTTTGCCTGGAGAAGCCCATGGACAGAGGAGCCTGGTCGGCTGTAGTCCATGAGGTAGCAAAAGAGTCGGACAAGACTTAGCGACTAAATAACGACAAAGAGCACCACGACCGCTCCGCGGTTTGTCTTAGAAAAAGCATTAGAGATAAAGAGAGTTTTTAAGGGACTTTATTTTCTAAAAATCCATCCTACCTATATGATTTTTTCCCCCGCTAAATCTTCACTTCGTTAAAAACGATCAGAAACAAAGACAGACGCTTATTTGGATCCAGTCTCGAGTCCTCCCAGCTCCTCTTTCAAAGCGTGGAGGTCCCCCAAGAGAAGTTCTGCGCTCGGCCTCTCGGGAGCAAGGGCCGCCCAGCAACGCTGGACGATGCCCGCCAGCGTCTTCCTGGGGACCGAGTTGGTGAAGACGGGTGCCCGGAGGGCGGGCCGGAGGTGGTAGGCCACCACGGCGTAGAGCACGTGCTGCCGCTCCCCCGAGAAGGGCGCCTCCCGCGTGCTCATCTGCCAGAGGGTGATGGCGAAGGAGTAGATGTCGGCCTTGGGTGTAACGGGCTCTCCTTTGAGGAGCTCCGGGGCTCGGTGAGTGTAGGTGCCGCCCAGATAGTGAGGCGTCCGCGGGCTCCGCAGGTCTTCCAGCCTCGCGGAGCAGCCGAAGTCCCCGATCTTGCAGACGTCCTGCTCACTGATGAGGATGTTGGCCGGCTTGAGGTCCAAGTGCACGATGCTTTGTGCGTGGAGGAACAGCAGGCCGCTGACCACGTCTAGGGAGTACTTTAGACACCTCTCCAAGCCCAGTTGCGCGCCCGAGTCCCCGGGGCAGCCGGTGGGGCCGTAGATGACCTGGTGCAAGGTGATGTTGCCCCCGAACTCCATGATGACAGTTCCCAGGCTGTCGAAACCCGGAGGCGGGCGCGTGCTGGCCGCCAGCACGCGCACGATGTTAGCATGGCGCAGCCTGGCCGCGTTGAGTTCGGCCCAGAAGCTGCGCCTTGACGCCCGCGGGTTCTTGGAGCACCGGCTCACCTGCTTAACGGCCACGCGCACACCGTGGTAGGTGGCCTCGTACACTGAGCCGAAGCCTCCCGCGCCCAGCCTCCGTAGCAGACACACCTGCTCCCAGTCGATAGAGCACCAGGCCAGCCGGCGCTGGAGGCGCGGGGCCCGCGGCGGGATGCTCCCCAAGAGCTCGCAGGGGCTGCTGCAGGGCCGCGAGTCCCCCGACGACGGCGAGAAGTCGCTGGGCAGGTGAGGGCGCCGCGGGAGGGGCGAGGGCATCTCTCCTGCAACGTAGGTGAGCCAGCCTGGAAGAGGGGACCCCGCCGGCCTGCAGGCATCTCTGGCTGCTGCCCCTCCGCTCCACCCCGTTGTTTGTCTTCTCTGCCTTCATTTTCCCCAAAGGAGACACATCTGTGTGGTTCCTTAACGAGGACTTTTATCAGCTGAGGAAACCATCTGAGCGCAGGCAGCACCACAACCCGATTCAGATGAAGGCATTTCCCTTGGGCACTTACAGTGACTTATAAAACAAGCCCTGGAAGAGGGTTCACCGGATAAACAGTTCAACTTGCCCCAGGAATCACCCTCTTCTACAAGGTTTTTAATTATTATAAAGCAGGCTTCCCCCCTTCCCCTCCACCCCCACCTCCAAGTCTCATCCGCAGGGCGTCATCTGTCCTCAGATCACGATAGTGCAATGAAATTTTTTTCACACTTTGCAGGCTACAATGATTGTCAGTTTATTCTCCAGCTGCATTAAATCACTTCCAGCAGTTATTGGCAGAAAGAGTTGAAACATGAACAGCTGACACTTGTTGAACCAATTACAGGGAAAATTAGGTGCAACGTTCACGGAGGGATGAAAAATGGTAAGCTGAAAGTGATCGATCCAAACAGAACTGCTGATACAAGTCACAGCACAAACACTCTGAGTTCATAAGGGAGAAGAAAATTCTCTGACACTCCATTCAGCTGATAGAGCAAATTAGCAAGACTTCTTAGCAACATATGGAGTCCTTAGTACTCCTTGGGGTCCATGGCTGTCTGGCGCACCCAGTAAGCTCACTTGCAGAAGAGATTCTAGACTTCACAGCAAATAAGTTACAGAAGTTTTGAAGCAGAGTTAGAGGAGGAAAAAGAATGAAAATGATTCAGAGCTACAACCAGAGCGTCAAATAATAACAAATACGAGAGAATCCTAGGAGAGGAAAAATCTGAAGAAATAAAAAGTCACAGTCATATACTGTTCCTCCATATACTGTGGAAAATCAGATGCTGAAAGTAAATCCAGAGTCTTGCTGTTCAGCTGTGAGTTCTTCTGTTCTAATTTTTATTTTAAAAGACAGTTTTCATTTCATACCTTTGGGGAAAAAAACCGACAATAACACCCTGTTCATGAAAAATCACAGGAAGATGTTAGGATCTACGTTTTGAAATGTCAAATGGTAAAGTTCTATCTTGACTTTATTTCTGCCCTTAGAGCACATAGGTGATGTGTAAACACATTTTTTCTGATGATAGGTCTATGCTTCTGAAGTATATTTGTTCCAAGAAGGTATTTTAATAGACAGTCCACTTACATAAGCTATTGGAAGACTTCTGAACCCTAGAATAAGATTTCTATTCTATGTTACCCCTGTGACTTACCATGTCATATCATGTATAATATTTAACCTGTTTGAGCCTCCGTCTTTTTATTTAAGAAATCAGGGTAATCATTAAAATAAACTTCTACATTTTGGAACAAAATTTGGGGAGCCCTATCTGAAGTAATGGAGCTTCCCTGGTGGCTCAGACAATAAAGAATCTACCTACAATGCCAGAGACCTGGATTGATTCCTGGGTAGGGACAATCCCCTGGAGAAGGGAATGGCAACCCACTCCAGTATTCTTGCCTGGAGAATTTATGGTCAGAGGAGCCTGGTGGGCTATAGTCTATGGGGTCACAAAGAGTCAGAAACTACTGAGCAACTGGAGTAATGACAAAAAAAAATCTAAAAAATGTAAACTATTAAATATTATAGTAAAAATGCAGATATGTAAAACTTGAAATATAAAAAAGATAACAGTGAATAAACTAAGAAGGTACAATTATATTCTATAATAAGTCTATACTGCAGAATCTATTTCATTGCTGTCATATATTTGGAATTACACTCTAGGGCTCTGAAACTGTTCTATGATATCAGAAATGCTGTGAAGATTGGCCAAGTGAGAGCAGTAGAGTGCCTTAACTTGAGCATTACACATAATGCAAAATGATGTGACTTTCTATAATGTAATCTTTATTATTTTAAAGATAATAGCATAAACTACTTATTCTTCACAATTTGACTTTATTATTTACATAAAATATAAGGTAATAATGAAAATATGGTACTCTACCCATTCACAAACCCTAAGTTCATTAGATCCATCATCTGCTGATCTGCGCAAGAATATTTAACTGGATATTCAGTCTCTCAGGCCAGATGGCCTGGGTTTCTTGCCCCTAAGTTTCCTCATCTGCAAAGTGAAGAACATATGACTGTCTCAGGATCATATACCTATCTCTTATGTGAAGATTAAGAGAGTTCCAATTACTTAGATCAGGGCCTGCTAATTATTATTTATGAAACTCATAAAAATGTATTATGGGATTATACCAATAAGATCTATTACACAGTATTGGTTTGGGGGTTTTTGTGTTTGTTTTTTAAAAAAAGATACCATAGTGTGGATTTTATTTGACTTTTTATTTTTTTTAGTATTTATTTACTTAGGTACTCATGATCTTTTGTGGCACACAGATTCTCTACTTGCCCCACGTGGGCTTAGTTGCCCCACAACATGTGGGATCTTAGTTCCCAAACTAGGGATTGAACCTATGCCCTCCCAATCCTCCAGTCTGGAGGAGGACCCCAATTATTAGAAGGTCTTTAGGGCTTGTTGAGATGGGGAAGCTGGGGTAGTCTCTATGGGCCATGTTCAGGCAGGAAATGGAGAAAGAACCTTCTGGAGGTCTTCCTCTCAATATTTCCCTCCCTGCGTTTACTGAGGTTTGGGCCACTTTCTCAGCAGCTTATATCAGAGCTTTCTCTCCCTTTTCTTAGCATCAGGATCTTTTCTAATGAGTCGACTCTTTGCATCAGGTGGCCAAAATATTGGATCTTCAGCTTCAGTANTTCTGGAGGTCTTCCTCTCAATATTTCCCTCCCTGCGTTTACTGAGGTTTGGGCCACTTTCTCAGCAGCTTATATCAGAGCTTTCTCTCCCTTTTCTTAGCATCAGGATCTTTTCTAATGAGTCGACTCTTTGCATCAGGTGGCCAAAATATTGGATCTTCAGCTTCAGTATCCTTCCAATGAATATTCAGGCTTGATTTCCCTTAGGATTGACTGGTTTGATCTCCTTGCAGTCCAAGGGACTCTCAAGACTCTTCTCCAGCAGCACAATTCAAAAATATCAATGGATATGTGGATTTTTTTCAGTACGTACGTTCTACAATACTACACAAGTCACAGTTGGTTGAATCTGAGGATGTGAAACCTGTTATGGAGGGACAACTGTAAAGTTGTATGTGGAATTTGAACTGCTTGGGGGTCAGTGTCCCTGACCCCATGTTGTCCAAGGGTTAAATGTCTATGCTGCCTTATTCAAAGAAATGCTTGATTTCAGGCTTTTGTATGTCTCAGATCACTACTGTATAATTTTTAAAAATTATTTATGTGTCTGTTTTTTATTTTTGGCTGCACTGGGTCTTAGTTGCTATGAGCAGGCTTTCTCTAGTTGCTGTGAGTGGGCTCATTGTGGTGGCCTCTCTTGTTTCAGTTCACAGGCACCGGGGCAGACAGGCTTCAGTAGTTGCGGCACCAGGCTAGTGGAGTAGTTGCTCCACAGTGGAACATTCACAAATGAGGGATTGAACCCATGTCCCCTGCACTGGCAGGCGGGTTCTCACTACTGTACCACCAGGGGAGTACAGTATTATATAAACTGTGTCAGTGGACCAATCGACTGGAGGCTGATTTGGGATTTCTATGTCCCAATTAACATTGCCACATTTCAAAGACCATTAATTTACAGATTACCAGAAAAGAATAGCATGGTCTCTTCCACTATTGAGTGCAATCCCCCATGACCTCGCTCTCGCCTGCAGACGATAATGTCCAATTATATGACCAGATGTTATTAATAACTGGCCCTGGTATTGGTCCCCACATTCAGCCCAACCCAAGGAAGGAGGTAGCCACACAGTAATTTGCCCCAGATGACCCCACAGGAGATAGCAGGCATTCTGTAACTTGTGTCATTTTCCACCAAAAGGAATGGTGTTGAGTTGGCACATTAGCAAGCTTGTTCATCCAGATAAAGTGGAATCATGGCTCCAACTTTGAACAACACAGCTATAGTCAGAAGAAGCAGGGTCCAGGAAGCATGGTAGAAGATATGAAATTACTATAAATCTTCCTTTTGAATGGCTTCAGGTTTGAGGTGGTCCTCTGTTAAATTCTATGTTTCCAGGACTTTTAACTTATACTTTCCTATTATTTGGTTTGTTTCTTGCATAATTAACCTACACGCTGTTTTCCATGTATGTACAACCCCATGGTGGCGCTCGTGGTAAAGAATCCACCTGCTAATGCAGGAGATGTGGATTCAGTCCCTGAGTTGGGGACTATCCCCTGGAGAAGGCAATGGCAACCCACTCCAGTATTCTTGCCTGGGAAATCCCATGGACAGAGGAGCCTAGTGGGCTCCAGTCCATGGGGTCACAAAAGAGTGGGACACACCTGAGCACAGATGAGCACGTCGATATATTATCAATGTGATGGCTCATTATAATACTTGGATCTACTGTAGGGCATAAGCTTAAATTCCATGGCACCATGTTATGACATGAACTAGAAGGTGAATACAACAGATTATCATTGCTTTCAGTGGTGTTCAGGGAGAGAAGTCTGCATTAGCTGGATCCATAAAAGCTTATAAAAATTAGGGGGATTTAGGATAATCTTTCAATACAGAAACAAAATGAGGCATAGCATTGACACAGCAGGAACAGCCTCATTCAATTTACTATAATCCATGGTTAACCACTGTATTAGTTAGGCTTCTTAGGTTCCCCCAAAGTAGTGGAAACCAATTTAGGCAAGGAAAAGTTTATTGGAGAGATTTTGCAGGATCACAGACTTGGGAACCTGAAGAAATATACTCAGAAGTGGGCAAGACCTGAGCATGCATGCATGCTAAGTCACTTCAGTCATGTCCAACTCTTTGCAACCCCATGGGCTGCAACCCACCAGGCTCTTCTGTCCAGGGAATTTCCCAGGCAAGAATACTGGAGGGATGCCATTTCTTCCTCCAGGGGATCTCCCCGAGCCAGGGGTCAAACCCATGTCACTTATGTCTCTTGTATTGGCAGGTGAATTCTTTACCACTAGCACCACCTGAGAAGAACTGAAACGTTTCTACAAAACCAGAAAACAGGAACCACTGAACCAATCTGGACAGAAAAGTATGGCCAGGATGCCAGTTGTTGGACTGAGTGTCCCACAGTCATTATTTTCATCTCAGGATGGAGTGACCTGCAGGTCTATTTTGTCCACTGTTCTCCATTCCTGGTGGCACAGCATGGGGAAAGACAGTACATGAAGCTTTGGTTCCCCTTGTGGAAAGTGGGCACCTGGATATACTATCTTAACCAGACTATGAAACATTGTAGGGAGAAGTAATTTCTGAAAAGAAAACCAAGGTGTTGTTACGAAGCGCTAGATATTATGCAGCCAGAGAGAGACTGTTGTCCTCTACACTCACCAGGGGACTGGCCTCTGGCAAAGCCAGGGCAGTAAGGGGGACTGGGAGTGTAAACTTCCCTAGTGCGTCTACATCCTGAGTCCAGCTGTGATGATGTCCTGTCCCCTGCACCCTCATGCTCTTTCATGTTTATCATTTGGGCTTGTGCATGTGTGTTCAATCATGTCCAACTCTTTGCAACCCTCTGAACTGTAGCCCGCCAGGCTCTTCTGTTTATGGGATTTCCCAGGCAAGAATACTGGAGTGGGTTGCCATTTCCTCCTCCAGGGGATCTTCCTGACCCAGAGATCGAACCCACGTCTCCTGCATTGTCAGGTGGATTCTTTACCACTGAGCCACCAAGGAAGATTTTGGGTTGTGGAAGAGGATTCTGAAGACCCTGCATGCCCCGAAAACAGTCCTTCCCAATTGTGCTCTGCACTCATTCAGACGTTTCCAGGGTACTTTCCTTCTTCTTCAGGACTGTGATGATTCTTGTGGCCTTCTTGGGAAGGGGAAAACCATCACAGGGTAATCACCAGGCATGTCTGAGCCGCTTGGAGTGTTAGCACAGTGTAATTATTTGGGACACTAATTTCTCCATAAGTTCCAGTGGTTAAGGGGATATTTTTATTGATTAGGGTCTCCAGGTCTATGTAATCATTATGTTTTCCTTCTCTTGGCCATAATGATTGATTCAATAAGCCTCAGTTTAGGGAATTTTCTAGGTCACTGAAGAACTAGCACCTTTAGGAGACTGCTTACCTGAGAGAGAAGTGAATGCAGAATAAAGCACAGCAAAGATCTGGTAAAAGAGAGATGGGGAGCTGTTAACAATGTGTGAGGACTTCCCTGCTGGTCCAGTGGCTAAGACTTCGAGCTCTCACTGTAGGGGGCCTGGTTCAATCCCTGGTCAGGGAACTAGATCCCACATGCTCCAACTAAAGATCCCATCCAAGTGTAGCCAAATAAATAAAATAAACTTAAAAGAAAAAAAAGATCCCAGTGTTTGGACTCTTAGGACTAATTCTGCATGAAGTAAGAACTTCTCATGAACTTTGATTTCCCTGGTGGCTCAGACGACACAGAATCTGCCCACAGTGCAGGAGACCCAGGTTCAATCCCTGGGTCAGGAAGATCCCCTGGAGAAGGAGATGGCAACCTGGGAAATCCCAGGAAATCCTTGCCTGGGAAATCCCATGGACAGAGGAACCTGGTGGGCTACAGTCCATGGGGTTGCAAAGGATTCGGACACGACTGAGCATGCATGCCTGCATTCACAGTGGCTGCTGGTGACTCGATGGAGGTAGTGGGGAAAACAGGAAATTTGAAACTTGGCGGTTACAGAGGGTGTTCTTAAGAGCCCAGCATTCATTTTGTAAGAAGCATCCCAGCATCTCTCATGATGAAGATTGGAAGTGTTGGGTCTCAGTGGCTTAAGTGCTGGATTATGTACTTAGATTGGAATTTCCCAAAGGGATCATGCAGACCACTGAGGAGCTGATGCCATAATTGCTCACCCAGTGGAATAGGCATCCCAACAATACTGGCACCCAGTGGAACAATTCTCAACCCTTGAAGATTGGTGACCCATTAATGGGGCCAGTGGACAGTGCTAGAGGTCTGGCTGTCTAGCAAAGCCAGACAGCCAGTTCTGGAAGCAACTCTTCCTGTTCTGGAAGCAAATGCCCATGGGGCCTTGGAGGCTGAGCAGGAGTCCAGATCCAGGACTCTGACTTCAGAAGATCTCTGGTTATGAGGAATGGAAGGAGACTGTAAAGGAAACACTTATATTTATTTATTGGCTGCACTGGGTCTCCCTTGCTGCATGCGGGCTTTCTCTAGTTGTGGTGAGCAAGTGCTACATTTTAGTTGCGGTGTGTGAGCTTCTCATTGTGGTGGCTTCTCTTGTTGCTGAGCTCAGGCTCTAGGGCTTGCAGTCTTCACTAGCTGCAGCATGTGTGCTCAGTAGCTGTTGCTCCCAGCCTCTAGAGCACAGGCTCAGTAGTTGTAGCATGAGCTTAGTTGCTGTGAAGCTGTGGGATCTTCCCAGAGCCTGCATTTGGCAATGAGGAATTCATGATCTGAGCCACAGTCAGCACCCAGTCTTGTTTTCACTGACTGTATAGAGCTTCTCCATCTTTGGCTGCAAAGAATATAATCAATCTGATTTCGGTGTTGACCATCTGGTGATGTCCACGTGTAGAGTCTTCTCTTGTGTTGTTGGAAAAGTGTGTTTGCTATGACCAGTGTGTTCTCTTGGCAAAAGTCTGTTAGCCTTTGCCCTGCTTCATTCTGTACTCCAAGGCCAAATTTGCCTGTTATTCCAGGTATTTCTTGATTTCCTACTTTTGCATTCCAATCCCCTATGATGAAAAGGACATCTTTTTTTGGTTTTAGTTCTAGAAGGTCTTGTAGGTCTTCATAGAACCATTATTCAACTTCAGCTTCTTCAGTATTAGTAGTTGGGGCATAGACTTGGAATACTGTGATACTGAATGATTTGCCTTGGAAATGAACAGAGATCATTCTGTTTTTGAGACTGTACCCAAGTACTGCATTTCAGAATCTTTTGTTGACTATGAGGGCTACTCCATTTCTTCTAAGGGATTCTTGCCCACAGTAGTAGATATGATGGTCATCTGAATTAAAATCACCCATTCAAGTCCATTTTATTTCACTGATTCCTAAAATGTTGATGTTCACTCTTGCCATCTCCTGTTTGACCACTTACAATTTACCTTGATTCATGGACCTAACATTCCAGGTTCCTATGCAATATTGTTCTTTACAGCATTGGACTTTACTTCCATCACCAGTCATATCCACGTTCTTTCTGGAGTTATTTCTTCACTCTTCTCCAGTAGCATATTGGGCACGTACCAAGGAATGACTTTGCCAACAAATGTCAGTCTAGTCAAGGTTTTTCCAGTAGTCATTTATGGATGAGAGAGTTGGACTGTGAAGAAAGTTGAGTGACAAAGAATTGATGCTTTTGAACTGTGGTATTGGAGAAGACTTTTGAGAGTCCCTTGGACTGCAAGGAGATCCAACCAGTCCATTCTGAAGGAGATCAGTTCTGGGTGTTCTTTGGCAGGAATGATGCTAAACTCCAGTACTTTGGCCACCTCATGTGAAGAGCTGACTCATTGGAAAAGACTCTGATGCTGGGAGGGATTGGGGGCAGGAGGAGAAGGGGATGACAGAGGATGAGATGGCTGGATGGCATCACTGACTCGATGGATGTGAGTCTGAGTGAACTCTGGGAGTTGGTGATGGACAGGGAGGCCTAGGGTACTGCAGTTCATGGGGTCGCAAAGAGTCAGACATGACTGAGAGACTGAACTGACTCACCAACCTGGGGAGTTCATCTTTCAGTGTCCTATCTTTTTGCCTTTTCATACTATTCATGGGGTTCTCAAGGCAAGAATACTGAAATGGTTTGCCATTCCCTTCTTCAGTGGACCATGTTTTGTTGAACTCTCCACCATGACCTATCCGTCTTGGGTGGCCCTACATGGCATGGCTCATCGTTTCTTTGAGTTAGACAAGGCTGTGGTCTATGTGATCAGTTTGATTAGTTTTCTGTGATTGTGGTTTTCATTCTGTCTGCCATCTGACAGATAAGGATAAGAGGCTTATGGAAGCTTCATGATGGGAGAGACTGACTGTGGGGGAAACTAGGTCTTGTTCTGATCTGACTAGTTCAATATAAATACTCTTTTCAATAGCCCTTTATCCCTGGATCTGGAAACAATGCAGTCAACTTCAAAATTTGGTCTTTTAAGTTATAATTTTAAAAAATAACACATTTTTTAAAACATTAAGTGAATGCAAATGAACCTTTAAATATCAATATATAAATCCATTTATCAAGTCTCCANTTCTGATCTGACTAGTTCAATATAAATACTCTTTTCAATAGCCCTTTATCCCTGGATCTGGAAACAATGCAGTCAACTTCAAAATTTGGTCTTTTAAGTTATAATTTTAAAAAATAACACATTTTTTAAAACATTAAGTGAATGCAAATGAACCTTTAAATATCAATATATAAATCCATTTATCAAGTCTCCAGCACACAGAGAGAGGTACTCAGTGGTCAAAAGTTCCTCTATGATCAATGCAAAGAAATACAGGGAAACAATAAAATGGGAAAGACTGGAGATCTCTTCAAGAAAATTAGAGATACCAAGGGAAAAATTCATGCAAATATAGGTACAATAAAGGACAGAAATGGTATGGATCCAAGAAGCAGAAGATATTAAGAAGAGGTGGCAAGAATACACAGAAAATCTATGCAGAAAAAATCATGACCCAGATAACCACAATGGTGTGATCACTCACCTACAGCCAGACATCCTGGAATGTGAAGTCAAGTGGGCCTTAGGAAGCATCACTACAAACAAAGCTAGTGGAGGTGATGGAATTCCAGCTGACCTATTTCAAATCCTAATAGATGATGCTGTGATAGTGCTGCACTCAATATTCCAGCAAATTTGGAAAACTCAGTAGTGGCCATAGGACTGGAAAAGTCAGTTTTCATTCCAGTCCCAAAGAAGGGCAATGCCAAGAATGTTCAAACTACTGCATAATTGTACTCATTTCACACCCTAGCAAAGTAATGCTCAAAATTCTCCAAGCCAGGCTTCAACAGTGCATGAACTTCCAGATGTTCAAGCTGGATTTAGAAAAGGCAGAGGAACCAGAGATTGCCAATATCCACTGGATCATGGAAAAAACAAGAGAGTTCCAGAAAAACATCTGCTTTACTGACTATGCCAAAGTCTTTGACTGTGTAGATCACAATAAACTGTGGAAAATTCTGAAAGAGATAGGAATACTAGACCACTTTACCTGCCTCCTGAGAAATCTGTATATAGGTCAAGAAGCAAGAGTTAGTACTGGACATAGAACAGACTGGTTCTAAATTGGGAAAGGAGTATGTCAAGGCTGTGTATTGTCACCGTGTTTATTTAACTTATATGCAGAGTACATCATGAGAAACGCTGGGCTGGATGAAGCACAAGGGAATCAAGATTGCCGGGAGAAATATCAATAACCTCAGATATGCAGATGACTCCACCCTTATGGCAGAAAGTGAAGAACTAAAAAGCCTCTTGATGAAAGTGAAAGAGGAGAGTGAAAAACCTGGCTTAAAAACCAACATTCAGAAAACGAAGATCATGGCATCTGGTCCCATCACTTCATGGCAAATAGATGGGGAAACAATGGAAACAGTGACAAACTTTATTTTCTTGGGTTCCAAAATCACTGCAGATGGTGACTGCAGCCATTAAATTAAAAGATGCTTGCTCCTTGGAAGAAAACCTATGACTAATCTAGACAGCATATTATAAACCAGAGACATTACTTTGCCAACAAAGACATTACTTTGCCTACTAGTCAAAACTATAGCTTTTCCAGGAGTCATATATGGATGTGAGAGTTGGACCATAAAGAAAACTGAGTGCCAAAGAATTGATGCTTTTGAACTGTGGTGTTGGAGAAGACTCTTGAGAGTCTCTTGGACTGCAAGGAGATCCAACCAGTCAATCCTAAAGGAAATCAGTCCTGAATATTCGTTGGAAAGACTGATGCTGAAGCTGAAGCTCCAATACTTTCGCCACCTGATGCGAAGAGCTGACTCATTGGAAAAAACTCTGATGCTGGGGAAGATTGAAGGCAGG
Source organism: Neotragus moschatus (assembly GCA_006410615.1). Taxonomy (NCBI): domain Eukaryota; kingdom Metazoa; phylum Chordata; class Mammalia; order Artiodactyla; family Bovidae; genus Neotragus; species Neotragus moschatus. The sequence goes on along the minus strand of SJYA01002114.1, from coordinate 3,287,523 downwards.
AGGAGAAGGGGATGACAGAGCATGAGATGGTTGGATGGCATCACTGACTTGAACATGAGTTTGAGCAAGGTCCAGTAGTTGGTGATGGACAGGGAAGCCTGGTGTGCTGCAGTCCATGGGGTCGCAGAGTCAGACATAACTGAGCAACTGAACTGACTAAGGGAAGATGATTAAGTTTAGGACTCATGAAATCTCATTAGAGAGTGATCAGTTGATGCTAGGAAGTGCTAAACTTACAGACTTTATCCATCCCTGTCAGCTTGCATGGTGGTGATGAGGAAGGATCAGAAAGTGATAAGTGAATAGGAGCCGAGGTAGTTAGTTCAGTCGCTCAGTCATGTCCGACTCTTTGTGACCCTATGAACCGCAGCACACCAGGCCTCCCTGTCCATCACCAATTCCCTTAGTTCGCCCAAACCCATGTCCATTGAGTTGGTGATGCCATCCAACCATCTCATCCTCTGTCGTCCCCTTCTTCTCCTGCCCTCAATCTTTGCAAGCATCAGAGTCTTTTCGAATGAGTCAGCTCTCTGCAACAGGTGGCCGAAGTATTGGAGCTTCAGCTTCAACATCAGTCCCTCCAATGAACACCCAGGACTGATAGAGTCTTCTCCAACGCCACAGTTCAAAAGCATCAATTCTTCGGCGCTCAGCTTTCTTCATAGTCCAACTTTCACATCTATACATGACCACTGGAAAAACCATAGCCTTGACTAGATGGACCTTTGTTGACAAAGTAATGTTTCTGCTTTTTAATATCCTGTCTAGGTTGGTCATAACTTTCCTTTCAAGGAGTACAATAGGTGAATCCATTGTACCTCGTTGTTAGTCCTCAGTATTGGACTTGATGACTAGGTAGTAAATAACATGTAAGGCTGAGGAGGGCAAAGCTAGGACTGCCTTCAGTGTCCTCTGTGGTTTAGAAATATTTTTTTAAGAAAAAAAGTTTATTTCTCATTTAGGGAAAGTCCAGGAGGCTCTCAAAGATAGCTTTCCTCCTTCTAGGATGTTTCAATATTATGGCATTAAAAAAATTAAAGTATAGTTGATGTATAATATTATAATCATTTCAAGCAGACAGAAGTGTGATGCAGCATTTTTATTGCACATACTCCATTAAAAGTTATGAAGGGACAATGACTATAACTCCGTGCTGTACAGTGCATCCTTGTTTCTTATCTATTTTATATATAATATTTATATGTCTTAATCCTAGGCCCTTAATGTGCCCCTCTCTGCTTCCCTCTCCCCTTTGGTGACCACTGGTTTGCTTTCTGTATCTGTGAGTCTATTTCTATTTTGCATATATATTTGTTTTCTTTTTTAACTTCCATAAATAAGTGGTATCACAGTTTTGTCTTTCTCTGTCTGCTATATCTCTAAGCATAATATTCTCTTGGTCCATCCATGTTGTTACCAATGCAGAATTTCACTGTTCCTTTTTTAATGCTAAGTAATATATAATATATATATGGCTGAGTAAGACTAGATACATACACATATATAGTTTATATTAATAGTAATACTTGATATGTACGTTTATATTAGTATACATTACTAGTAATACTAATATAAATATGTATGTATGTAGTATAAACTATATATATGTATCTAATATTACTCATACTTGGTGTGCATATATATATATATATATAGTTTTAAATTTTGAATGAAGTCCCAAGGTATTTCTGGGGTATCTGCCAACATTTACAACTTAATGGAAAAGTAATTGGGGCTATCCATTATCTAGAGCTGCTGTTTTAGCACAAGAAGCACAAAGATTGAGGAGCTAGGTTCCTGAGGGTGGGTGCTGCAGGTATGAGGCTGTCCCTGGACAAACGTCGATTCTGTCAAACATCCATGTGATGCATGAGGTGTGAGTGCTACTCTACTGACTAACCCTGAGAAAACACCACCACCATCAACTGGTCCTTAGTCCTATTAATTACAGGAAAATTAATAGGACTTAATAGCAATTATAAGTGGTTTAAAAAGGGTTATTCCCCAACTTTTAAACCACTCAGGACTTCACTGAGCGCCACCGCAGGAAGGTGGTGGCATTACACACACAGCAGTGCAGCCTCACCTCTGCTCTTGGACCCGGGGCCAGGGGGCAGAAGTGGAGAACGCTCCAGGACACTCAGGGCCCTGTTCTGTTGCATGTAAATCCTGAATTTAGCCTTCCTGACGCTGGAAGTCCTTATCCCATGGCTATCGCTTTGAGGGGTCTTAAGATGAGGAATATTGAAAAGCAGAGACATTATTTTGCCAACAAAGGTGCGTCTAGTCAAGGCTATGGTTTTTCCAGTGGTCATGTATGGATGTGAGAGTTGGACTGTGAACAAAGCTGAGTGCTGAAGAATTGATGCTTTTAAACTGTGGTGTTGGAGAAGACTCTTGAGAGTCCCTTGGACTGGAAGGAGATACAACCAGTCCATTCTGAAGGAAATCAGCCCTGGGTGTTCTTTGGAAGGACTGATGCTAAAGCTGAATCTCCAGTACTTTGGTCACCTCATGCCAAGAGCTGACTCATTGGAAAAGACTCTGATGCTGGGAGGGACTGGGGGCAGGAGGAGAAGAGGACGACAGAGGATGAGATGGCTGGATGGCATCACCGACTCGATGGACATGAGTCTGAGCGAACTCTGGGAGTTGGTGATGGACAGGGAGGCCTGGCGTGCTGCGATTCATGGGGTGGCAAAGAGTTGGACACGACTGAGCGACTGAACTGAACTGAACTGAAGATGAGGAAGGAGAAGGAAGAGAAATGGAGTTCACCCAGTCAGAACTGGGCAACTCCGACATTAGAACTCCTGTCCTTTCCAGAGAGAGGAATAACACGTGACAAAATAACTAGGAATCTCCGTAAAGGTTATATGGATCTTCACTGTACTTGGAAACCTTCTGTAGGTCTGTAATTTTTCAAAATAAAAACTAAGAGAAATAAATTTAGATCTACCAAAAAACAAAAGAATTCCTGTCCTTTGGTCCTTTGGAGGATTGTCACCTCCCTGTTCCCAGA
>SJYA01002114.1:3174654-3284424 GCA_006410615.1 Neotragus moschatus | reverse complement strand
ATATATATATATATATAGTTTTAAATTTTGAATGAAGTCCCAAGGTATTTCTGGGGTATCTGCCAACATTTACAACTTAATGGAAAAGTAATTGGGGCTATCCATTATCTAGAGCTGCTGTTTTAGCACAAGAAGCACAAAGATTGAGGAGCTAGGTTCCTGAGGGTGGGTGCTGCAGGTATGAGGCTGTCCCTGGACAAACGCCGATTCTGTCAAACATCCATGTGATGCATGAGGTGTGAGTGCTACTCTACTGACTAACCCTGAGAAAACACCACCACCATCAACTGGTCCTTAGTCCTATTAATTACAGGAAAATTAATAGGACTTAATAGCAATTATAAGTGGTTTAAAAAGGGTTATTCCCCAACTTTTAAACCACTCAGGACTTCACTGAGCGCCACCGCAGGAAGGTGGTGGCATTACACACACAGCAGTGCAGCCTCACCTCTGCTCTTGGACCCGGGGCCAGGGGGCAGAAGTGGAGAACGCTCCAGGACACTCAGGGCCCTGTTCTGTTGCATGTAAATCCTGAATTTAGCCTTCCTGATGCTGGAAGTCCTTATCACCCCCATGGCTATCGCTTTGAGGGGTCTTAAGATGAGGAATATTGAAAAGCAGAGACATTATTTTGCCAACAAAGGTGCGTCTAGTCAAGGCTATGGTTTTTCCAGTGGTCATGTATGGATGTGAGAGTTGGACTGTGAACAAAGCTGAGTGCTGAAGAATTGATGCTTTTAAACTGTGGTGTTGGAGAAGACTCTTGAGAGTCCCTTGGACTGGAAGGAGATACAACCAGTCCATTCTGAAGGAAATCAGCCCTGGGTGTTCTTTGGAAGGACTGATGCTAAAGCTGAATCTCCAGTACTTTGGTCACCTCATGCCAAGAGCTGACTCATTGGAAAAGACTCTGATGCTGGGAGGGACTGGGGGCAGGAGGAGAAGAGGACGACAGAGGATGAGATGGCTGGATGGCATCACCGACTCGATGGACGTGAGTCTGAGCGAACTCTGGGAGTTGGTGATGGACAGGGAGGCCTGGCGTGCTGCGATTCATGGGGTGGCAAAGAGTTGGACACGACTGAGCGACTGAACTGAACTGAACTGAAGATGAGGAAGGAGAAGGAAGAGAAATGGAGTTCACCCAGTCAGAACTGGGCAACTCCGACATTAGAACTCCTGTCCTTTCCAGAGAGAGGAATAACACGTGACAAAATAACTAGGAATCTCCGTAAAGGTTATATGGATCTTCACTGTACTTGGAAACCTTCTGTAGGTCTGTAATTTTTCAAAATAAAAACTAAGAGAAATAAATTTAGATCTACCAAAAAACAAAAGAATTCCTGTCCTTTGGTCCTTTGGAGGATTGTCACCTCCCTGTTCCCAGATGTGTGAGGTCACGTTATCAGTGTGGAACGGTTTCTATCACAGGTCATAGAATAGCTGATTAAGATCGGTTTAAGTGATGAAGGGTTATTCCATGTAACATGAAATATAGAAGGAAATGGTCGGAGCTGTCACAAGACTTAAGGTTGGGTTGGTGTGCCAGCGTCAGCATCACAGCTACATCCCAGGCAAGATGCTGGAAGAGCCAGCCATGCCTGTGCACTTTACTAGGGATGGAGGAGTTTTCCTAGAAGGAGTTCAGCCATTATCCTTGCATTTCTCTCAATGTGCCCCAACAGCAGTGCCTGCCTACCGTTACCTGCAAGGAGACATCCGCCCCTCAAAAAAATAAAAAATAACGGCCCCCTCCCACCACCATGGATCCATAGTTGTTGTTGTTTTTTGCCTCTACTCCAGGAATAGAGCTTTTATTTGTTTAACAGAAAAACCAACTCTTTTGCAAAGAAAAACAGTTTAGTGAGAAGAGTGACACTACTTAACACTTTTGCAAGTATTTTAACTATAGGTCGGGGCTTAAGGGAAAGCGATAAGCTCCTCACACCTATGTGAGCATTCAGTCTGTTGTGATGTGTTGTTGAGGATGAAATATCTGAAGGAAACTAGTGTTGTAAAGATAGGCACAGCTGCATTTTTTTTTAATGTTTTCAAATAATTGTGGCTATTCTACTTTGAAACTATATCCAAACTTGGCAAGTGGCAGTGGTTTCTTAAATGTTAGTTGCCATGTAGAATTTGAAACTGTAACAATGTGCTTTTTGTACTGCATAATATTAAAATCCAATGGTCTCTCTTGAACACTGAATGGGTCTTTTACAGAGGTATGAATCTGTAACATTGGTCATTTGAAAAAAATAATAATTCTCTGAGTTATGCAAACCTTCCAGATGTTGACACATTTCATTACACAATACCAAAAAATTACATTCGTTGATATTACCACTCATCTCATCAGAAAATAATGAGAAGCCATTACATCAAGGTGTGGATAAAAGTTTCCAAAATTTCGCTCTTCTCTTGGAAGCAGATTTTTATCAGAAGCGACAAATGCTGTCAGTGGTTTCTTTCTGGACGTGACAGGCTTGCTTTATTCAGCTTTTGAGACCAATGTCTGCCAAACAGCCAGGATCCCACACAGGACACAGTGCATGTTGTTGCCACACGCTCTCAGGCTCCGCTTGCCTAGGGCAGATCCTCAGCCTGTCCTTATTTTTGATGACCTGGCCAGTTCTGAGGAGTCCGGGTTAAGTATTTTATAAAGTGTCTCCCATTTGGGGTTTGTGTGGTGTTTTTCTCATACTTACCCAGGGACGATGGTTTTCTGGACGGAAGACGGCACGAGTCGACTGCCGTTCTCATCACGTCATGTGGCGGGAGTGTAACACCAACACAGCTTACCCTTGTTCATGCTGCACTTGCTCACCTGGCTAAGGCTGTGTTTGTCAGGTTTCTCTACTATAAAATCTCTACTTTTACCCCCTTTCCATACTGTCCTCATTAGAAAAATGTCCTTTTGTGCAGCCCTTACTTAAGGGGCAGGGAGTTATGCAGTTGTGTGGATACACAGATTATTTGGATTTTTCTACCCAGGAGATATGTCTATTCCTCCTCCATTTATTTATATCAATATATAGTCATGGATATTATACTTCGGGTTATACTTTATCTTCTTGCTACAATTATATCCAGCTTTGGCCATGGAAACTCATTCAGTTGGCTACTGTTTCCCTTTGACATACCTCATCATTATGGGGCTTTTATTTCCACTTTAAACACTTCTGTACTTTCTGACACAAAAAGATGCTATAGGCTCCTTTTATATATTTCCCGTTCCAGTCCTAGAATCAGCCATTTAGCCAGTGCAAAAAAATTAATCTTTTTAACTTTAAAATATTCAAAAAATAAATGTCCAGCGGACTGAATTATCTTAAGGAGCACACCCCTCCAGTGTTGTGCTGGCGCCGGCTCACACAGCCCCTAAGAGCTGTTTGTGTAATCTGTTCCCAGCTCCACAATGACTTCATGTTGGTAGACTGAAATTGGCCACGGTGGTAGTATTTACATGATGGAGATCAGGAACCTCTACAAGTCAGAGCTTCCTTTCCCCCTTGGAGAGTCAGCTGTTACACACCAGCCTACCGCTGCTTGTAACTGCCACCCAAGGAAAGAAAGAAAACCACAAGCTAATGAATAAAATCTTGCCAGCCACCTCAGTAACCCCTCCATATTGTCCATCCCAGTCCTCTCTCTCTGGAAGTCACTGCTACCCTGACTTGACAGTAATCGCTTCCTTGTGTGTATTTTAGTATTTTTAATCACCCATGTGTCCATCCCTGGACACTATGGTTAATATCATACATTATTTACGCTGGTGTCTATTTTAAGCCTTTAATCTACCGGCTGACTTTCCGTCCCTTGTCTTTACAATTTATCTGTTGATGCATGGGGACCATTTTATCTGTAGACGTTCCCCCATCTGGAGTTTTACTGATTGTATACTTATAGGAATCCTAAAGGAAATAAATCCTGAATATGCATTGGAAGGACTGATGCTAAAGCTGAAGCTCCAATACTTTGACTACCTGATGCAAAGAGCTGACTCATTGGAAAAGACCCTGATGCTGGGAAAGATTGAGAGCAGGAGGAGAAGAGGGCGACACAGGATGAGATGGTTGGATGGCATCACTGACTCAATGGATATGAGTTTAAGCAAACTCCAAGAGATAGTGAAGGACAGGGAAGGCTGGTGTGCATCAGTCCATGGGGCTGCAAAGAGTCAGACACGACTGAGCAACTGAACAACAACAAATACTTACAGGTATATTTCAGCATGTTTCCCTGTTCTCCATTATTTACCATATCAAATTGACATTGACAGAATATTCCACTTAACACATTCTCTTCAATTGTCATGAAATGTATCAAGATAACCTGCATAAATTTCGACCCCATGAACTGTAGCCCACTAGGCTCCTCTGTCTATGGAATTTTCCAGGCAAGAATACTGGAGTGAGTAGCGATTCCCCTCTCCAGGGGATTTTCCCGACTCATGGATTGAAACTGGGTTTCCTACATTGTAAGCAGATTCTTTACAGTCTAAGCCACCAAGGAAGCCCCTCCATACAAAAAACAAAAAAACAGCAAATGTAAAAGAACTGAAACCAGAGTGTGTTCTCTGATCACAATGGGATTAAACTAGAAAGGAATAACAGAAAGATAACAGGAAAAATCTCCAAATACTTGGAAGCTGAAATCACACTTTTCAAAATATTCCATGTGTCAAGTAGGAAATCTCAAAGGAAATTTAAAAAAAACCAACAACATAGAACCGATATGCAAACAGCATATGAAAATTTGTGAGACACAGCTAGTGCAGTGCTAAGAAGGCAAATTTTAACCCCAAATTATGTTAGGAAAAAAGAAGTCTCAGATCAACAGTCTATATACCCTCACCTCAAAAACTTAGAAAAAGAAGGGCAAATAAATTCAAAAGCTTAAAGAAGGAAATAATAGAGATCCAAACCAATGTGATTGTAAGCAAGGGAGAACATCAATGGGACAAAATCTAGGTCTTTGAAAAGATCAACAACATTGACAAACCTCTAGCAACATTGTCATTTATCAAGAGAAAAGACAAATTCCCAGTACTGAGACTGAAATGAGTGTTACTATAGACTCTACAAACATAAAAAAATATTACAAACAACTCTATTAATATATGTATAAATTTGGGAAACTAGATGAAACAGATCAATTCCTCAAAAAATATAAATGACCATAATTCACTCAATAAAAGGTATATAATTTGAATTGCTCTTTAAGTATTAAGAAAATTGAATTTAAATTTAAAAACTCTCCCAAAAGAAATCTTGAAGCCCAGACAGTTTCACTGGAGAATTCTCCCAAAGGCTTAAAGAAAAATTAGCACACACACACAACAAACACAGATTCTACAAAATCTATTCCAGAAAATAGAAGAGAACACCTTCCAACTCATTTTATGAAGTTAGTATTACTTTGATATGAAAACCAAAGACACTATAAGAAAAGCAAACTATAAGACCAACATTCCTCACAAGAGTTAATGCAAAAAAAACCCTTCACAAAATATTAATAAATAGAATTCAGCTACATATAAAAATATGTACATTAAGACCAAAGTGATGTTGATTCAAGGTATGCAAATGCTGTTCAGTATTTGAAAATCTAACACTGTAATCCACCATATTGGTCTGAATAGGAAGTCACATCAGTATATCTAAGGACATTTAAGTTCTTTGTTGTTGTTTTACTCCCTAAGTCCTATCCAACTCTTCGTGACCCTGTGGACTGTAGCCCACCAGGCTCCTCTGTCCAAGGGATTTCTCAGGTAAGAATACTGGAGTGGGTTGCCATTTCCTCCTCCAGGGGATCTTCCCCACCCAGGGACTGAACCTGTGTCTCTTGCACTGGCAGGAGGATTCTTTACCCGAGCAACCTGGGAAGCCATAGAAGTCCTTACATGAGGCATAACTGCCTGCTGCCTGCTTCTGCAATAAAGTTTAACTGCAGCACAACAACGCTGATTGGTTTACATTTTGTCTATGACTGCGTTTGAGTGGCAGTAGCCACAATGAGTAGTTATGACAGCAATCAGTTGACCCACAAAACCTAAATTACTTCCTCTCTGACCTTTTTCAGAAAGTGTGTTGACAGAGCTCTAAAGCAATGTCCTGTGTGCTTCTTTAAAACTGGGTCACTTTCCTGCCTTCATTCCAGCTAGTGGAGAGGGGATAGGAAATGTGACATTGGTCCCTTGCAGCATGTAACACTGTCACTTATGTTTTATTGGTGACAATGTAGCTCCACGGCCAACTGAGCTGCAAGGGGGTCTTTGGGGTGCAGTGTAATTGGCCCCAGCTAGACATGTCATGAGCCCAGCTACTGTTTTTTCACAGTGGTAAAGGAGTGGATTTGGAAGCTAGCTACCAGTCTCCTCATAGCTAAAGAGAGCATTCTTTTATCTTCTGTCTTTCTCTTTCAATAATGAAGCATTTTCAAGTCTTAATATTTTCCCAGCATAACTTAAACATTGACTTTGGAGGTTTAATATGACACATTCTTCTTTCATGGCCTTTTTTCCCATGTAATTTCAGTTTGGAATTTTTTGTTCATCCAAGGAATATTTAGGATGATGCTTCTTAGTTTTCCAGTAGTTACCTATTTTTTAAAGTCATAATCTTAATATATATATATATAATTTTTTTGGCTGTGCCAGGTAGGTCTTAGTTGCAGGATCTTAGCTGTGGCACATGGGATCTAGTTCCCTGACCAGGGATTGAACCCACGCCTCTTGCAGTAGAAGCCTAGTCTTAACCACTGGACCACCAGGGAAGTCCCTGGAGTTGGTGCTTTTGTAATATACATGTACGTATTTTATTTGCTTACTTATTTGGCTGCACTAGGTTTTAGTTTGGGCATTCAAAATCTTTAGTTGTGGCATGTAAGCTCTTAGTTGCAGCATGTAGGATCTACTTCCCTGACCAAGGATTGAACCCAGGTCCCCTGCATTGGGAGAGCGGAGTCTTAGCCAATGGACCACCAGGGAAGTTCCTGAAGTCTTATAAGAATATGACTAATTTATTTCTAAGTTTATTAATAAGGACATGGCCTTAACACTTAGCCTTTTGAAAATATGTTTACCTTATTTATGATCACACATATAAAAGATTTTGTAATACTTGGATATACATATGAATGGTGATGTATTCCTTCAAATGACAAAGTTTTATTTACTATATGCATCAAGTTTGATTGTATTATTTAATTGTATGTCCTTTCTTATTTTTTTCCATCTCGATCTGAAAGGATTACCAATCTCTCTCATTTCTAGGTAGCCCAGGGATAAAGAATCTGCCTGCCAATGCAGGAGACATAAGAGACACAGGTGCGATTTCTGGGTCAGGAAGATCCCCTGGAGTAGGAAATGGCAACTCACTCTAGTATTCTTGCCTGGAGAATCCCAGGGACACAGGAGCCTGGTGGGCTACAGTCCACGGGGTTGCAAAAAGTCGGACACAACTGAGCACAAATTGACTCTCATTGTGTGTAGAATAAGCAAACAAAAAGGTTCTCCTTCAGTGGTTTTTTACTCACTGGCCTAACTGCTGAGGGTAAATGCAAACTAACATTTGAATAAGATCGAAGGATATTTCCAAATGATCATTTCTGTTATGAGAACTTATCATAGTACTTGGTGAAATAACATCTTAAGAACCTTACCTACTTATCTCTAGATAGTCACTCAACTTCCAGAAAGTTTAAACAGAGGTAACAATTTCACAGAGCTTTTGAAGTACAGTTATAAGTACTGTTACAAGTACAGTTACATCAAAGGTTCTTCCCTAATTTTGGTCCATTGCAGTGAACGTGTTTAGAGTGGTTTATTTCTGAAGAAAGGGTACACTATTATAGAATTAGTTTATTTCAATGCAGGAGGGCAGAACAAAATGTGAGGTTTAAGTATGATCACACAGTCTTCAGTGTATCAGATAAGCCTTTCTATAGAACAAAGTTAACCTGAGCATTATGACTGTTGTATAAAATTTTTTCTAGGGTCAGCTTTTAAAAGAGTACTTCTGTTAAGTTATATGTCCTAATTATTAAGATGGTTAAGAAAGGTCAAAGCCATCATTGCCCTTGAGGCAACAAATATGTGTTCATTATCTGCTGTATGCAGGAAACTAAGTGGACAGAGCTTTGAATTCAGGGGCTTAAAAGAATTAGATAAAAACAGACACAGCCCTGAGAAGATCTAATAAAAGTTTATAGGGAAAATAAGATGCTTTTCAGCGGGTGAAAGTGAGAAGGTCTTGTGAATGGAAGAGTGGTCATCAAGAAACAGCTAGAGGGAAGGCCTCCCTGGTGGCCCAGTGGTTAAGACTGTGCTTCCAGTGCAGTGGACATGGGTTCGATCTCTGGTCGAGGAACTAAGATCCCATATGCTGCATGGGGCTGTCAAAAAAAAAAGGAAGAAAGGGTTTTCAGTTCAGTTGAGATGCTCAGTCATGTCTGGCTCTTTGCGACTCCATGGACTGCAACACACCAGGCTTCCCTGTCCATCACCAACTCTCGGAGCTTGCTCAAACTCATGTCCATTGAGTCAGTGATGTCATCCAACCATCTCATCCTCTGTCATCTCTTTCTCCTTCTTCCTTCAGTCTCTCCGAGCATTAGAGTCTTTTCTAAGGAGTCAGTTCTTCGCAGCAGGTGGCCAAAGTTTTGGAGCTTCAGCTTCAGCATCAGTCCTTCCAATGAATATTCCGGACTGATTTCCTTTAGGATGGATTGGTTGGATCACCTTGCAGTCCAAGGGACTCTCAAGAGTCTTCTTCAACACCACAGTTAAAAAGCATCAGTTCTTTGGTGCTTAGTTTCCTTTATGGTGCAACTCTCACATATACATGACTACTGGAAAAACCATAGCTTTGACTTTGTTGGCAAAGTAATGTCTCTGCTTTCCAATATGCTGTCTAGGTTTGTCATAGTTTTTCTTTGTCACAGCCAAGTCCTTTTCTTCCAAGGAGCAGGCATCTTTTAATTGCATGGCTGCAGTCCCCATTTGCAGAGGATGGTGAGATTCTGGCATGTGGAATTCACAGGCATGCTCAGTCATGTCCCACTCTTTGTGACCTCATGGATTGTAGCCCACCTGGCTCCTCTGTCTCTGGGATTCCCTGGGCAAGAATACTGGACTGGTTGCCATTCCCTCCTCCAGGGGATCTTCCTGACGCAGGGAAGGAACCTGGATCTCCCGCATTGCAGGCAGATTCTTTACCAGCTGCACCACCTGGGAAGCCCCGGAATTCAGAGGCAGGGGCAGAGAAAGCAGGCATAGGCCAGGGAGGGATGAGCACAAGAACAGTGAGTGACTTCACATGAAAATGACAGAAAAAGTAAGAGGAGGACACGGGCAGACCGCTGTCAAGAGTGGGAAGGAATTTTCAGGGTCCCTTAAAACACTGACTGGCACTAACCTGAAGCTCTTTTAGTAAATGTCAAGGCTAGGAAAAACTACAGAAATAGCATATGAAAGGACTCAGGACAGAAAATACAACAGTAGGTGCACTTCACTCCTGTGAAAATTAATGTAACTTAGGAAACTGGGAATAGTTGAACTGGTCTGCCTGCATTCTGTAAACAAAATGGTCTTGAAGATGTTTCTAAGGGTGTGTATTTATTACAGCCACTGATCACCACTACGTAATTCTGGGGTGGGAAAAGCTGACATAGCTTAAAACCTGAAATAGGGCATGGTTTAGGCTGTTAACCTACTTACATAATGCACATTCCTAGGACATGAAAATCTGGTTACAGGAGTGATCTTAGAAATGTCACCAGGTGTGTGTAGATACAAACAGCAGATCAATTATGTGTTTTTAGAAACAGCATGAACAATACATTGAAAGGGGCTCCAAGAAAAAGATGAGAGTTCTCTAATTACAGACTAAACCAAACGTTAAACCTTTGCAAAAATGCTGCCACCTTAAAACAGGAAACTTCTGCAGCTTATGTGAGGCACCATTACATTTCCAACTCTCATCTCTCCCAGAATCTCAAGACCTTGACTGAGGTATTACTACAAATGGACCATGTTTTCGAAAGGATTTAATTTATGAACATTTCCATGTGTGCGTTAGGATAAACATTGGTTTACATGTCAAGTATGCCTCTACAGGGTAAAGCAAGATTAGCCTGCTGATGTTTTTTAGAAGAAAACTGGTTCATTAGGAGAAAACTATTTTCATCTGCAATAACTGCAGTTATTAACAATGCAGTCCTACTGTAGAGCAAAGGGAACTGTACTCAGAATCCTGTGATAAGCCATAGTGGAAAAGAATATGAAGAATGTATATATGTGTGTGTATCTGGGTCACTTTGCTGCACAGCAGAAATTAACACATTGTCAAATCAACTGTACTTCAATAAATAAAGTTTTAAAAAATCATGGCAGTCAAAATACCAGTATGCAAAAGGAGAGCCTGAGGACTTCTTTATAGGTACAATCTCCATTAGGCACTGTGCTGTTTATCTCTTTTCTAAAGCAGTCAGAACTTGGGAACTTTTTTAAAACCAGTTTTTCTTTCTTAGTGTAACTGCTTTACAATGTTGTGTTAGTTTCTGCTGTACAGCAAAGGGCATCAGCTCTAAGTATACATCTATCCCCTCCCTCTTGGACCTCCTTCCATCCCACCCAGCCCTGTTCCCCCCAACCCCTTCTAGCTCCATGTGGTATGTAGCAGCTTCCCACTCACTGTTTTACACGTGTATATATGGCAATCCAATCTCTCAGTTAGCCCCACCCTCCCCTTCCCGCTGTGTCCTGTGTCCGTGTCCGTTCTTTATATCTGTCTCTGTCCCCACCTTGCAAATAGGCTCATCTGTGCCATTTTTCTAGATTCCACCTATATGCGTTAATATACGATACTTTTCTCTGAGAACCTGGGAATTTGCATTCTTTGCTATTACAGTGTATCAGAGAAAGATGTTGCCACTTCTTTTGAGGTAAAACCAGAACCTCTGAAGAACAGCAGCTGAATTAGCTGTGTTAGTGTTTTCCAGAGAAACTGAAGCCATACATACAATAGAGATATTTACTACAAGAAACCGACTCACACAACTGTGGAGGCTGACAAGTCTGAAATCTGCAGGGCAAGCCAGCAGGTTGGAGACTCAGGGAGGTTGGGGACCCGTGGAGAGCTGATGCTGCAGGTCGAATCTGAAGCCATTCGAAGGCAGACCTCCTTTTTCCTGGAGAACAGGTTTTTTTCTCTTATGGCCTCCAACTGATGAGATGAGGCCCACCCACATTATGGAGGGCAGTCTGTTTTATTTAAAGTCAGCTGACTATAAATGTTAATCACATCTAACAAAGAACCTCCACAGCAACAGCTAGACCGGTGCTTGACTAGATCAGGCATCCAGTCTGGTTACCAGAGCCAAGCCGAGTGGACAAAGAAAATTAACCATCACGCTAGTCAGGAGTCAAACATCTTCAGTAGACAGATTTATTATTGACCTCTGTGTTGAATAGAAAGCAGGTGAAGTCAAGACATTCTGGCTTGGTTGTTTTTAGTTTTAGCCTGAAACCGCCAATATTTGATCATTTTTGATCTACAAAAAAGGGTAACTGGGTACAACTCAATACAGCATTTACACTTTCCCACTGTTGTAATGATGGTGTCATCTTCATTCCAACGGTTCATCAGGGAACCAGCCTCTTTCTATAAAGCTGATTCCTTGGGAACAGCCCAGGACTTTGCACGAAGAGGTGCCCTCTGCTTAAGAAGTGCTCATTTAAGGAAAAGTGGCAGCAAAAACTCAAGCTGTCTATAGTCAGACTGAAGTTTTCCTCCCCTTAATGATAAATCATCAGTACGAACTTTTCACCTAACAAAAACCTGAATGAAGAAGTCTTTTAGCCCCACTGGATCTATGGTGCAATGCTTATGCTTAACGGTTTGCTTAAACTGCACTTCTAATTGCTTTTCCATAAGGGAGAATACACCTTAAGTGAATTAACACCAAACATTCTTTTTCAGAGTGTTCTGACTATAAAAAGCAATAGCATTTTCCCTTCTATAAATAGTCCTTGAAACATTTCATATGCGTGAATTTAAATCAAAATGTATGTAGTGTTAATGCTAAGAATTAACAAAGAAATGCTTTTAGATTTGTTGGAATTAAGTATGTGAAAAGAGGAACTGCCAAATGGGGAGTCACTGTGCATTTTCTTTACCTCTCTGAAGGTAGAGAACCTTAGGACAGGAAAGTCAAAGGTGAAGAAGCAATTTTTCCTATCATAATGAAAGAGGTGCTATGAGAAATCCAAAAAAACCTTTTTTTCCTGCCACTAGTTCCTGGTCAGATTATTAACTGGATTTTCAGAATTAATCTCTTTCTTTCAAAGATGCATCACTGTTTGATGAATTTGAGACAAAATGACATCTGTGAGCTCATCACTCTGGTCCAGGTGAATGGTCAAGGGAGGGTTTTCAGCAAAGTTTTAGACAAGAAGCCCAGAGAACGTCTAAAAAGATAATTTACAGGACTGACGGACAGTGAGTGCCAAAGGAATGCTTAATGCCAATTTTATCTCATATGAATAAAAAACATGATTGATCCATACATTCTAACAGCCTTTGGGAGATTGTTTGAATTCTCGCCTGGATTAAAGTTTTGATGCACAACATTTTGACTTTTTTATTTACAATTTCTATCCTTCCTTTCAAGGTACAAAAGTTTTAAGACAAAACAAAAGAAACCCTAGAACTTTACATTTCAACAACCAAGTATTGTCCTAGAGGCAGCTATTAGAATCTTATATTTATCAAATGAGAAAATATTTCAAATTCAAAGGGAAAAAATGTTATACCAAATAGAAATTTATCATCTGTTATAATTTCAGGAAGATCTACATTATCTAAAGCCATTCTATAATTTTTATTCATATATTTTTGTGGAGTTCACATATCTTTTTCTTACAGCAAACATAACACTGTAGGCCATGAGAAGCTGCAGGACTGACTATTGTTTAATTAGCAGCAAATGACTATTTTATGACTGGGTAACTGGACAATAAATAGCCTGCTTCTTTGGATGTGTATGTTTAAAATGTAGTCTTGCTGNAGTCTTCAGTGTATCAGATAAGCCTTTCTATAGAACAAAGTTAACCTGAGCATTATGACTGTTGTATAAAATTTTTTCTAGGGTCAGCTTTTAAAAGAGTACTTCTGTTAAGTTATATGTCCTAATTATTAAGATGGTTAAGAAAGGTCAAAGCCATCATTGCCCTTGAGGCAACAAATATGTGTTCATTATCTGCTGTATGCAGGAAACTAAGTGGACAGAGCTTTGAATTCAGGGGCTTAAAAGAATTAGATAAAAACAGACACAGCCCTGAGAAGATCTAATAAAAGTTTATAGGGAAAATAAGATGCTTTTCAGCGGGTGAAAGTGAGAAGGTCTTGTGAATGGAAGAGTGGTCATCAAGAAACAGCTAGAGGGAAGGCCTCCCTGGTGGCCCAGTGGTTAAGACTGTGCTTCCAGTGCAGTGGACATGGGTTCGATCTCTGGTCGAGGAACTAAGATCCCATATGCTGCATGGGGCTGTCAAAAAAAAAAGGAAGAAAGGGTTTTCAGTTCAGTTGAGATGCTCAGTCATGTCTGGCTCTTTGCGACTCCATGGACTGCAACACACCAGGCTTCCCTGTCCATCACCAACTCTCGGAGCTTGCTCAAACTCATGTCCATTGAGTCAGTGATGTCATCCAACCATCTCATCCTCTGTCATCTCTTTCTCCTTCTTCCTTCAGTCTCTCCGAGCATTAGAGTCTTTTCTAAGGAGTCAGTTCTTCGCAGCAGGTGGCCAAAGTTTTGGAGCTTCAGCTTCAGCATCAGTCCTTCCAATGAATATTCCGGACTGATTTCCTTTAGGATGGATTGGTTGGATCACCTTGCAGTCCAAGGGACTCTCAAGAGTCTTCTTCAACACCACAGTTAAAAAGCATCAGTTCTTTGGTGCTTAGTTTCCTTTATGGTGCAACTCTCACATATACATGACTACTGGAAAAACCATAGCTTTGACTTTGTTGGCAAAGTAATGTCTCTGCTTTCCAATATGCTGTCTAGGTTTGTCATAGTTTTTCTTTGTCACAGCCAAGTCCTTTTCTTCCAAGGAGCAGGCATCTTTTAATTGCATGGCTGCAGTCCCCATTTGCAGAGGATGGTGAGATTCTGGCATGTGGAATTCACAGGCATGCTCAGTCATGTCCCACTCTTTGTGATCTCATGGATTGTAGCCCACCTGGCTCCTCTGTCTCTGGGATTCCCTGGGCAAGAATACTGGACTGGTTGCCATTCCCTCCTCCAGGGGATCTTCCTGACGCAGGGAAGGAACCTGGATCTCCCGCATTGCAGGCAGATTCTTTACCAGCTGCACCACCTGGGAAGCCCCGGAATTCAGAGGCAGGGGCAGAGAAAGCAGGCATAGGCCAGGGAGGGATGAGCACAAGAACAGTGAGTGACTTCACATGAAAATGACAGAAAAAGTAAGAGGAGGACACGGGCAGACCGCTGTCAAGAGTGGGAAGGAATTTTCAGGGTCCCTTAAAACACTGACTGGCACTAACCTGAAGCTCTTTTAGTAAATGTCAAGGCTAGGAATAACTACAGAAATAGCATATGAAAGGACTCAGGACAGAAAATACAACAGTAGGTGCACTTCACTCCTGTGAAAATTAATGTAACTTAGGAAATTGGGAATAGTTGAACTGGTCTGCCTGCATTCTGTAAACAAAATGGTCTTGAAGATGTTTCTAAGGGTGTGTATTTATTACAGCCACTGATCACCACTACGTAATTCTGGGGTGGGAAAAGCTGACATAGCTTAAAACCTGAAATAGGGCATGGTTTAGGCTGTTAACCTACTTACATAATGCACATTCCTAGGACATGAAAATCTGGTTACAGGAGTGATCTTAGAAATGTCACCAGGTGTGTGTAGATACAAACAGCAGATCAATTATGTGTTTTTAGAAACAGCATGAACAATACATTGAAAGGGGCTCCAAGAAAAAGATGAGAGTTCTCTAATTACAGACTAAACCAAACGTTAAACCTTTGCAAAAATGCTGCCACCTTAAAACAGGAAACTTCTGCAGCTTATGTGAGGCACCATTACATTTCCAACTCTCATCTCTCCCAGAATCTCAAGACCTTGACGGAGGTATTACTACAAATGGACCATGTTTTCGAAAGGATTTAATTTATGAACATTTCCATGTGTGCGTTAGGATAAACATTGGTTTACATGTCAAGTATGCCTCTACAGGGTAAAGCAAGATTAGCCTGCTGATGTTTTTTAGAAGAAAACTGGTTCATTAGGAGAAAACTATTTTCATCTGCAATAACTGCAGTTATTAACAATGCAGTCCTACTGTAGAGCAAAGGGAACTGTACTCAGAATCCTGTGATAAGCCATAGTGGAAAAGAATATGAAGAATGTATATATGTGTGTGTATCTGGGTCACTTTGCTGCACAGCAGAAATTAACACATTGTCAAATCAACTGTACTTCAATAAATAAAGTTTTAAAAAATCATGGCAGTCAAAATACCAGTATGCAAAAGGAGAGCCTGAGGACTTCTTTATAGGTACAATCTCCATTAGGCACTGTGCTGTTTATCTCTTTTCTAAAGCAGTCAGAACTTGGGAACTTTTTTAAAACCAGTTTTTCTTTCTTAGTGTAACTGCTTTACAATGTTGTGTTAGTTTCTGCTGTACAGCAAAGGGCATCAGCTCTAAGTATACATCTATCCCCTCCCTCTTGGACCTCCTTCCATCCCACCCAGCCCTGTTCCCCCCAACCCCTTCTAGCTCCATGTGGTATGTAGCAGCTTCCCACTCACTGTTTTACACGTGTATATATGGCAATCCAATCTCTCAGTTAGCCCCACCCTCCCCTTCCCGCTGTGTCCTGTGTCCGTGTCCGTTCTTTATATCTGTCTCTGTCCCCACCTTGCAAATAGGCTCATCTGTGCCATTTTTCTAGATTCCACCTATATGCGTTAATATACGATACTTTTCTCTGAGAACCTGGGAATTTGCATTCTTTGCTATTACAGTGTATCAGAGAAAGATGTTGCCACTTCTTTTGAGGTAAAACCAGAACCTCTGAAGAACAGCAGCTGAATTAGCTGTGTTAGTGTTTTCCAGAGAAACTGAAGCCATACATACAATAGAGATATTTACTACAAGAAACCGACTCACACAACTGTGGAGGCTGACAAGTCTGAAATCTGCAGGGCAAGCCAGCAGGTTGGAGACTCAGGGAGGTTGGGGACCCGTGGAGAGCTGATGCTGCAGGTCGAATCTGAAGCCATTCGAAGGCAGACCTCCTTTTTCCTGGAGAACAGGTTTTTTTCTCTTATGGCCTCCAACTGATGAGATGAGGCCCACCCACATTATGGAGGGCAGTCTGTTTTATTTAAAGTCAGCTGACTATAAATGTTAATCACATCTAACAAAGAACCTCCACAGCAACAGCTAGACCGGTGCTTGACTAGATCAGGCATCCAGTCTGGTTACCAGAGCCAAGCCGAGTGGACAAAGAAAATTAACCATCACGCTAGTCAGGAGTCAAACATCTTCAGTAGACAGATTTATTATTGACCTCTGTGTTGAATAGAAAGCAGGTGAAGTCAAGACATTCTGGCTTGGTTGTTTTTAGTTTTAGCCTGAAACCGCCAATATTTGATCATTTTTGATCTACAAAAAAGGGTAACTGGGTACAACTCAATACAGCATTTACACTTTCCCACTGTTGTAATGATGGTGTCATCTTCATTCCAACGGTTCATCAGGGAACCAGCCTCTTTCTATAAAGCTGATTCCTTGGGAACAGCCCAGGACTTTGCACGAAGAGGTGCCCTCTGCTTAAGAAGTGCTCATTTAAGGAAAAGTGGCAGCAAAAACTCAAGCTGTCTATAGTCAGACTGAAGTTTTCCTCCCCTTAATGATAAATCATCAGTACGAACTTTTCACCTAACAAAAACCTGAATGAAGAAGTCTTTTAGCCCCACTGGATCTATGGTGCAATGCTTATGCTTAACGGTTTGCTTAAACTGCACTTCTAATTGCTTTTCCATAAGGGAGAATACACCTTAAGTGAATTAACACCAAACATTCTTTTTCAGAGTGTTCTGACTATAAAAAGCAATAGCATTTTCCCTTCTATAAATAGTCCTTGAAACATTTCATATGCGTGAATTTAAATCAAAATGTATGTAGTGTTAATGCTAAGAATTAACAAAGAAATGCTTTTAGATTTGTTGGAATTAAGTATGTGAAAAGAGGAACTGCCAAATGGGGAGTCACTGTGCATTTTCTTTACCTCTCTGAAGGTAGAGAACCTTAGGACAGGAAAGTCAAAGGTGAAGAAGCAATTTTTCCTATCATAATGAAAGAGGTGCTATGAGAAATCCAAAAAAACCTTTTTTTCCTGCCACTAGTTCCTGGTCAGATTATTAACTGGATTTTCAGAATTAATCTCTTTCTTTCAAAGATGCATCACTGTTTGATGAATTTGAGACAAAATGACATCTGTGAGCTCATCACTCTGGTCCAGGTGAATGGTCAAGGGAGGGTTTTCAGCAAAGTTTTAGACAAGAAGCCCAGAGAACGTCTAAAAAGATAATTTACAGGACTGACGGACAGTGAGTGCCAAAGGAATGCTTAATGCCAATTTTATCTCATATGAATAAAAAACATGATTGATCCATACATTCTAACAGCCTTTGGGAGATTGTTTGAATTCTCGCCTGGATTAAAGTTTTGATGCACAACATTTTGACTTTTTTATTTACAATTTCTATCCTTCCTTTCAAGGTACAAAAGTTTTAAGACAAAACAAAAGAAACCCTAGAACTTTACATTTCAACAACCAAGTATTGTCCTAGAGGCAGCTATTAGAATCTTATATTTATCAAATGAGAAAATATTTCAAATTCAAAGGGAAAAAATGTTATACCAAATAGAAATTTATCATCTGTTATAATTTCAGGAAGATCTACATTATCTAAAGCCATTCTATAATTTTTATTCATATATTTTTGTGGAGTTCACATATCTTTTTCTTACAGCAAACATAACACTGTAGGCCATGAGAAGCTGCAGGACTATTGTTTAATTAGCAGCAAATGACTATTTTATGACTGGGTAACTGGACAATAAATAGCCTGCTTCTTTGGATGTGTATGTTTAAAATGTAGTCTTGCTGCAGCTTCATAATGTGATTGCTATTTTACAGAGCTTATACACACACAGAAAATATGATCTTTGTCTATATTTTATACAAACACAACAGTAGTTTGTGAATACATTTTAAGTACATGATATACAGGATAAGCCACTTGATTTCCCGGTATCACAGAAGAGCGAGTTTTAAATGCAATAAAAATATACAAAATGCAGCCTGGAATGCAGTTTCTCTTTTCTATTTTGACTCAAAACTTCATCATCAGAACATTTTTAGAGTACTAGTCCAAACACTTTTTCGTCAGCTAGAAATACGATTTCAGCAGTCCAGCTTATGTTCAGGCATGATGCAATCCACTTTCAAATGGATGCCCAGTTTTTGTTAAATCCAAAGGGCTGTTAGTAACGTACAGCACGTTCTTCACTCCACACCATATTATAAAGCCCATGTTTCTTTCCGAGTCACGGTCACCTTTGTGGACAAAGCTGGGTTTGTTCTGGTATAACATTTGCACGTCCAAGGTTTCCTTTTGCAAGTGCACACGAATACATTGTGGTGGGTGGTGTAAAAGTCTTGTTAAAGACAAACGAAGTCACAGTATAAAAATATATTGTACACCTTTACACCTAATGTAGTCCTTTTGTTTTCCTATGGATAAAAAAAAAATATGACTGAACAAGACAGAGAAGTCTGTAGCACCATGAAGAGTTGTATCCCAAGTTACATTAGCAGCATGATCCGACAGAATATTGAAGGAGTGTTTCTGAGAAGATACACATTCATTCTGGGTCATCTGTACCACTGAAGCTTATACAATGAAGTGTTTTACACATTAGCAATAGTTCTGTCCTTTCTAAGCTAGGTAACTTATCAAAAGACACTGCCTTCCATCCTCAGAGGTTGACAATATTGCAGAAGGGCCGGGGGTGATAGGAACGTGCCTTGCCCGTTGTGGGTCGTATCATTTGGATGTATATAGGATCAGAAAGGAGCTCTGCGTGAGTTCTCAGCTCAGAGCTACACAACACAGCTTAACGTGGATCTATGGGATCACCACAGACTATCTGTGTGATTGACATGGCTGCTGACACAGTGTGAGAGAAATAAGACAAGGTCTCAACGTAGGCACTCATTTCTCAGAGGTTAACAGTCTGCCATTGCTAATGAAGAATACATGACGTCTAAAAGATCTCCTCCAATGTCACCTGGATCTCAGTAGGCTGGAAGCAACTTGGGTATTTTTTTTTTTTTTTGTATTTTAACTTACATACTGGGAAGACAGTGTGTTTTGAGACACGTAAACCTTGTAAAAAAATAAACCATTGTAAAACCTTATGAAAAGACACACACTGATTCTGTGCAATATAGCAAATTGGTAAGAAAACACTGTAAAACTGTACCTGTTTAAAATACCGTCTACCATTCTTGAACACAAAGCATTATACATCAAAGGCCTATATATCTATCCTCTAATGGCACTTGACACAAATTATAATAAGTCTTAAAATAAAAGGCATAACCTATAAGAAAGTTTTTCTGTAAAGGTTTAGATTCGTTTTGAAAGTGCTATATCTTGTAATATGTGTAGTATAGAGGTTGACCAAGCTCTATTTCTTAAAAAAATATTGGCCTATATACGTGTATTGCTTGCTAGATGAATAATCCTGAAATACGTGCTCTTTAACATTCATTATTAGCTTAATAAAGCAGTCAGCTCTGGCTCATGTTTTCAGTCAGTATATGGTTTTTAAAAACCGCTACTGTCCAAATTAACACAATATATCACTATGTTGCACAAGTGACTAAGAAGAGTAAAACACAAGCAACACATCAGCAAAAATACATAGTTTGGAAGAAACACCTACATGAAACTAACAAGTTGCACAAAGAGTAGCGCGTGATCAGTCAGGACATGAACAGCGGAACCTGGTAACAGGGTTTTAAGATGCACGTTGTAGCAGTGACCAGTAGCTATCAAGGTGATGTTCGGGTCCATCCGTGGAGAGTATTGCTTATAGTGTCCTTCCATGCTCGTGCTTCGGTATCTGGTAACCTTAATTTCTACAAACACGTGGAAGGTCAAACTGAATGAGGTTCAATATCTTGTCTGAGGTCCAAATTCTAAACTGAAATATTTTTACTGAATAACAATCCCTTTAAAAAAAAAAAGAAAAGAAAAAAACAAACCCAAGCAAAGGCACTACTAGAAATTTTGAGGATGATGATTCTGGCCACTGGAGAATGAAAACAGAATTGGCAATCATTATTTTTAATCACATCCAGTTGACATCAAAAGTGTCAATTTTCTTTTTAAGGAGAGAAAAAAAAAAAAAAAAAGAGCCAGTTCGGTGTTACAGCCTTGTCAGACCATTGTGCAATTAAAATAAAATGAGTCTACCTCATGTTTAATAGAGATTCTCTCAAAGGGGGTTTAGTGACCACTATAGTCAGTTTAAAAAATGAATGAGCAGAATTCCCTCTTACTTGGAAGTGTGATTTTTAAGTCTGTGGGAAAGCAACAGGCAAAGGGGTGTGTACACGTGAAAATAGAGTCCACGATTTCAGCCCTGGTGCCCTGGAAGGTATGCTGGGCGAGAATTAGGCTAAATATATATATATACACCTACATGGCGCCATTCCCCATTTCCAAAATGCTTTGCTTAATAAATCCTGGTACTCCCTTTTTACTTTTTTATTAGCAGTGAAATACAGCCCACTAAAAGGCCAACATCTCAGTTCGTTCATCGGACTTCTCTTTAAGCAAATTTTAGACAAAAATAAAGTAGTGCTTCCACACTTGTGATTTTTGATTTCTATTTAAAAACAGGTTTTCTATTTATTTGTGCTCTGTCACCAAAATTTTTTTTTCTTTTCCTCTCGATGGTGATTAAAGCAATATTGAACACTAATCATTCAATTAATGATTTAAGTAAGCAATCTGTTTCATAGAAACTAAAGCGGGCAGCAACACAGCAGAGCTAAAGCCTACTTTGAGAGCAAACAGTCTCCTAGGCAAACGCTCAGGAGCAGTTTGAAAAAATTTTAAATGTATTTCCTTATTAACATATATAATTTTAATGCCTTTGGAACACACTTTTAATAAAATGTAACTTTTAATAATAAAATTTAAATACATACGTATAAAAACTACTGCTCCTGGGATTTAAAAAAAAAAAAACAAATAGGAGCATGATAAAAATACTGGAGCCAAAGCTCCGTACGAGAGCAACTCTGATTCTATGAAGTGCGATACACGTGTGTGTACATACATATAATATATAGTGAAACCCCCATTTACATTATTACAATTTACATCTCTCCACAAATTATACTACTCCCCAATAGTTTAAATAATGTATTATATTCAGTAATCTGCACTCATCTTTAGAACTTCTTGGTAAACATGAAAATCCGCAGTGATAGCTGGCCCTGTCAAAGGGAAGAGAAGCTTCCACACAGGGCTCATGAGTGCTCAGAAATATTTTTTTTTTTAAAGAGATATATACTCTTCTATATAAACCCTCCCTCCTCAAACCCACCCCGACAGACAGGGTCCCTAAATAAGGTGTTAACAAGTGCTTAATAAGATATGTTTCTTAGGTTGACGCCTCAACCGATTATTAGAAAAATAGAATAGTTTGACCTTTGAGAAAATGTGCTGGTTGTCTAAGGTGAGGAAAGCCTGTAATAACTACTGTATTCACTGAACACCATGCACTTGTTATTTTTCACATCACCTAAGACAGTGCTTGTTTTATTGTGCTCTTCTCCCTCCCTCTGCAAATTCAGCTTCTTTGTGACGTTCCTCCCACTTTCCCAGGGACTTGTAAAAGTGGGGTATACTGTATATACTTTTAGTCACTTAAATTTTGTGATCATTCCTCAAATAGTTTTCAAATACATTTAACTTTAAAGTCTCTGTCCAAAAAATAGCAGGGAAAAAGGAATTAACACTGAATGAGAAAGATACCACAGTGCAGGGGGTGGGGGTGGTTGGCAAGCAGGGTTGTCCTGTTTTCTGCTTTTGGTGCTCAGGGAGAGAAAACTGAATCAAAGGGAGCAAGAAGTGATGTAAGTGTTCCGCTATGACTTGACCCCTCATTTCCACCCTGGCAACAGGGGACGTAGTTCCTAGACAAGTCCCTAGCAGAGTGGCAGGCCTCACACTGGTCTCCCTGCCTAGGGTCTCTCACCCTAGAAGATGGGACAGCGCCCCCCCGCCCCCTGGGATAAGCACACCTGTGTTCCCCAACAGCTCTGGACTCTGGACCAATTGTACAGTGAGAAGCTGGAAATGCAGGAAATGGAAGTGCAGGAAATGGCTGGCTGTCCTCGACCTACCCTCTGGTCATGAATGGTGGAGAAGATGAAAGAGACGCACCTAAAGACTGACGCTTAAGACTCTTGACACCATAGACTATTAGCATGAATGCAAGAAAGACAGCAACAAGGATAAAACATGGCAAACATCCTGTGCACTAATTTAAGGCCAACTCTTAAGTAACATGGACTGCCGTGTCACCTTCCTCGGGGGTCTCTTGTTTCCTACAAACACTGGTGCGCTTTGTGTCTAGGATTTTTCTTATATGTGCATAAAAAAGACAGCAAACATTTGAGCCAGACAATAGCAAGTCTTCAAAATATACTGACCTGAAATTATGGTTATATCTAAGAAACATATGCTATGTCCCCAGACTGGATTCTAAATTCATTTGAAGCATTTCCTTATTAACCCATTTAGAGGCTAGTACAATTTTTTAAACTCTCAGGTCATTCATGTACGTTTTAGAAAACTTACATTCTGTAGCAAAATATTTTTAAGGAGCCAAATGTCAAAAGGTAGAGCCATTGATCTCAGACAAAAATGCAAAGTTTAAGATCTAACAGTAAGTCAGAACATGGGATTTGTAAGACTTGACTGCTAATAATGGCTTTCCTATGTGAGAAATCGTCTTAAAATATGACAGTTGGCAGTGAATCAGGACAAAATACCCAGGTAAACATAGCTGAACACAAATGGTTCTGAAGCTCATTTAAAAAGCTAGTTTCTATTTTATACTGGCTTAATGAAAATTGGTACTATACAGAAGCAGAAACTGTGGTACTGTCTTAAAGTAGGCACTAAAACCAGAATGGTCAGCTAAGGCAGGGCTGCGCGTACGTTTCCGCCATCGATGCGCACGGTGGGACTCTACTGGAAAGCCTGGTGGAAACGGGGCAGGGTTGTGCTCGTGCTCAGACTACTGGTGAAGGCTGCAGACAGCGAGTGCAGAGAGCCCAGCCCTATGGTGCTGGCAGGATCCGGCAGGTCCTGGCTCTGCGAGGGGAGCTGAGACACAGAAGAGTGTGCCTCCTCCTGGGAGTAGCTCATCCCCAGGCTCCCCACCGAGATGGGGTTATAGGGAGGGCCGTTTAATGGTATGAAATTGAACAGCTGAGAGAAATCCAATGCTGGTGTGTTCAGGGGGTCACTGATGGAGATGGAGCTTTTGGACAGGGAGAGGTCCCCTGTGCTGTCCTCCAGGGACCCGAGCTGTGGCTCCAACCCCAGTTTGGACGAGGACGCTGGAGAGTCCTGGGAGGAGGAGGCCACGCCGCCCTGCAGCTCCATAAGGTAGCTCTCAATCTCCCCCTTCAAGGGCTGTTCTTTTTCTGGAATAGAGATGGCGTATGAGGTAGAACTGAATGGGTACTTGAAGGAAAGGTGGTGGGATGGGTGGACAGCATCCATGTCTATGGGGCACGTCATGCCCAAAGGCAGGGTGGTGATCATCTGGTGGGCAGAGCCCGAGCTCTGCACGGACTGGAACGGAGTGTTGTAGAGGTTCAGCTGCAGCGTGCTGGGGAACGGCTTGGACAGCAGCTCACTGGAGGGCAGCGACATCACCGGGAGGAGCTCGTCCTTGATGGGCACCGACACATTGCAGGTGAAGGGATCCAGGAAGTCCACGGGCTCCGTCTTGACCTTCAGGAGCTCCTGGTTGTGGCTCTTCTTCATGTGCCGCGTCAGGTGGTCCTTGCGCCCGAACCTCTGGGCGCAGTACTGGCAAAGGAAGTCCTTCCTTCCCGTGTGCACCACCATGTGTCGGCGGACGTCCTTGCGCGTGTAGAAGCGGCGGTCGCAGTGCTCGCACGGGTGCTTCTTCTCCTTCACGCCGCCCGCCGACTTGCCCGCGTGCGACTTCAGGTGCTCCAGCAGCACGCCGGTGCTCTCGAATGTCTGCAGGCACACCTTGCAGGTGAGGTCGCCGCTCGTTGCTGCGTGCAGGGCCAGGTGCCGCTTGAAGCCCAGCTTGGTGTTGTAGCTCTTGCCGCACTCTTCGCACTTGAATNCGGACGTCCTTGCGCGTGTAGAAGCGGCGGTCGCAGTGCTCGCACGGGTGCTTCTTCTCCTTCACGCCGCCTGCCGACTTGCCCGCGTGCGACTTCAGGTGCTCCAGCAGCACGCCAGTGCTCTCGAATGTCTGCAGGCACACCTTGCAGGTGAGGTCGCCGCTCGTTGCTGCATGCAGGGCCAGGTGCCGCTTGAAGCCCAGCTTGGTGTTGTAGCTCTTGCCGCACTCTTCGCACTTGAACGTCTCTTTGTTGGGGTCGTGCGTGTGCAGGTGGTTCTTCAGGTGGTCCTTCCGGTGAAACATTTTCTCGCAATAGTTACACTTGTGAGTTTTCTCGGGAGAGTGCGTAGCCATGTGCCTTGAACACAGACATATTCTGTCAGCATCATGGTAAGAACAGCCTGGCCTCCCTGTTCAAACGGAAGCTAAGCTGCTAGGCTAACACAGACCTGCCCTACTCACCGACACTCTCTAACTCACTACGCATCTGCTACAAAGGGTACACACCTAAACACCGCAGACCTGGAATCATCTAAGTTGCCACTTTAGTTCTCGCTGGTTTTTAGTGATTGCAAATGCAACTGAGCAAGACAGAATATACTCACGTTAACGTCCATACCCTTTCTCTTGCAATTTCTTTGTACAAATGGACATTCTACTCTCGTTTAAGCATTGCATTAAAAAAGATTCAAAAGCACTAACACATAAAAGGCTGTGACTTAGAATGCTAAAACGTCTAATCTACTTAAACATTTCTCTCTGCAAGTCAGCGGAAAGAGGTGGATACAAATATATACGTTAACAATGGCTTCAAATAGCCAACATAATAGAAAATAGAATCTGAAAGACAAATAGAGTTTAATACCTTTGTAATTTGTACTTAGAAACAAAGGCTTTCGTGCAGTCTTGTTGTATGCACTTGTAGGGCCTCTCTCCTGTGTGAGAGTAGGAGTGCACCTTTAATTTCTCAACACTGTTAAAGGCCTTGTCACACAGTTGGCAAGGAAAGTTTTTTCTTGGTTTGGTTTCACCACGCTTACGTTTCCCTGAAGGGACTTTCTGGGTATCTCTTACTTCTGACAAATCACCAGGAATGACAGTGGCCATCGCAGCCTAAAGCAGGCCTTCTTGTTGGACACTTGGGAACTGCCCAACTCCACTAAATGATTTAGCTTTAGGTGGCTTCTCAAGTTTCATGTGGTCGTAAAAGAAAGCAAAAAGGGACTGGAAAAAAAAATAAGAAACAACTAGTTTGTAACTAGATTTAATTTTTAAAAGTTTTACTTGCTATGTGATGCTTTCAAATTAAAAAAGAAAGAAGAAACCATAAAATGGATTCAGCTGGTCTAATGTAATATCTGTAGGCTTCTTTTATATTTGTCAAAATACATATTAAGGCATTGCTCAGAATGAACAGTTCACAGATCCCCTGAGATCCCACCTGACAAACGTCGTACTCAGGGAGAGCAGCAGGGAACCCTCAGGAATCATCAAGACGTGACATGGAAAGCAGCATCATTAAAGCTTCACTTTTTACAAGGACCCAGAGAACGTAAATCTCGCTGAGAACATAAAAATGTTTCCGCATATGTTTTAATGTCTAAAAATCCTCTTAATTTGTGCGAGGCAGCTCTAGTCACAATTTGTGTCGTACAAAAATATAGATAATCAGCCAAAAACTCTTTTAGGCACCTTGTGAACCATTCAGTCCAGGGAAGGAGTTCTTAAGACAGAGACACCAGAGGCCTGAAAGAGTTGAACTCACTGCCCAAAGTGAAAATCAATTCTTTACCTCAGTGTCATCTCACGAAGAGGGGTTTCTGACTCAAGAGTAGAAGTGACTTGTCTTCAGGACAAATATGCATTCTTGAGGTGGTGAAACATTTTGGTGTTATGTTAGGTGAGGGTCATGGCTCCCTGTCTCTTGGGTGGAAGCAATGATTTGGTTGAAGTAATTTTCCCCACCGTCTTTCACGTCACAGAAGAAGATGCTGTTCGTGGGGCACCCAGGGAGAGCGGATGAGCCAGATACAGGGGGCTAGTCTCTGACACGGGAGAAGGCAATGGCACCCCACTCCAGTACTCTTGCCTGGAAAATCCTATGGACGGAGGAGCCTGGAAGGCTGCAGTCCATGGGGTCGCCAAGAGTCGGACACGACTGAGTGACTTCACTTTCACTTTTCACTTTCACGCACTGGAGAAGGAAATGGCAACCCACTCCAGTGTTCTTGCCTGGAGAATCCCAGGGACAGCGGAGCCTGGTGGGCTGCTATCTATGGGGTCGCACAGAGTCGGACACGACTGATGCGACTTAGCAGCAGCAGCAGCAGCAGTCTCTGACATACCTGTGACCCGTGAGAGTGGTAAGTACAATACTTGTGCAGGGGTACATCAGTGTGGAGGTGTCAGTTTGAAAAAGGTGGGTCAGAGTTTCAACTCATTATCAGGGCTTTGAGAAAGAAAGAATGAAATGTATATCGTGTATGGCAAAGAGCATGTCTACTTAAAAACTTAGATTGATTGAAACCTTTGAAAATTTGTGGACAAGAGATAGTAAATATTATCAACTGTATTTCTCAGAGGAAGAAACCAGCTCCTCAAAGATCCATTTGATATTAAAAAGGTAAATGATTCCTCAAGTTCATGAATGCTAGTTTTTAGCAGGGTACTATATTTCTAAGAGACACAGAACTGATAACACCGCAACCTCTTTCAAAAAGATCTGATTTTAAATTGAAAATTGGCAGGTGGCTAAATGTTATCAACTACTGATCAACTGGATTTCTCATCCTATTATCTATTCAAAAAGCAATGAAAACCAGTTTCTTTCTATCACTTATGTTTTGGCATCAGACTGACACTTGCCCTCATGAAAAGTAGATGGATTTAACCTATATTTTTATAAAATTAAGTGTACACTGCAATTGATCCTATTGTATTTTTAATATAAAGGCTGTCCCTAAACAGGCAAAATATAGCAATCATCTGCTCATGTGATTAAAGTGTAAAGCATGTATGTGAGTTAATCAGTGTCTGATTCACATAGCCTTTCTTCTTCAGTAGGTAGACACATCAAGGCTTTCCTTCACGCCTAAGTTTCCTCTGCAGTTTAAAAGTGACATTAACACTTTTTTCACACAATAGCAGGATACAAATTCAAGATCCCACATACTGTGGAATTATGTGAGAAATAAATATCAAAAGATATTGGAAAATAACCCACATATTTTCAAGTACAATGTGACCGTCACCAAGAAAGCCCTTAGATTTGGTCATCAAAAGCCTCAAGAAGGTAAAAAGACTGAAAAAACACATAGGGTTATTGCAGAGAAGAAAGCATTTGCACCCAGCTATTATGTGAAAACTGGATAAATCTTAATTACATTGAACTAGTGCACAGTACTTTTTGGGCAGACTATATCCTTCTACTTTTCTATCTATTCAATCTATTAATTTTTAAGAGTTTGCTATTTTGAGAAACTCCAACTAAAAATTATCTTATTTATCTACTTAAAAATTGTAATATGTATTAGAACTATATATAACTCTGTTCTGTATTTTCCAAGTCCCCTGTATATGTGTTATCATACTTTTCATAATTTAAAAAATAAAAAATTTTTTAAAGTGATATTAACACAATTAATGCAACTGACATCACTACTGCTAACACAATGTGTTCCCTCTGGTTTTAGATTTTTCTGAATCTCAAGGGCTTGTTCTTTCCCTGTTATATTTTCACTTAAGACACAGCTTCTCTGCCTCTCTCAGAAATATCTAAACAGCTACTCTGCTGTAACCAGTGAAGACAATGTAAGCTGGTATAAAGCATTCTGCCAAAGCAGGTAAAAAGAGTAATGCTGACTATCTGATTTCCTAACATGATGCTTTTGTGCATCTGTTTAGAATGGTGTGGGAAACAAGCTGTTAAATTCTGCAACTGTTAAGTCAACATGAAATACAAAGTATCTAAACTCCCATGTATACGTAATATCTGAAAATATTTCAAAGACTGGTCATATTTTGCCATTATCATGTTAGAAGAACCCAACTATAATTGGGCAGAGACTTCCAGTTGAGAAAAAGAGTTTTTAAGTTATTGAAAAAACTGTACTAGAACTGCATCACGATGCAGCAAACAACTGACCCTATGAAAATTGCTGACACTCAATATGGAGTAACACAAGAATTCTGTTAGCTTTGGATGTACAGACTGAGCAATGAAGAATTGCGTATTTCAAATATTACACTTTTCTAAGACCAGCTGAAATTTTTTCATGGCTAACAATATCATTTAACTCAATATATTGCAAAATTTAAATTACTTACAGTGCATTTAAAAACTATAGGATAAAGTTGTGACTCAACATTGTATAAAAATCCAAATTCATAATATGCATATTAACAAAATACTTCAAAGATACATGCATAGAACTGTAGTGATTTTTGTTCAATGCATACCTGATGATGGATGGACGAAGCCTCAGACCTTGATCTTAGCCAGTCCCATTGACTCTTCGTGGAAGAGAGCGGAATCCAGTCCTTCCCATTTTGGCCAACCTATGAAACAAAAAATAAGCATGGACTACACTCTAAACGGAACCAGTCCGTAAGTGATGGAAAATACGGGATCAGAGAATGGCGATTTCATGACACATGCTTTCATTCAGTACTCAGCTGAAGAGTCATGCATTAATTTTTACCAGTTGCAAATCTTTATTAGTTCTGAGCACATTTACATGACCAAATTAAGCCAGAAACGAAAAGTAAGACAGCATTACCTAGATGAATGGCATCTCGTGATGCTGAATGACCCCACACTTTCCCCCAAATTCAATTTTTTAATCCTAACTCGCCTATTCAGAGAAATGCCTGTTAGGGTGGGTGGCTGTAAACCAAATGGATCAAATTTTCATGAAGCTAAACACTACTCAACAACAGACAAGTTTGGTTCTCTCTTGGGGACAGTGCACCAGCAGCCTGAGCTCAGAACAACAGCGGGCTCCCTGAGGAGAGCACCTCCCAAGCTCACACTGCCCATGCTTGTGCAACAGAGGCTTCTCTAAGCTACATGTGTGTTACCTGCAATAGCCCCCACTTTATTTCCCAGGATGCTGCAAGTGCTGCTGACATGTGGCAATAACCCTGCACTCCTTAGATTTCAAAAGCATGCAAGGGAAGTTAAATATAGGTTTCCTACAGGAGAAGGGGTGTTTTAAAAAATGCCTATTAGTAGCAAGATCCTTAGTAGACTAAGAACATGCATTAAAAAAAAATCTGCTAATAATTCCTGATTGTACAAGTAAATGTGAAAAGAACAAATAGCAGAAATGGTCAAAGAGAAGGGAAAAAAAGTAGAGAGTACAGGGCACAGAGAAATAAGTAAATCCTAAATGGTTTAAAGATAACAATTCAAAAATCATGATTATGAGAATCTGAGGAGAATATAAATCAAATACTTGAAACACAATAAGCTTCTCCAACGACAGGTTAAATGACAATAATTTTACTTAACATTCTAAATGAAGTGAAGTGAAGTTAAAGTCACTCAGTTGTGTCCAACTCTTGTGACCCCATTGACTGTAGCCCGCTAGGTTCCTCTGTCCAAGGGATTCTCCAGGCAAGAATACTGGAGTGGGTTGCCATTTCCTTCTCCAGGGGATCTTCCCAACCCAGGAATTGAACCTGAGTCTCCTGCATTGCAGGCAGATTCTTTACTGACTGAGCTATGAGGGAAGTCCTAACATTCTAAACACACATCTAATTAATTTCCCCTGAAATCAAATTTTCACATACTTTAAGAATTTGATGATCTGTAGATACAATATTTAATAGAGGGCATTCAAGCATCAATACAAAAATACTACAGGT
This sequence comes from Neotragus moschatus, assembly GCA_006410615.1. Lineage (NCBI taxonomy): Eukaryota > Metazoa > Chordata > Mammalia > Artiodactyla > Bovidae > Neotragus > Neotragus moschatus. The sequence goes on along the minus strand of SJYA01002114.1, from coordinate 3,254,022 downwards.
ATATGTGAAAGCAGTTTTCTCAAGAGAAAACAAAAATTTAGACTAATAAAGGATGCTCAACAAAGTTAAAGCAAAGGCTCCATTTTTTGGTAAAGCACAGAACATGCATAAATAGAAGAACTGAATTCTGCACCTCAAAATTGCAAAATGATAAAATAAACTTGGTGAATACTTACTTGCCCTGGGCACATACTGGGTTTTTGGTAGGTAATTAAGAATATGAAAGCCTGTGTTGCATGTTATGCTAATTCAATAATATAAATGTCTTACACACTGGAAGGTGTTTTCATTTCTATTACCTCCCTGGAACTCAATGGGTCTGAGAGGCAGATGCTTTTATCACTATGTCTGTTTTAAAGTGAGAGGCCCAGAGAAGCTGAACATCTTGACAGCATAAATGTGGTCAAGAAGGGGCCAGTGTCCTATGTCAGTCTTATTCTACTGCTTTGTAGAAGGGCAAGCTGGCAAACCAATGTGCAAGTGGATAAATCCTGTCATTACATTTAAAAGGCATGAAGGAATAGGGGATGGTCCTCTTTTCTCTATCAGAACTGCCAATATGACCCCCAAACAGATACACCTTTAAGATTTAAAATGCTTGTTTTAAATAATGACAGTTTGTAAAGTAAATTTATGGTAATTTAAATAGCAGTTAAAGTAACAAGTAGCATATCTGTCTCAGTGGACAGTGATTTATAGGTAGAAACAAAAATCTAAAACCAAAGTAGACTAGTGAACAACGAATTTAATTTTTTTCCTTTTTTCCCCAACCAATATAAATTTTACTGCATCTCAAATACATCCATAAAATTTTTATTTATGCTTACTGTTCAATGGCGTTTGTAATAAAGAAAAAATCCTTTAGAGTCAAAATAATTCAGTACAGCTTAAAATTACATCTATTTTGATTTGAAATGTTACAATAGTCTACAAATTACTCCACTTACATATTTTACAGCCTGAAATAAAATAACAGACATCATTTTCATTCATTTTATCACAAAATATAATTCCAAAGTCATGGTTAATTTCCCTGAATTCAGCCTAATTATTTTGAGTTCTTATGAGTGGCTAATTATTTCCTCAAACAAAGGAAATCAGAAGCTGTTTAGAGTTTATAACTATTTGGCTTGGCATAATAAACATTTAGTTTCCATTCATGGATTCCTAACTAAAATGTCAACTAAAATTACCTGTGTATTCTCTTTTATACTGTTAAGAAAGTCTTTAAAAAGCATTATGACTCCTCTGAAAAGTCTGCAATGAAATTCACACTCCAGTTTTTCTTTTTTACATATCAAAGACAGGTTAACATGCTTTTCCAAATAATTACAAAGTTCTTTGTCTTGATTTAAAGAATCATGGAGCAAGGTAGAAAACATACATATTATCTATTTTAAATTACCCTAAGATGAAGTAACACTCTTCAGAATACCTTCCCAGTTTTTGCTGGTACCAGAACAGATGTTACTTTTCCTAGGGCGACTTTGCATACACAAAAACAGTAATTAAAGGAAATATAGTGTGTGCGTGCACACACACAGGTTTATTATCTCCCTGCGTTTTACATTGTGAAATGGTGACTCATGCAGAAAAATAACAAGCGAAATGAATCATACATCAGAGGGTCTACTAAAATGAATTCCTATGAAGATGCTGACAAAAGAAAAAGCTTGAATTAAAATTATTTCTGTACTTTGTACTTTAAGTTTTCACAGTTCTGATAGTCGTTTCTCTGAGAGCTGTGAATTTTGACAACACTTACCTGCATCGATAACTCTTTCATATTTAAGCTAGAAGTCAAGCATATACTTTGCTAATTAAGGGCAAAAGCCATCATAATGAAAGTTTCAGTCTCCTTTACGCTAATCATAAAACACCATTAGTAAACAATTAAGAAAATGTAAACATTTGCTTAAAACATGTTTTTCATGTATTAGTAAACAGGTTGGTTGGAAAAGGAAATTTGCTCATAATTAATGCTTTATATGTATAAAACATAATAAAGCTTTGAATAATGTGGAAGAAATTACTAACATGATAACATAATTGAAGTCAATTCTGAGGGGCAACAGCATACTTAGAACACTTCTTTGATATGGTATGATAATGTGCAAACTTTTACAGCATTCGGTTTTTACAGGTCTGTAAAATCCCTTATTAAGAATAATAACTTATCGTCTAAGTATAAAAACCTAAAACAGAAGCAAAAATAGACTATAGGCAGCATTGGGGCAGGAGCTGTATTAGTTGTATTCACTGTTGTTTCCCATAAAAGGAAGTAAAATTTTTGTTGAGTGAATGAAAATTAAGGCAAGACAAATACTTTCCAGCAAGGAAGTGAGTTTACAGGCTCAATCCCCAGAGTAGACACAGGACAGAATGCATGTATCTAAGTTCAAGTAAAAAATAATACAGTGTGGATATAATTTGGTCCAATAAACTAAACTTAAGCCACTAGAAAGGGACTTTCTAAACAGCTATTTTTAAGGCCTTAGATTAAAACAACAGTGAAGAGAAGTGAAAGTTGCTCAGTTGTGTCCAACTCTTTGAAACCCCATGGACTACACAGTCCATGGAATTCTCCAGGCCAGAATACTGGAGGGAGTAGCCTTTCCCTTCTCCAGGGGATCTTCCCAACTCAGGACTTAACCCAGTAACTGCAGTTAAAACCTGTCTGAAATACTCATTTTGTTTCATAGAACAAGCATTCTCTGACTGACTTTACTATTAAGGAAGGAATCAATCAGCATGACTATATAATATCAGTTTGGTCTCCATTCATTCCTAAAGCAAATTTTTAAAGTGAAGACATGCCTGGAGCCTGCGTCCGTGCCTGGCAGGGAGCAGGAAGGATGGCTAGATGGTTAGGCGGTTAGAGAATCTGCGATGCCACAGGACAGGATGGAGCGGGGCACATGCCCAGAAGCAGGAGACAGCAGCGAGCAGGGCTTCGCCTGACCTGGCCCGCCAAGTTGTAACCAGGTACCCAAGTGTCTCATTCCACATCCAGAATACTGATAATCACAGAACTAATCCTCCTATCTTTGATGTCGTTGATGAAAATCAGTCAACTATGAGGACGCCTTTTTGGAATTGCTTTATGTGATATTTTCAACTTTTGAGCAATTCATTAAAAAGCAGTTCTAGGACAGCCCTTCTGAAATGTACCACGCGGCGTAGCCCTATAGTATTTTGAAAGACTTTAACATTTAATATACAAATACTGAAAGCCAACAGAGAAGTGAAAGGAATTGCAGACCTATTTGTGCTTAAGAACCAAGAGGAAAAAGTCAACGAATTCCAAAGCGGCATCTACAAACTCCGATGTCAGTTCTCTCATCTGCACAATGAGGATGTTCCTTTTGGGGCCACCTGGAACGTGGGTGTGGGCTGTTTACTTCATTTTCTAAAGTCCTCAGAAGAAAGAACAGATAGCTAGATGGATAAAACAAACTTATCCAAATAAATTTTATCTTTCAATTCAGAAATGTCTTCCTTGGTTAATTTATTTGGGTGTATGTGTGTATGTGTGCTTAGTTGCTCAGTCGTGTCCGACTCTTTGTGACCACTATTCTTCTTCCCAGGCAAGAATACTGGAGTGGGTGGCCATTCCCTCCTCCAGGGGATCTTCCCCACTCAGGGATTGAACTTGGGTCTCCTGCACTGCAGGCAAATTCTTTACCATTTGGCCACCAGGGAAGCCCCCCCCCCCGCCTTTTTTTTTTAATGGTTGTATATTCATATCAAAATTAAAAAAAAAAACAAAACTAAAAACTATAGACGGGTGCTATATTAGAGCATTTTCACTTTCTTCACCTAGACAATTAGTATTTGCAAACAGGAAATGAGCACAAAAGAGAAGCAAAGATGCCAGAGAAAGAGCGAGAGAGAGCACACCTGAAAACAGAGTTAAGATTGCTTAATCACAATTTTATTTCTAGAGGTTTTCTTTTTTTTTTTTTTTTTTGCATAAAGCATTGCCAAAACACTGGTGCTCAGGCTAGGATCATAAAGCAGGCGTCACAGGTCAGCTCAATCTGAAAACTGCACGTGTCTCAAATTGGGAAGACTTGTTTCTCTGTTTTTCTTACCACTGACCCTTTAAATTCCTAGGGCAACAAGAAAAATGCTGGACACCAACTATAAAAATGTTCACACTGAAGGATCCCGAACTTTTGGAGGGCTGCCTCCGTGCATAGATGGTTAACAGCCTAGTGCTATTAAAATGACAAATACAGCATCACCCAGGCTTCGAGTCTGACCTCCCCAAGCACGCACACTGAGTCTATCTGTTCAGCAAGAGTACACATTAAAACAAAAGGGATAAGGAAAGAGAGTTTCACTAAGTTACAAAAGCTCATGCAGAGAATTAGCCGTAAGCCATCTCAAAGTCAGGTGCGCTGCGGATGTTGGCTTACGCTGCGGTACACGGTAAGGCACAGATGTGAAGTGTGACCAGACAGCGAAAACACAAAGGAACCCACACCCGGGAAGCTTCCACCTGTGCCCTCCCTGTCCTCTCTGTGTCCGTGTGGCTATCTGGGGGCAAAACCACTTCGACTGATTCCCACCGAGTTGAAGGTGAATGGGATTTGTTCCAGGCAAGCCTGTTAAGTCAGGGGCAGCTGCTGTCCCCACCACCAGAGGACCCCTGCCCTCCCCCAGCTGTCACGATTAGAAGAGACCTGATAATTGGATTCCTTGACCAGTTTTACTTGAGACAGGGTGAACTTTTTTCAGAACGAAGCTTTTCAGAACTCTATGTCTCTGAGATTCTTATGTCTAACATGGAGGGTCAAGTCCTTGTTCAAGTGACCTGTCTCTCCCCCGGGACTGTAAATTCATCTGCAGGGAGAGACCACAGGTCACCTCCTCCACGTCCCTGGCACAATGCCAGATGCTGGATGAACATGCATGGACCACACTTGAGTCCCTTTCAGGAATTTCAGGAATCAAAGCAAGCAGGTGAACATGTTGTGGGCCTCCTGAAATTTCAAGTGAGTTTCAAAGCAAGCTGAGAAGACAAGCCCCACAAGAGGAAGATGTTAGTTCCGGCGCTGGGGTGGAGACCTAGTGAGCATTGCAGCCGCTGGGAAGCCATGGGTGTGGAAAGCTGTGGAGATGTGGGCACATCCCCTCGAGGCCCGCAGGTGACCCAACGGGCAGGGAGGCGCCCCTGGGCCGCACTTGGCCTGGACTTTTAGAACATTTCTGCTGTTGAATGTTCAGCTCCATAGCTCTGTGAGCACATGCAACCTGTCTCCACTGTGATTTACTATTGGGAAATGAATGGTTTTATGGGAAAGGAAAAGGAACCAAGTAAAATTCAAAACCCTTAACAGAGGACGTTCTTCATGTGATCTTCAGTGGGGGGATGACGCTGAAAATGTCAGAGGTAAGTTTTGACTAGTTACAGATTAAGAGAAATAAGAAGGGAGAGAATCTGTGTGAACCGAGGTGGCTAAGTAGAAGAAATGAAAAATTTTTTCTTTTTCTAATTGCTCCAAAACAGCTTCATTCAAAGCAAGTGTAAAAGTTACAATGAAATAGAAAGAGGGGGAAAAAAAATCCATAACTCGTAACACTAGAAAACCAATAACATCTTTAAACATAGCGAAAAATATTTACAACATAAGAACAACTATAAGTTTATTCTGACTTGATTTTTGTGCTGAGATTGGGGCATTTCAGCCAGATCAGTTTGTTGGGCCTTTCATCTGATCAGAGCTCCCTCCCCGTGAACTGTGAGACTCTGGCAGTGTCCCCAATTCCCAGGCATGGCCCGCCTGCTGTTGGTGGAGTTCGGGTGACTCGAGCCCATCCTCTGGCACTCAGCATGGCCATCTGTGTCCTTCCTATCCCGGGGCTGAGAGTCCGGGCCTCTAAACCTCCATCCTATATTCAAGTCTTGCTGACAGACTTACCTGGTACCAAATCCACATGTGCCTGGATTTCCAAGTATGGCTATACTGTGATCTGAGCCACTGAGCTGCCCCTACAGGCTGCAGACTAGCAGCCTGTGTCCTCTTTCCAAGGTCAGCGAACTGCTGCTGTTCCACCGGGATCCTTATGCTAGCATCTGCCACATCCCACCTGATAGGGCCAGCCTTCTCCCCACCTGCTCGGAGGTACCCAGATCCTCCCCAGTGGACAGAAAGAGATACAGTGGAAACTCTGGGCAAGACTTGGAGGAGGAAGAGTTTATCTGCAGGCTATTTGGGGAATGTGGACAAATAAGCTTTTACAGCAGCTCTGCGTTTCGTGCACGAGACAGGGGAAAAATTGCTCGTTGCCAGGATTCCGATCCTTCTGTGAGACCGTAACTGTTAACGAGGTCCTGATGAGCACGATACATTTTGATGGACCTTAGAATAGTAAGTGGCATGCTTATTATGTGGCAGGCTTTCCAAAGCTTTTAATGTCGTATCTTCTATTATGAAGAAACTGGAATAAGCGATCACTTGGAAAGCCGTGCCATATAATGATAAAAGCCACCTACCGGGGGCTCTGCTCCCAAGTCTAGCAAGGCAACCTTATTAATAGACCGCCACAGAGTGAGGCATTCTGGGTGCCAGATACGGCCAACACACCACCAAGAGGCGACCTAAAAAGAAAAGAAGAGTTAGTCTCAAGTTCCAAAAGACACACCAGCTTGGCTAATGGCACATGAACCACAGTGCTGTTCTTATTCATTACCACTTATTCATATCTTGATACTTTAGTGGGAAATCTAGCTCAGAATCTGGTAGGAACAAATGTGAATCAAAGAAAAATATTTACAGTACATGGAAAAATGAAAAGCAAACCAATCAATGTGCCTTGACTCACGCACTTTCCCCTTGAACCACCATGAAATTATCGGGTTGTTCATGTTTTTAATTCAGTAAGAGTCCAAGTGTACTGCTGATTCTCAGAATTGCTGCTTATTTTCTTCATTTACACTCTAAACACATGCACTATTTTTGCTGTAACACGTTTTTGAGAAAAACCTTTAGGGGTGTGTATTTTGTTCCGAACAACAGGTGAGGGAGAAATCCCGACAGATGAGTGTTTCCTCGTGGGCTGTGTGTTCTCAAGGCGGGTGGGTTGAGGACGGTGTGCAAACCTAGAGCACCCCTGAAGTGGAGGCAGAACAAGGACAACTGGCACCCAGCCACTGAGCTGGTCTTCAGATAAGGCTGTCAGTGGTTTTAAGGTGAATTTGCAGGTGGCGAGTTCATCATCAACAAAAAGAAAACCCCAAATGAACTCTGAAGCCTCTACTGTGAATCTTGTCCTCAGCTTCGTTATACCGTGCAGGTGATGGAGACCTACGTCTGTGGTGCTGACTACCAGGGAAAGAGGCACCACGAGCTCCATGCAGAAATCACCTGCTTCACTCCGCTGGACCAGGAGTCAGCGCGCAACCATATGTAAGGCGGTATTAGCATGACCAGTTGACAGCAGAGACATTATATGGTGTAAACTAGGAACACAGAGGGTTAGAAAAGGAGAAGACCACTGCAGGCTTGTGCTTGAAGAATGTACAATAAAGAAGAAGAAAAAGGGTTTGGGGAGCACGCTGGTAAGCCTGGAGTCAGTCACCAGTGCAGGTTATGTGCAGGCCAAGGTGACCCGTGGCTGGAGTGGGGTGTAGTCATGGACATCGTAAGGGTTCAGATGAGAAAAGTGCAGTGACGTCCGAGGCGGGGGGCTCTTACACCCATGTACTGTGACGAGAACCAAGTGTGAGACAGGTAAGGGGTCCACGGCTCTGAGAACAAGTACCGGGGAGATGGGCTGGATGCGGGGAGCAAAGGCAGTGGGGGGAGGACAAGGGGCAGGAGTGCTTGTCCCATGGGCTGCGGAGGACTGTGCTAGATGGGCACACAGCTGAAAACCCGCAAGAAGAAGCCTTTCCAGAGACAGGCCACCCATGTGCCCGACAGTATCAACACAGGAGGTGAATGGAAGGTGGACAGACAACTTCCTGACACAATGAAAGGATGAAACCAGGCCACCTGTGGTGGTTGGGGGTGATCAGGCAGAGCTTTGAGAAGGAAAAGGTGGCAAACCCCACAAAAAGACAGGACTGCTAAGGGTCCCAGAACGACCCTGCACTCCTGTGCAGAGTTCACCACTTAGGAATGATGGCATCAAGCTTCAGCAAGAAAGAGGGTGAACCAGGGAGTGAGGAGACTGGGGCCAGGAGTGGGCTCCCCTCAATCTGGGTGCCAGGGAGGGACAGCAAGTGACCTCCGGAGATGAGAGACTTTCTTTCAGAGCTTTGTACTGGAAGAGGAGAAAAATGGAAGGGCGGTGACTGGTGGCAGTCAGGTGCCTGGCAGGAGAGACAGGAGCGAGCTGAGGCGCTGAAGACAGAGAGGTGGGAGGGCAGGGACAGAAGACAAGGCAAAACCGTACCCAAGAAAACAGAGAGGTTTTCATCCAAGGTGACTACAGATGTGGGAGAGACTTACACTCGTCCTGCAGGTTGTTTGGTAAAAGGGGTAAGGGGTGCGAGGAGCTGCCTCAACTTGGTCAGTGTCAGCAGAGTCAAGCAGGAGGGTGGTGTGGGTGGTCAGGATGGGGGAGGAGCAGGGTGCCCGGCCTGGGGACAGTGGCCAGGGTTAGAGTGATGCTGTGGTGGACAAGAAGGGGGTGTCTAGAGGCATCCTTGAGGCTTTTATACAAACAAACAAAACCTGCCACAAAAATTAAAAATTTCTTAAATAAGATACAAGGACATGATGGACAGTACAGGGATTATAACCAGTATTTTATAATAATCTGAAATGGATTATAATCTATAAAAATATTGAATCACAAACTGTATTCCTTAACAACATTTTAAATCAACTATACTTCAAAACAGAATTTAAAGATCTATTTTAAAAATTAAGTTTCTTAGCTATTGCTGTTGAGAGTGTAAATTGTTGAAGCTTTTCTGGAATATGTTGTAGAAATAGGTACTCAAAGCCTTTTAAGCGTCCACGTATACTGATCTGATAAATAATTTCTAAAAATGTAAGGAGAAAAATCAAGAAATAAAGATTTAAGTATAAGCATGTTCGAGGAATATTTTAAGAATGAAAGTTTTAAAAACTAAATTGATAATGTCTAATAAAAGGGGTGAAATAGGGTATGTCTATGTGATAAAATAGTCAGCCATTAAAAACCTGGCATTTGAAAACAACGAATCACATGATTAAGCACCAATATAATGCTGAGAATTTTCAACAGCAGGACACAGAATACACTATGATTCCAATTTTCTCAAGTATACACTTAGAACTAACTACTCCTCCCCTCTCACCTCACAATACCCTTAAATGTCCCTTGCTAAGTTATTTTTAAAAATTATCAAGAGACAGACTTTATATTCTTATGTATTTTACAAATGTCTTACTTTTACAATTAGAAAAAAACCATTTTAACTCCCCACCAAAAAAAAGCTTTTTCAAATAATGATGCTGGGGAAAAAAAAGAACTTGTATCCATACCTCATTCCATATACAAGCAGATCATGGACAGAAATGTAAAACCTAAACCTATAAAAATTCTGTGAGGAAACAGGATAAAGATTTTGTGACATTCAGTAAGTCAAAAATTCTTTGGCTACAACACTAAAAGCACAACCCATTAAGCAACAAATGTATCATTTACACTCCATCAAACTTTAAAACTGCTCTTCCAAAAGACAACGTGAAGAGAATGAAAAGACAAGCCATGGGAAGACTGGAAGAACTCTGCAAAGAATGTATGCGATAAAGAGCCTGTACTCAGGATATACAGAGAACTTCTGAAACTCAATAGTAACAAAATCCAATCAAAAAACGGGCAGTGTTTGAATGGACATTTCAGCAATGAAGACATATGGACGACAAATAAGCACATTAAAACATGCACACCATCATTGGATCACGAGGGAAATGCAAATCACACCATGAGGACGCACCGCGGTCTACACACTATAACGACTACAATTAAAAAAAACAACCGACCATCTGACTGCATCAAGTGCGGGGGGGACTCACACCACTGGCCGGAAGGTAGGAATGTACAATCACTTTTAACAAGTTTGGCAGTTTCTTAAAAAGTTAAGTATGTGCCCAGCATGTGACACAGTCATTTCATACCTATGTGCGTACCCAAGAGACAAGAAAACACATGTCTGCGTGAAAATTTCAAAGTGGATATTCAGAGCAGTCCTGTTTGTCAAACTGAAAAACTAGATTAAACCCAAATGCCCATCAGTGTGTGAAGGGATACACAAGCTGTAGTAGGTTCAAATAGTGAACTAATCACCAGCAATGAGAAGGAATAGAGTTCTGATACACACAATAACAGGATTAACCACAACATAATCAGGCTGAAAAACGGCAGCATGTTACATGATTCCATTTATACACCATTCTGGGCAATGCAAGCCCATCTACAGTGACAGGAAACAGCTCGGCGGTTACTGGGGACGGGGTGGGATGGGGCAGCATTCACAAAAGGACATGAGTAAACCCATTCTCACTACGTTATCTGCGCTGCTGGCTTCATGGCTACATCCCTGAGGTCACCATCTGGCAAACCAAGAACCTTAAATGCGTGCCGTTTACTAGATACCGATTATACTTCAGAGCTGCTGCTGCTGCTCGGTGCTCAGTTGTGTCCGACTTTGCGACCCCGTGGACTGTAGCCCGCCAGGCTCCTCTGTCCATGGAATTCTCCAGGCAAGAATACTGGAGTGGTTGCTATTTCCTCCTCCAGGGGATCTTCCCGACCCAGGGATGGAACCTCTGTCTCTTGGATCTCCTGCATTAGCAGGTGGATTCTTTACCAATACTGCCGCCTAAAGCTAATAAAAGAAGGTAAGTTTTCATACTGAGAGAAACTTAAAATTGATGAGTCTCAGAAACAAATCATCGTAAGAATTTGCTGGAGTCTGCAAAAAAAACCCCTCTACTTTTCTGTGAAATGATAAACTCATCAACTAAATTCTTCATAAGGGTTATGACTCAAAATGACTAAAATCCTTCCTTCCCATTCGGAGAGGGTAAAAAAAAAAAAAAAAAAATGAACGGGATCCTTGGTTAACTGTTAGAGTCACATTCAGTCCTTACTAGAAAGGATAAGATGTCCGGGCCGTTTTCAGACCAACATTCTCAGCTGTTGCCCCTGGAGGAAGCCAGCGAGGTTCACCTGTTTCTTGCACGCTGGCTGGCACATCATACTCAGTGATTTAGAGGCTCCGGGAATACACTCTGCCTGGAACTGAGACCTACACACAATAAATAGTCTGGGGCAGGTTCCATTTATCAAATACCAAAGGAAGCACTCAGTGGAGAGCTGCAATTCAGCCTGGGGACAGATCTTCTAAATTTATTAATTAGTAGTACCCTTAAAAAGAAAGAAGTGTCATGCTGACTGGGAGGCCTGCCTTTGATTAATTTAAAAAATAATAAAGTAACAGTTGAGCCGAGACAATCAAAGAATGAGTAGGTTATCAGTCAAACATGGGCAGGTAGGGGGTCAGGAACTGCATGGTGGGTCTGGGTGACTTCATGCAATTTGTTTTTCATAGCCGAGAGAGAAAGACAGGAGGAAGCTGGAGATGGTGGAGGAGTCCTGTATGGGGGCTGGACATTTTAAATCATTCTCCTAATTTAAAATTATCCTAAATTCGGGTGTCTGTATAACATGTTCCCTCCCATCCCACTCCCATCTCCAGACAGTTTTAAATCATTCAACAAACAGTCAACCTCTGTGTGCTTATGTGGCTTTCTGAAACAGAATTAAGTAGTGATTTTCATTATCAGTTGTTTTAGGTTAGCATGTTTTCTTTTAAAGAAATGTGATCTTCCTCACTTAGAAACTCAGGCCATTGCAGTGTTTGCTGATAGGTATCAATAATTAACAAAAAGGGGTTTATACCCATCAGTATGAAGCCTGAGGGTCCTCTCCCCTGAAGCCCCAGTCAGGACTTGGGGGGCTTCTTCCACACAGGTGGGAGAGTACCACCCAGCCCCCCACACTCTGATAAGGGCTGAGTGACCAGGTCTGTGTGTTTCCGTCACCGTGACCAGTGCAGTCTGACGACCCATTGTCTTCACAATGCTCCTTAGGAACTCTGACTTGGAGAGGGCCTCAAAACACAGACTCTTACCTGGGTTCAGGGCCAAGAGAGTGAGGACCAGAGGCACAGGCCCCAATTTCTGAGAATCAGAACCGGGTCTGATCCTGCTGGACCCTTTCCTAAGGGCAGGATGGGACCATGTGGGCCTGTGAGCATTACTGTGGGGACAAACCTAGATCTCTAGTGGGGTTTCTCAGGGCTCAAGGTCCCAAAGTCCACTATTCAGTGGGTGACTCCCAGGAATAAGTGCTGACCCCAAACGGCTGGATGTGTGCTTAAAAAAATAAGGGTTCATTTTTTTTCTCCCTCCTTTCTGGCACAGCCTCCTATATAGAATCAGAGCTAACAGAATCTCTGAAGGACAGGCAGGGCAGGACTATGTGTGAAGAACTGTTTCGTCACATGTGATGTGAGGTGCATATGAAAACTGATACCTGTTGAAACAGCTTACTTTTGATTGTCTCTTCTAACTGTGGGAAAAGATTATAAGACACCTGTGAAAACAGTAAGATTACTACAAGCCAGAGAAAACACCTACTTTATCCAGGTACACACTAAACCCAAATTCCTCACTGTGAGTGCTGTGACATGGAAATGCCTTGGTCACACAGCATCTCCAATTTGTCCCCTCCCCACATCCTCCTGAAACTGAAGCAGGCTTGGCAAGGGTTTGTGAACTGAATGCCATCTTGCAGAGCCAGGCTGGTGGAGGGATTAGGGACAGAGGGAAGGAGACAGCATTCCTGTATGTCCTCGGCTAAGTCTGACACAATGAAGACGGCTGCAGTCTTGGACAGTAACTTCCCAGGGTCTCAAACAAACAACGTGCGTTTTCTCAGGTTTCTAAATGATCATATTTGCATTATTCTCACACTTCTGCTCACCCTTTGCAGAGGAAATGTTTCTAAACATCTTTGCGACTCCACTGGGCTCTTCTGTTCATGGGATTCTCTGGGCTAGAATATTGGGAGTGGGTTGCCATTCCCTTCTCCAGGGGATCTTCCCCACCCGGGGATTGAACCCAGGTCTCCTGCATTGCAGGCAGATTCTTTACTGTCTGAGTCACCAGCGAAGCTCTGGTGTTTAGATGTAATTTTAACTAAATGCATTTACATTGGGCTGACCTTGTCAAACAGCTCTCTCCAGCAAATGCAGTGTTTGTCAAATTTATCTACAGGCACCTGCCACAATCCTGGACTTCTTTTTTTTTTTTTTTCCCCCAAAAAACTTTACTGGTGTTGATGAATTGGGAGTTTGGGACCAGCAGATGCAAACTACTGTGTATAGGATGGAGAAACAACCACACCCTACTGCAGAGCTCGGGAACTCAACATTCTATGGTGAGACACAATGGAAAAGAATGTGAAAGAGAACATACAGATGCATATATAAGGGAATCACTTTGCTCTCCTGCAGAAACTAACACAGCACTGTACATCAATCATACTTCAATAAAATTTAAAAATAAGTTATAAAAAACTTTACTGGCACTGATTCTATCATTAATGAACTGATGGCCCAGAGACCCGAGCATGGATTTCTCTGTGTATTGACCTACGCCATATTAACATGCCTCATGGCCTTTCTGGGCCTAAATATCCTTAACTATAAAGAGAGCACAGTCAGTTCCAGATTAAGTGGGCTAACCAGGACGTAAGGTCAAAGTGGCCACAGAAAATCATGGCGAAGACAAAACGTGTCACAGCAGTGCATTGATGGGTGACCCTTCTGCTTTCTAAACTGAAGCCCACTTAGATAACAAAAAAGTCAATCCATGCTGGGGGCGAGGGGGAAAGGAGCCTTTGGGGGTGATAAAAGACAGCAGAGAGACTCTTGGGTCTGCCTCCAGTGGGGTCCCTGGCGAGGCCGCAGAAAGTGCCCTCAGAGCCGGGATCCTGCCTTTCCTCGTCTGTTTCCACATCCCCGCTACCTAGGATGGGGGGGTGCACCAAGGAGGTGCTCACATATGTGCTGAAGGCATAGGAGGAAGAAGAGAAGGGGAGTGAGGGGAAGCTGTCCTCCTGTTGGCCACATGGACCTGTGGAGGGGTACAGCTGCCCATTCTACTTGATTTCCCTCTGTGAGCAACGAGGAACTGGCTGAGCGTTTAAATGAAACTCCCTTGGGTTCCCTTGGGGCCCAGCAGTCAGGAGCACCTTACCATAGTTCCTGGCTGGGCCCACCCTCAACAGACACTGGGACGCTGCAGTCACTGTGCCACCTGGTGGCCATGCCGAGAACGTTCGTCCTCCTCAACAGAGGAGAGCGGGCCCCACCTGCACAAGACCTGGAAGGTGCTGTCCAAATACACTTCCCGATAAACACACCCAACTACATCTACAACAGATCACTAGTAAGGACCCCCTGGATGGCACAGGGAACTCCACTCAGTACTCTGCAGTGACCTTCATGGGGAAAGAATCTAAAAAAGAGTGTATACATGTGTAACTGAGTCCCTTTGCTGTATAGAAGAAACTAACATGGGGCCTCCCAGGTTCTGGTGCTGAAGAATCCGTCTGCCAACGCAGGAGATGTAAGAGATGTGGGCTTGATCCCTGGGTGGGGATCTCCTGGAGGAGGAAATGGCAACCCACTCCAGTATTCTTGCCTGGATAATTTCATGGACAGAGGAGCCTGGAGGGCTACAGTCCACTGGGTTGAACAGAGTCAGAGGCAACTGAGTCCGCATGCACACATGCAGCTTATTTTATACATGACAGTTTGTACCTCTTGATCCCCTACCCCTGTTCCCCTTTCCCTATGGGTACCCCGGAGCAGTGAGGCCAGCGCAGGTTGTGAGGAGGGCCGGACACTGGTCACAGGGGCAGAGGAGGGGAGAATACCCCCAAGGAGGGCGCAGCATCTCACATCATTCCAGCGCAGGTTTTGTTAAACGTTGTGGTTATGCCTGGCCTTCAGTCTTCCCCGTGTAGTTCTGCCTCAGGGTAGAAGGACCTCTCTCCACTGATCAAGTCTCCTGCCAGGGAAGGTGCTGTTGTTCAGTCGCTAAGTCGTGTCCAACTCTCAGTGAGCCCATGGACTGCAGCACACCAGGCTCCCCTGTCCCTCATGATCTCCCGGAGTTTGCTCAGATTCATGTCCAGAAGAACTCCGCATAACTCGCATCAGCCTCAACCTGACCAATTCCTTTAGGGCAGTAAGAAAAATCTGCCAATGTGAGAATGGGCACAGGAGACCAGACTGCTGTGCATGGGGAATTTCAGCAGTTTGTGGCTGTGAGGGGACCCAGGAGGGAGGAATGTGACCAAGGCAGGGCCAGGAGCGGTCACACCATGTCACCAAGTCATGGTGGGCGCAGCTGGGGGGCTCAGCTGTTACTTCAACACTACACATGCGGCCTCGAGTCACCTGATCACAGAGGTGAGCAGTTCAAGAAATGATAACACGTGGCAAAGCATTATACAAACGAGAGGTATTTTCAGGATGTACTGTGTTTCAGAGTATTCTTTTCATGATGTTTCAATATTTCTAATACTTGAGATTTCTAACTGACATCCCTTGCATAGTTAATAATCCAAGACACCAAAAGAGGGGCCCATCTGAATCCTTTTTTTTTTTTAAAAGGAATTTGGGGTAATGTGAGTAATTACTCCCTTAATTTATGTGCTTTGCAAACTCTAATTCAGAATTTGGCACATGAGTTTCTTCCAGCTCATCCTACCATGAACTTGAAATATTAATACACAGTGATCTTTCATTTAAACCAAAACATCAATGATCTAAAACAAAGGGAGAGGACAGAAACGAGGAACCCAAGTCCTGAGCAGCCCAAAAAGATGTCCCACACCCACGCACATCACACACCACACTGTGGAGGCGGGTGCTGTGCCTTCCCACACTCAGGGCCAACCTCTCAGGCAAAACCCCAACAGGTTGGGTTGCTGAGATTTTTGGTGCAGAGATTAGAAGCCTCGGGTGTCAAAGGCAAATTAATGATGGCTGCAGTAGGGTGACTGCTAAGCAGGGGCAAGATATAAAACATAAATACATACACGACAGAAATAAGCATAGACTGTGGCCGTGGCCACGCTGGGCAGAGCTAAGGAAATGACCACTCCCAGGTACTATAGGCAACTTCCAGAAGTCAAACTGGCCACACAACGGTCAAGTAAAAGAAGGCATTTACCATTTTCTCCACTCGTTTCACATCTGAGAGTTTACCTGAAGAAAACAACATGAGACGCACCTAACGACTTAAGCACAAGACCACTCCTCACTGCATCCAGTGAAGACAAGGCATGAGCTACCTGGCCGATCACAGGGAAGGCTAAGTACACGCGGTGCTCATTCAAAGGACGATCTGAATTCAAAGATGCTCCTTCAAAGGAGCCTAGCTTCTGAGGTGTATGTAGAAGTAACACAAAAGTATGCAGGAAATAACCTTTAAACAGCGTTAGCATACACGATAAAGAAGGTCCCAATTTACAAAAGTATTGCACAGGTTCAAGGAAAATTATACCAGAAGGAAATACCTGTTAGTGCTGAACATCATTTTTGATGATGTGAACAGCAACATTCCACCAGAAGTAAGATATCACATATCTAGATTTGCTATACATATATCAATGTCATTCTTATTGCTTATAGCACTTCACTCAAAATTTACTTCTTCCACATTCCACCTTCTCCACTTTTCTTTCTGGGAGACTTTAAGGTGTTTGGAGGCAGAAAGCAGAACCTGATTCTCACATAAAATGAGGCACGTTAAGTAATGTCCAACAGGAATGCAATTAACAAAATACAGACTTGTGAGAAACTCTACAGGACAAAATAAAACAAAAAGAAAAAAACCCCCCAAAAATCAGTTCTTCAAGAAAAGTTTAAGGGGAAAAAAAGGAAGAGGTAACGTATAGATCAAAATAGACTTGAGAGATATGTCAACTGACTATATAAACAGGTCTTATTGGATTTGAATCATGCAAATTGTTTTTTTAAAAAAACGACGAGAACTGGGTAGAATGGAACACTATATTTGACGACATTAAGGCATTACTGTTCTTTTGGGGTGTGACAGTTGTATTGTGACTATATCTTTAAAAAGAGTGTATGCTTTGGAAATACTTACCAAAACTATACGAGTCATGGGAAATAATTCTGTATTAAATTAGTGGGCAGGAGAAAGGGTGGGCATGGGTAGGAGGACCACCCCGTCCCCCACAGAGGTGGTAACTGCTGAAACTGGTCATGGGTAGATAAGGATGCATTCTACTGTTCTCTCCATTTTTGATTTTTCAGCATTTTTGACAGACTCTATAATAAGTTTTACAACACATCTCTAGATGCAGTGCTAAACCTAACCTCCACAATAAATCTGTGTGGGATGTACTATAAATTCCACGTGCTGTGAGTGTGCGCTCAGTCATTTCAGTCGTGCCCGATTCTTTGCAATCCCATGGACTGTAGCCCTCCAGGCTCCTCTGTCCATGAAATTCTCCAGGCAAGAATACTGGAGTGGGTTGCCACGTCCTTCTCCAGGGGATCTTCGTGACCCAGGGATGAAACCAGCGTCTCTTTGTGTACAAACTCCCATGGATGCTCAATAAAACCCAGCTGACGATGATGAAGTCAGAAAAGGTAATATACACGTGCAGTTTCTGACTCACAACTTCTGTGAAGGGATTCACAGGATCGTATCTGAAACCCTGACACAGGGTCACAGGCCAACCAGCCACTCTCCATGCTCTGCTGAAGCCAGGCAATTACCGCTTGAAGCTTGAAAGGATGTAAAAGTAATAAAAACAAATACCTTTATTAGTCACGGCCTTTGAACTGTGTACATTATTTTTCACAAATAAATATTCTGGGAGAGGGTTTTCATGATTCAGGCTTTCAAACACTCATTTAGCATACAATGGCTGGGTCGTTTTTAACTGTAATAAGACTGAAGGCTAAATCAGTCTAGCAAGATCAGAGAACCGTGTCTGACTGGGAAGGGGCTGAACACAGAGGGATGGAGGTGGTGGGCACCCCACAGGGGATGGCGCCCAAGTTGTGGAGCGAGTTGATGGACCGGCACCCAGGGGAGCATCACATAGGAGAGGGGGATGGTGAGCACCTACAAGCTTGGCAGTGGGGTGGGCCTGTGTGTGGGGCATGTGCACACACTTGCTCACACACATGGGAGCCTGAAGTGGCGAGGTTTGAGAAAGGAGGTGAGGCCAGGAAGGTCTGAAGGAAAAGAGGACAGTTGGATGGAGGAAGGTGGCAAAGTCCAGCTTCCAACAGCCTGGCCTGGAGAGTGCTGAACATCTCCATTGGCAGAGAAACAGAAACAGTGGGGTAAACATATATTCATCTTCAGTGGGGCAGGAAAAGAGATGGTGAGCCCTGGGCAGGAGAGCAGAGCTGCCCAGCAGCCAAGAGAAGGGATTTGGGGGCAGATAATGTTGGGGGATTCTTTATCACTAGCACCACCTGGAAAGCCCATACCATAAGGTTGCATGCTGGCTAAGTTGCTTCAGTTGTGTCTGACTCCTTGCGACTACAGACTATGGCCCACCTATGGACTGTAGCCCACCAGGTTCCTCTGTCCATGGGATTCTCCAGGCAAGAATACTGCAGAGGGTTGCTGTGCCCTACTCCAGGGAATCTTCCCAACCCAGGGACTGAACCCAAGGCTCTTATGTCCCCTGCTTTGGGAGGTGGGTTCTTTATCACTAGTATCAACCTGGAAAGCCCCATACTATAAGGTTGGTGGTAGGGGAACAGGCTGTTGACAAGCAAGCCTGACAGACCAGTCTTCTCAGTGATCTTAGGGTAAAGTTACCTAATGTCTACTATAAATTCTAATAGGAATCTCTATTAGAGTATGAGCTACTAATAGATTAGTATTAACTAGAATATAAAATAGATATTCCTACTCTATCAAATATCAAGTATAAATAAAAGGAAAACATTAATCACTTAATAAATTAGCATCAGCCTATTAATAGACTACTAGACTCTTAGAAGCAGGCAGTAAAGAACCTGCCTGCCAATTTAGGAGACATAAGAGACACAACTTCAATCCCTGGGTCAGGAAGATCCTCTGAAGGAGGAAATGGCAAGCCACTCCAGTAGTCTTGCCTGGAAAATCCCATGGACAGAGGAGCCTGGCAGGCTAGAGTCCATGGGGTCGCAAAGAGTTGGACAAAACTGAAGCAACTTAGCAGCAGCAGACTCTCAGAGGTCCTGGTTCCATGACAGAACTATTAACACCGTCACCACTGCTAGTGAGAATTCCACAGACCAGAGTCACAGGGCTGTCAGACAATGGGAGCCACTGGAGCACGTGTGTGAACTGGGTGCCACGTGGAGACTTTTTCAGGCACTGTCTCATTTAGTCCTTGGTTATTTCTCTCAGCCTCCTCCTCCTCTCCCACTTGGAACTCAGATGAGCTCAGAAACCATCTACAGGGCTGTGATGAGGGTTAAAGGAGTTGCCAGGTGGGAGTGTGCCAGCAGGGAGAGCGTAGTGAGCACTCGGGGAAGGTAACAGCAGGTGATGCGCTCCCCACGGAACCTTCCCACCCCCGGACCACGCGGTGAGGAGGGAGCAGTACAGGCAGGTGCTCCAGGTGTAGGAGGCCCCTCGACCTCACACCAGGCAGGCATCCTGCCAGGAGGGGGGATCTCGGAGTACTGGATGGGTGGGAAGCTGGACTGAGACCCAGTTTGGATGATTTCAGCTCAGGAGTGGACATCTTCTGAGAGCTACGCTGGGCAAGGGTGAGGGTAGATTCATAACAAATAAGACCCGGGTCCATGAATGAGCGACATGGATGCCCCAACTCAAGTCCAACCCTGCTGTGTGCTGGGGCCAGGAGGAGAGGCCGAGACTCATGGGTTAGAGTCTGGGCACACCCAAGATTCTGAATTCTACTCTCAAGACTCAGGAGATGGGTGTGATGACATGGATATTATGTTTGGAGAAAAACAATTTGGATGGGGCTATACGGCGGTTGAGTCCTTTAATGAGAGTAAAAGGACTGAGGTCTGGCCTTCTGTGTGGAGCTGTGACCTGAGGGTGGCCTGGAGAGTCAGGTCCCCTGAGCAGTCGAGATAACTTCCGATTCTCTCTGGACAAACCCTTGGGGCATCAGGACACATCACTCCAACCCTGGAGCGGGGCACAGACAGAGAAGGTGCAGGTGAGCTCTGTGTCCATGGTTCGGGGGCCTGTGTGTATGCCCCTGCTCCTGTCTGCCTCTCCCCTTCTGGTGTGCGCACACCTCTTCCCACCCACCTCCACATGTGACACAGTGTATGGATACGTGTGTCCTGTGCCAACTCCCTTCTCCACTGTTTGTCTTCCTCTCCCAATCGGGGGTGCAGCCACCTGTCTCCCACTCCTGGTGTGTGTGTGTCCCTCTCCCCTCTGGGTGTCCGTCTCCTGCAGTGCATGTCTCTTCCTGGCTCTGGAGGCCTGGGCGGGTGTCCAGCTTCTCCTGGGTGTGGAGGGGCCTCTCTGTCCCCATGCCCCAGTGCGGGTGTCTCCCGTCACACCCTGCTGCGGGTGTGACTCCCCCACCTCCTGTCCCCACAAGTGAGTGGCCCATGCCATCCTGGGATGTACCCCACCATTTCTGGGTGTCTGTCTCTCCCTGCCACACCTTTCTTCTGGACATGTGTCACTATGTCACTCACCCCCACCCCGTGGGAGAGTGTATCCCTCCCCGCCGTGTGTCTGTCCCCTCCCTGGCCTGAGCCGGGGGCGGTCTCATCCCTCCGCCTTTCCCCTGCTTTCTCTCTGCAGAACTATAGACGACAGTCATAGACATGGAGACACATACCCAGGGTACGTGTCTCCCCTGGACCGCTATGGGAGTGTGTCTCCCTGGGACTCTGGGTTCCCCCGGTTCCAGGTGTGTGCATACATCCTCCCCAAGCCTGTCATCTATGTCAGTCCTTTGGGGTGCGTGCACTTGTCTCTCCAGCCTGGCTACAAGGCTGGCCTGCTGGTGGCGGGCAGCCGTCTGTCTGCACACAATAGGAGGGCCCAGGCATGGGGTGGGGAGGCCCACGGGTGAGATGGCTGCTTACCATCTCCTGCTTCCCACATGGCTGAGTCTGGCAGGATCCCTGGCCTATGGTGGGCCCTCTGTCAATCTGCAAACTGAACAGGAGACAGAACAAATTGTCCAGTACAAGGACATGGACGTGGAGATGGCCTAGGCCTGGAGTCCCAGGTGGGCAGGAGACTTGAGGCTGTCCCCACCAGGCTGTAGGGCAGGCCCCGGGCAAGGAGCTTCTCTGTGACCTGGGGAGGGGATGGAGGAAGGGGGCTCAGAGCAGGCCAGATGCTGGAGGTTCACGATGAGAGGATGGAGCAGAGGGGTGAGAAGGAGACCCAGGGAAGAGGGGGCATCACGCCACTGCAGCCCCAGCTCTGAACCATGGGGTCACTCCATAATGGGGAGGACTGGTCCACCCTGACCCCAGTCTTCCCTCCCAGCCTCACTGACCGGTGTTCCGCACACTCACCACGCCCTAGGCCCCAGTTCCAGGACAGCATCCAGTGGGCACTGCAGGCCGAGGCCCTCATCATTCCCTTGTTCTTGGCTGGACGCGCCCCACCCCACCCCTCAAACTCCCTGCTCCCGGACCACTTGAATCCTACTCTTCCTTTACGTTTCCACTTGGTTTGGTATCTCTACAACAGAAGTACTAAAACTTACAACAGAAGTTCCAACTCGATGCAGAAAAGACAGTGTCCTGACCAGGGGCCTGAAAGAACAGTGGGGCCGTAAATAAGATGACTGAGGTCTGAATTGCTAGCTGTAGAGATGCTGAGTCTGAGATGCCTGGTGGCTACATCCAAGTGGCCCTGAGAATGAAGGTCTGGAACTCGCTAATGAGAATGGGCTTGGTGATGGAGATCTGAGCAGCAGTGGATCACCACTCCAAATCTGGGTCATATTAACATTTTTGTGACTCTAGTCTCACACCTGTAGGCTCAGTTCATTCTGGATTCTGAATGAACTTTAGCTCAGACTGCAGGTTCCTCAGGCTGCAGGTGAAGTAGTTCACGGCAGGCCCCAGCACCCCGCTGCAGTTCCACCTGGCCCTGCTCCCAACCACGGTAGCCCCTCCAGGCGGACTGGTCCTCTTGGAGACTGCTGACAACAAGCATACTTCTGCCTCCTCCTAAAGCCTGCTGAAACCATCCACTGCACTGGAATGCCCTTCCTCCTTCTGTCTAGTCCCAGATCACACCTTGTGCAAAGCCCACCTCCAGAGCCACCTCTCTCCTCCCTTGAAAATCTAGCTTTTACTGTCCATCATTCACTTGGCATTTTAAAATATACTGCTTGGTAGCATCTCTTTCATATATCAACCTATTATATGAAAAGTACTTAAAAAAAAAAAAAAAGACAAGGAAAAAGGAAAGGCCAACATCAGTACCTTAAGAGGGGTAGAAGCTACTCTCCCCACTTCTGGCTCTCATTTGGAGAAAGAACAAAGAAATTAAATTTTTTAAAAAAAGATGGCCTGAGATGGGACTTAACATTAGGATACCTAAGAGGTAGACAGGTATATGTGAAAAGCATTGTTGCATGGAGACTGGACAAAGTCAAGAAATGGCCAACATCAAAATTGGCGTGTGTCTCTAATTCCCTAAACTTGTGGAGATAAGCACATTCTAACAAGACCTGGAATTCTGAATTAACAGACATAAACTACTGTATATAAGATGGGTAAACAACAAGGACTGAGTGTACAGCACAGGGAACTATATTCGGTATTCTGTAATAACCTATAATGAACAAGAATCTGAAAGAGAATATATATAACTGAATCACTTTACTGCACACCTGAATCACTGTTAATCAACTAAATTTCAACTGTTTTTGTGACCCCACGGACTACAGCACGCCAGGCTTCCCTGTCCTTCACTATCTCCCGGAGTTTGCTCAAATTCATGTTCACTGAGACAGTGATGCCATCCAACCAACTCGTCCTCTGTCACCCCCTTCTCTCTTTGCCCTCAATCTTTCCCAGCAAAAATTTAAAAAAAAAGAGATTTTGAACTTGGAATTTTGCAGTAGTTGGAATGACACCACATACTGCATAACGTTCTTTCAATTCTCCTGAGTGGTAAAATCGTCAGTGACGTTTCTATCTGGGAAGCTTAACATCTGAAATTAACCAAACTAAACAGTATGTTCAATTATGATATATGATTACATTATTTATTGAACTAAAACTAGACAGACATAAAAAAGAGATGTTCACTATTCTGATAACAGAAGGCTTTGCTATAAATGTGTTTTAAACCAAAGATTAGTAAAACTGTACCAATTTAAGGTCATTAAAAAACAAAGTTTGGTGTACATCTTTAANTTAACCAAACTAAACAGTATGTTCAATTATGATATATGATTACATTATTTATTGAACTAAAACTAGACAGACATAAAAAAGAGATGTTCACTATTCTGATAACAGAAGGCTTTGCTATAAATGTGTTTTAAACCAAAGATTAGTAAAACTGTACCAATTTAAGGTCATTAAAAAACAAAGTTTGGTGTACATCTTTAAAAATCTCCTTTAACTTAGTAAATTCATAAAAAAATTTCCCCCTTATCTATAACTTTAAAAAATATCTAGACAAGCAGTACTTTCTAAATGGAATTACTCAGTATCAACTTCACAACTGAAAATTTTAGCTTTAAGACAAATTGATTTTTAAAATAAATCCTCAATATAGAGATAATTCAGGTTTACTCTCTAGCAAATTAATGTATTGAGCTTCTATGACCTGTACAGTCTAGAGACTTGCTCATAAAAAGTAACATAATTTGTTTCTGAAGTCATTACTGTTCCTTGCATACACATTAGGCTTGCACTTCCTATCTCACAAGATTGCAGTAAAAATTAAATGAGATAATATAGGTGAAAAAAGAGACTGCAATCCAGGCGAACTACTTTATCGCTGATGCAAAGTATTAATACTCAAAATATTTGGGGTGATATAATTTAAAAGTCATGTTGGCTAATGACTCAGGGAACAATTTAACCAATCAAATTTAGTTTCTTTTTCTTTTAAACAGAAACAGTTTCTTTTGTGCTCATTTTTGGTTTTGCTTTTGCTAGGAAGAACTTTTAACTAAAACTTGGCTAAAACAAAACATCTTATAATATTTCTCAACTTTATAAAGGATCAAACCCTCTGCTTTCATATTTCACTAATTTCAAGCTATTTTGAAACTACTAGTACAATCCACCTTATTTTAGTGAAGTGACGGATAAAACAGATAAACATATCTGTCTTTTAAAAAATCCCCAAATTTCATTTTTGGCAACTGAATACCATACTTCTGAATTGTGTAACCTTTAAAAGTCTAGATTTAGTACAGCACTAAACACGGGGCAGAGTATACGAAAATATCTTTAAAATTTATTGTAATATGCATGTTCATTCTCCTGAAGTAGTTTTGGACACTACTGCTTCATAANTTTCCTGTTTGGATGTCTTCTATTTCTTTTTCTTGCCTAACTGGGCTGGCCAGGACTTCCAATACTGTGTTGAATCAAAGTGGTCAAAGTAGGTATCCTTCTTTCCTCCTAATTATCAAGGAAAAGGTTCTCATCTTTGAGTGAGAAAAAGTTCTCACCACTGAGTATGATGTTAGCTCTGAGGTTCCCCTATACGGTTATAACTATGTTCAGGTACATTCCCTCTATACTTGATTTGTTGAAAGTTTTTTTTTAATCATAAATAAATATTAAATCTTATTAAATGCCTCTTCTATATCTATTGAAACGACCATGTAGTTTTTATCCTTCAATTTGTTAACGTGACATATCACACTGATTTGTGGATGTTGAACCATCCTTGCATCCCTGGAATAAATACCATTTAATCATGTTGCACGGTCCTTTTAACGTTTGAATTCGGTTGGCTAATGCTTTTTTGAGCATTTTTGCATCTATGTTCATGAATGATGCATGCCTGCTTATTCAGCTGCTCAGCTGTGTCTGACTCTTTTGTGACCCCATGGACTATAGCCCACCAGACTCCTCTGTCCATGGAATTTTCCAGGGAAGAATATTGGAATGGGTTGCTGTTTCCTACTCCAGGGGATCTTCCCAACCCAGGGATCAAACACATGTCTCCTGAGTCTCCCACATCGGCAGGTGGATTCTTTACCACTGAGCCACCTGGGAAGCCCATTCATCAAAGATATTGGCCTATGAGGTTCTTTACTTGCGGCATCCTGTCTGGTTTTGGTATCAGGGTAATGCTGGCCTTGTAAAATAAGTTTGGAAGAGTTCCCTCCTCTTCTATTTTTTGGAAGAGTTTGAGAAGGATTGAAATTGCAAGCATACCTCAAAGATATTGCAGGATTGGTTCCAGACCACTGCAATATAGCAAATATTGCAAAAAGCAAGTCACATGATTTTTTTTTGTTTTCCCAGTCCATGTAAAATTTATGTTCACACTATCCTGTAGTCTATTAAGTGTGCAACAGAATGTCTTAAAAAACAATGTAATTAAAAAATACTTTATTGCTAAACAATACTAATCATTATCTAAGCCTTCAATGAGTTGTAATTTTTTTTTTTTTGCAATAGTAACATCAAAGATCATTGATGACAGATCACCGTAACAAATATAGTAATGATGGAAAAGTTTGAAATATTATGAGAACTACCAAAATGTGACACAGAAGTGAACACATGCTATTGGAAAAAATGGCAACAACAGACTTGCCTGATTCAGGATTGTCACAAACCCTTAATTTGTGAGAAACACAATACCTATAGAGTACAGCAAGATGAGGCATGCCTGTAAGTCTTCTTTAATGTTTGGTAGCATTCACCAGCGGAGAAGGTGATGGCACCCCACTCCAGTACTCTTGCCTGGAAAATCCTATGGATGGAGGAGCCTGGTGGGCTGCAGTCCATGGGGTCGTAAAGAGTCGGACATGACAGAGCAATTTCACTTTCACTTTTCACTTTCACGCATTGGAGAAGAACATGGCAACCCACTCCAGTGTTCTTGCCTGGAGAGTCCCAGGGATGGGGGAGCCTGGTATGGGGTCACACAGAGCCGGACACAACTGAAGGGACTTAGCAGCAGCAGGAGCAGCATTCACCAGTGAAGACATCTGGTTGATCTAAGACTTCTGATTGTTGGGAAGTCTTGATTACTGATTTCAGTCTCCTTACCAGTAACTCATTTGTTCTGATCTTCTATTTTGTCATGATTCGGTCTTGGTAGGTTGTTATGTTTCTAGAAATTTGTCCATTCTTAGGTTGCCAATTTGTTGGCATATAGCTGCTCATAGCAGTCTCTTAGGATGGTTTGTATTTTTGTGGTATTAGTTGTACTATCTCTTTCATTTCTTCTTTTAGTCCTCTTTTTTGGAGGGATGAGTCTACCTTAAGGTTGTCAATTTATTTACCTTTTCAAAGAACCAGCTCTTAGCTTCATTGATTTTTTCTATGATCTTTTTAGTCTCTATTTCTTTTTTCTCTCTAATCTTTCATGTTTCCTTCCTTTCTTTTTCTAGTTCCTTGAGCTCTTTTTCTAGTTCCTAAAATATCTCTAAAATTTAGGTTGTTTCTTTGAACAAGAAGATATAACATCTGTGAATATTCATGTACCCAACATAGGAGCCCCTAAATACATAAAGCAAACGTAGGAAGAAATACACAGCAATACAACAATAGAACAGAACTTTAAAACCCAACTTACACCAATGGTTAGATCATCCAGAAAGAAAATAAGGAAATATCAGCCTTAAATGACACGTTAGATCAGGTAGACTTAATGCATATTTGCAGAACATTCTATCCAAAAGCAACAGAATACACATTCTTCTCAAGTGCACATGAAGCATTTTTCTAAGACAGACCATATGTTAGGTCACAAAACAAGTCCCAATAAATTTAAGAGAACTGAAATCATATCAAATATCTTTTCTGAACCACAATGGTATGAAACTAGTGGACAATTACATGAAGAAAACCAGAAAATTTCCAAATATGCGGAGATAAAACAAAATGCTACTGAACAACCAAGGGTCAAAGAGGACATCCAAAGAGAAGTTAAAAAACAAAAACCCTTGAGATAAATGAAAATGAAAATGGAACATACCAAAATTGATGGGATGCAGCAAAAGCAGTTCTGAGAGGTAAGTTCATAGTGATAAATGCCTAACTCCAGAAAGAAGAAAAGCTTCTAGCATATATTTAAAAAGATAACCTTTAAGCTATGATTAAGAGTATTTTAAGATAAGAACTTCTTTTCAGAATAACATGATCTAGGGAACAGAAATCCTTTTATTAAATAAAAGCAGTTAAAGTTTTAAAATAACTATCTTAAATAGATTATAATGTCTAAAAAGAAAGGGTTTTAAGGAAAACACTGTTATATTACTAAAAAAAATAAAAAAGCCTAAAATATCCCTAAAGTATCAAATGCTTTAATGATTAAAATTTCAAATGCAATGAATATGCAACTGATAAGAGATATACGCAACACTAAATCATTCATCTCTTTTCTTTGAAAAATAAGTATAATAATTGAATGTTATAATTATTGAAATAATTTTGCCCACATATTTAAAAAATACATTTTCATTAACTGTCAAAGGACGGATGTTTAGGAACGTCTGTAAACTACCAGACTTTCACATGTGTTCACTTTTATTCACAAACTTCTGAGGCATACAAAAATAGATTCGGGTACAATAACAACTTTCAATTAAAATTTCCTATATTTCAGCAGTACATCAAGTTATCTAGTTAAATATTTAAAGCCATCATTCTATGCCTAATTAAAATAATTACTTAATAGTTTATTTTCATTTTGATTTAGCTAAGTGATTATGATAATATATTTTAGCTGTAATATCTTTTAAGATGTGATGTCCACGAAATTATAACTAAGGGATACCTGTCTTATTCAGTTTTTTTATAAGAAAGCTAAAGCAGCTTATATTAAAAGCTAAATCTGATATGTGTACTTTACACAGGGCATAGTTAAATCAGTTATTTATTGCATGACAGTAGCTCTGAGAATGCTCAAACTTTATGAAGCAGAAAAAGAAAACTATAAAATATCACTAACTGCTGTTAGAGGTATGCTTATACCCATGGGCAGTTTGTTTGAGCCATTTAAAACTATTCCAAACAAGAACTACTAAGACTGCTTCCACCACTCATAGTATAATTATTTTATTATATATCTAGTTCTATTTTACTGCTGAGACACTGTGTATTTGAATAGTAATTTTAAGTAAAATTCTATTAATATTAGAAGAGGAATATAAGTGACATTGAAAACTTACCCAATTAAATTACTTTAGACAATAACAAATGAGAAAAACACATGAAAAATATTTTCTCAGTTTTATTCAGAAAACAATTTTAGAAGAAGGGGAGCAAATTCATGTTTGAGATATAGTTTATAATCAGATATGATAATCATATTAACATTTACGGTTATAATAGATCTTATCTAAACATATAAAGTGACAACTTTCCCATAAACTGCAAATTTAGAGCAAATTTAGTTTTAAAGTAAAGGAGCTAGCTTCTCTTCCTTGGAATGGAACAGTTAAAGAAATTAAATATAGGAAATGCACAAAATAGTTTTAAAAAGGTAATGTACCCTTATATAAAATAGTAATTTCATTTCATTGTTTAAAGTTGATAAAAAGAAAACCTATTAGTGTAACTGTTTTAGAATATGATAAAAAGTGACACGGGCTCTATGTAATTCCAGCATTAAGGCAATACAAGGAAATAAAATCAAGTTATTGAGAAATTCTACTAGCCTAAAATTCAACTGGTGCTATTTTGAACCTGCACATTTGAACTACCTCAAACTTTCAGGTTCAATTTCGTAAAATTCTTTTGATTAAGAACAATTCAGTCAACTTTTTACTAAAATATCTTCAAGTAGAAAAATATTGATTAAAACATTTTTCTAATTCTGCCTATTGGTCAAAGGGACTAAATTCCTCATTCTCTGACTTCTAGCTGAAGAGTCTCCAAAAATGTATCTCAAAACTCAAGGCTCTAATGTCAAACTATTGATTTAAAAGATAAAATTTTTCAAAAAATCAGATGGCACCCTTCTAGTTGTAGCATTTCATCTGACATTTAACATTTCCATATTCAGAAACTAAAAGATAGGATACCATAAATAATCAATAAACAATGTGCAATTCCAACATTGGTTTGAGACAATAATTCAAATATTTAATATTTGAAAGCCTAAAATGAGTCTCTGACTCTCAAAAAAAGGTAGGGCTCAAGGCTCTGCAATGACAGATAACCACAGTCTGCTGAGACCCTTGAAGAAAAGATGCCTCCTTTAACCTCAAAATATTTTCTAATATTAAAAGAAAATTCCACTCTTGAACACAATACTGTAATAGATCTAGATTCTCCTTCAGAAAATCAATTGCTAATCAATAAATGGGGAAAAAAATTTCTTTAACTGTCAGCCTACCCCTAAAAATACTTCAGAAATCAAAAAGTTTGTGAGTGTTCTTATCTTTACCTTGTGAAAAGCTTTTAAAATGTTACTGAGTCTGGAAGAAATGACTTAACTTGCCCTAAAAAAAGTCCACAAAGTACTCTGTTCTTAAACTAAGGTTTTAAATTTTATTTCATTAACTTAATGAGAAGTTTTAAAGTTTCTGATAAAGAATTAAGAAAACAATTTTCAACAGTTTCTAAGATTTTTCAGAACACTTCACTTAGGTACACATTTGAAATAATCTTTACTCTTTTAAAAAAAATAACAAAAAATCATTTTTCCTTATTTAAAAATAAAGTATTCCAAATAATCGCTTCACATTATTCTTAGAGTTTAATTTAGTTTACTACAAGTCTAAAGATATACAGGAAAAATTGGGGAGGAATCTGTTTTTAAAAGGTCACCATAAACCAGCAATTTGTATTAAAAGTACTCTCTTACAGAGTCCCCCAA
Organism: Neotragus moschatus; assembly: GCA_006410615.1. Taxonomy (NCBI): domain Eukaryota; kingdom Metazoa; phylum Chordata; class Mammalia; order Artiodactyla; family Bovidae; genus Neotragus; species Neotragus moschatus. Next base: position 3,223,960 of record SJYA01002114.1, on the reverse strand, counting down.
TTATCACTCTCATTTTGGGGGAGTAAATTGACTATTATTTGTTTTATAGTTAGTTAATCTTTATTCACAGAAGTCAAATTTTAAATTTTCCATGATTAAATCTGATATTTTCATATACCTAGTTCTTTCCCCATTAATTTTGGACATTTCCCCATTAAATTTGGACACTTAGGTTCTTGCAATACACTTTTCCTTACAATTTTTTTTAAGAAAAAAAATACATCAAAAAGAACATTTTTGCTTTCTAACACATTCATATTTCTAGGTTTTCTATGTATTTAGGTTAGGAAAAAGTTTTCACTTAAAAAAAAACAAAGGGAAACACTTCAAGCAAATTGTTTTCCCTATTAACCTAGGATACAACTGCCTAAATTCATTCCTTCTACATAGGCATACCCATTTCTTGGGTTGCCATCTCAAATTCCCCACACACACTGTGGTTAGTTTTAATGCTATGTCCCTGCAGTAACTCTGTTTACAAGACATCCAAGGACTTTTCAATACTAACAATTTTAATGCAGCATCACACCACTTCACTTTGTAAAAATGAGTTATTGTTTTCTAAAATTGGGATTTTGTTCTCTGATAGCATTAAAAAAAAAGAACAAAAACCTTAACACTTGAACAACACACACCAGTGCATACACACAAAATCAGAAAGCAAAAATACCAAAGCACCCTTGGTAGTTCCTCATCACCATATCCTTGTCAATACCACCCTGGAGGGAGGAGGCAGAGACAGGTGGATATCCAGGGTAGAATGTAAGCTACTGGGCACTAGGCCAAGCGACTCAAAACTAAAAAGCAAATTATGCCTCTGCAATAATGGCTAATAGACTTTCATACATGTGTATTTCTCACAACTCCAAATGTTAATAACTATCACATCAATACTTTCAGAAAATGTTACAATGTAAAATTTTACATTTAATTTCTCAAATTAAATTTGTTAATGAGATATAAAAGTTGCCCTGTTATAAAAGAAATATAGTAACACAGTAGATGTCAGGCTCAGGCTTTTTCAAAAAAAGAAAAAAATTAGGTACTGAAATACACACAAAAGTAAAAATTAGTTACCTCCAAGTGGTCTTATTGTAAAATGGCAAAGACTTCCCCTGCATGAATTCTAAAATCATAGTTAACTTTCAGTTCATCAATTCACTGTACCCTGTCCTCACATTTAACTTATTTGTAAATACTTTTCCAAGGCTACCTAAACACTTACTAATTGGTTAAATATGCTGCCTACATTAATTCCTGTTACAATTAAAGAAATTAAGGGTACATTTTTGCTCCTCTGCAGTGTCTGATATGTTTTAAAAGTATTTGATGTTTCAGATAAGGTGTTTATCGGGTTCTTAAAACAGTTAAAAAATGGCTCAAGGGACAATTTTTAGCCTTTTTACCTTGAACATATTCACTATCCTGGATTTTGCTGAACACATTCAGTTGTTCTTGCCTTCTTCTGAAACTCTTCCTTTACTCAAATAACTTAACTAAAGAATCTAAGATGTTATCAATATAAAGAGGAAAATTTCTATTTATTTCCTATACATTTGGAAACACATCAAAAAGAACAAGTATTCCAGATTGTGTAAGTAAAGTTACTCAGTTAAACTTTTTCTTGGGTGTGTGTCTGTGTGTATATATGTGTAACAGGTAACTTTTCAGACATATTAATTTTCCAAAGAACAAGAATCTAAATAAAAAACATTAAAACATTCCTGGAAGGAACCAATATTTTGATTACACAGCTCAAGGGGCAAATGATTATCAAAACAAAACTTCAAAGACAGCTATAGATACATGTTTTAGTTCTCAAGCTTTTCAAATCTCAAAGATAGCAGCATTATATTTCATTCAGCAAATAACAATTTAATCCTTAGAAAGGAAAATTTCCAGAATATCAAACCAAAATGTATATGGTGACAACCAGGATTATGTTAAAAACAAAGAAAAAAAAGAACACCTTTGTATGATTTTAAAACACCAAGAGTACACATACAACTTCGAAAATATACTCATAAAAACATTCACTAATTTATTTAGCTATGTCTCTTAAAATATTTAGATTGTAATAAATATGCAAATATTGAATTTTATCAGAATTAGCCCATATTTATAAATTATCTTCCACAGCAGCTAAATTCCTTATTGAATGTCCAATAGCAAAATTAGGCATATAAATTTTAAATAAACATCTCCAGCTATGAGGCTTCTCTAATTCTACCTGAAATAAAGATTATGAGTATACAACAGCCTTAACTTATTTCTTTTAATTGGTACAATTTAATAGTAGCTTCAGAAAAAGGATGTTCAACAGGTAGTATTTCTTAGGCATTACAAAAGCTCAGTACAATCAATTCAAATGAGTAATTATGCTATGTCCCAGCTAAATAAGACTCTCTAAGGAATTACAGGTTTTATACTTGTGTGCTCTGAGTGTATTTTCTGATTCAGACAAGTAGCCAGGTGTGTAAAACCCAAACATGAAGAAGGTTTCATACCACCTTTTGTGATATAGAAAAAAAAAAAATCACAATTAGTTTATTTAGGATGACAATAAACTAATCATGATGTGAAGTGTCCAAGCAAACTGAATAACTCCATGGTCACATGTAACTGAAAGAAATACTTTTCCTTCACATTTATAGAAACTGAATTTATTGATATTAGTAAAGGGTTTGTCAAAGTGGCAACTATTCAAGATCTAAAAGTCTCACTTATTTTAAATCCATATTGAATTTGACTACTTATAGTCAATGTAACTGTCTCCAGCCAAAGTACAATGAACATGTAAGATAAATTTCAAAGGTTTTGTAAGTATTAATGGCACCATGAAATCTCTGCAAAGATATTTGGGCAGGGGGGTGGGGGCGAGTTTCCCTTCTCCACTGACAGTTTAATCACTTTCCAATCAATTTTGATTTAACAGTGGTTCATGGGATTAATTTTTTTAATGAGTTCTTAGAAAGTTGCAATTGCTTCCAAAATCAGAAACCACACTGCACTGATGTAACTGCTACTATGGAGGTATTTACAGAAAGGTGCAGGTAAGAGTTCAGATGTGAACACAGGTTAACGTACACCAGACTTCAAAATAATAATTTGTACAGTATGGCCAGAAAAAGTATTCTATATGAGAAGTCTAAAAATCCAGTCCTTATTTTAATCCATTTCTATAAATCATAAAAACAAAGGAAAATAGGCATCTATTCCAGAAACTTCATATACCTGTGGAAAACGGAACACAAGTAAATTCTATTCAAGGTGAACCTTAATGTCCAATAGAGTACAGCACACAACTTACATATTTTCAATTTTGAAAATATTGTGGAAATCTAAGCCATCAGAGTCAACAGTAGTTTGTGATCAGTAAACATTTCCTGTTAAATAACACAAATAAATTCAACTTAAAAGATGCAAACCTGTAGGTCACAGGACTTTAAAACCTTTTCATTTCAGAGGCAGAGAGTTACTGCACATGTATAGGATGGGGCTTTAAAATGGGTATGCGTAAACTTTTCCATGGTGTTGGTGTATGTGCTTTTTTTTTTCCCTTAAAGAAATGCCTACTGCTTACAGAGTAAGAATCTCCACCACTCTGTCTACAGTTTTTCAACCAGAAGTCCTTAGTGTACCTTAAGCCAAATTGAATATTAGGTATTTTACAGCTTTTACAAAATGGCTGTAAAATCATATTATGGGCATACACAGCTCTTTGATCTCACTGCACAAAATTCATAACTGTTCAATAATGCTATACCATTACACCACACACCTTAAACTATTTCCATTTTTCCACAATTCCGTCCAAAATCAGCTTCCAGAGCACAGCAATGTAACATGCAAAGTTCCTGGGAGGGCTTGTTACACAAAAGAACAGCTTGGAAACAAACTGATCTACACAATATCCATCTTCTGTTGAGCCTGCTTTCGCCCTCTTTTCCCTCCATCACTGCTAAAGGTGGGTGCATTTGAGTCATGGAAAGAGGAGGCTCTTCCATCACCACACCCTTCCAGCACCTCTGCTGCTGGTCCTCACGCAGGGCTTCTGTGTAGGTGATGAAAAATTATAAGAAAAGAGAAGCTGTCCCTTTAAAATGCCCTGCTCTGTCCCACATCCCACGTGGAAACCAACATCAGCAGCACTTTCCCATTAACTTCACTGTGATGTAAGAGGCACCATCCTTTTCTATACATAAAACCAGAAAACCTCGGCTGGACATTCTATCCTGAGGATGAGCAGGTGAAGCAAACGTGTCAGGAGGCGAGCAGCTCAGTAACTCCCCACCCCACCCCAAAAGGTGCTCCAGTCTTGCACACCAGCCTCTGTGTGCACCACCTCTCTCTACCCCTCCTCTGTAGAGCCTAGTTTAAAGAAAGGAGGGAGCCACCAACAAAACCTGAAGCATAAATGCGACGAAAATGCAATTCAAAGCCGAAAGGGTTTATTCTTCCAATCACACATATTAACTCTATTAAGAAAATGGCATCACTTTTTTTTTTTTCCACCGGGGGGGGGAGAAAAAAAAAACCGCAACGATCATTAAAACAGAGTTATAAAATAGCAAATATAGTGTTTATCTTATGTCAGATCAGCCCACATTACCAATAAGTTTAGCAGTTTCTGCACTACCACCTCCCCCCCCTCCCCCTCCTTCTCGAGCATCGGATTTTCACGTTTTCTCATTGTCGGTTGAGTTATAAAAGGCTTTTGCCCTTCGAAAGTTTTGAAAAAATAAATAAATATTAACTCCTTGGTCCCTGCAAAGTCAAAATGGACTTCAGGGGAAAGGCGGTTCATCCTTTTACCTTGAGCGAGAAAAGGGGGAGCATCCCGGATTTTTTGGGATTTTTTTGCGATTTTTAAAAAATTTTTATTTGGTTATATGCCTGAGTTCTCCCTCCATTTTGGTTGTTTATGATACTGACAACAAGCTGTCCCTGGTCTGTGCAGATCTCCTGCTTTCATTTAGCACCCCCCTCCCCCCCCGCAGCCACACACCCGGGGCTCACACCTCCTCGCAGACCCCGCACCCCGACCCCGACTCGCCCACCTGAGGAAAGGGCGAAAACAAATGCATTTCTCCAAAAAAGAAAAACCTCTTTTGAAAAAAGGGGCAAAGTTCCCCCCAAGTCACTCCAAGTGCCCCCCAAATATTGCCGACTGCGGGTTTCCGCCAGGCCCTTTGGGGACCCACCTTCCCCCGGGATGTTTTGGTAGAAAATGCGGAGAGTTTACTCTCAAAACCGAATTTATATTAATTTTTCCCTTATTTTTCGGGTCTCTAATGTCTTCCGCTCTCGCTGCTGCCGCTGCCGCTGTCACAATATTCGCAGCACCAGAGAGGAGGCGGAGGAGGAGGAAAACTTTTCAAACTTTCCAGACCCTGAATAAAGGGTTTTTTTTTTTNTTTGGAGGGTAATCACTTTCCTACCGCCCCGCCCGCGCCGCCAGTTTCCTGCGTTTTTTTCACCCCCTGCCTTCTTGGTCGCCGTCAAAAGTTAGAGCAAGGTGTGTTCACCTGCGCCCACTGCTCACGAGGTTGGCCAGGCAGCTGTCGGGAGGCCGCGGGCCTAGGGCTCCCCTCGCTCCGGGATCTCCTCTCGCCTTCCCCGCCCCCTCCGCAAGGCCACCCCGACTTCCTGATCCGCCGCCTGCTCCCAGACATATGTTGGAGGCTCGAATGCCTCGCGGGGACGCGTTGCGGGTTCCCGACGGCTGCTCCTGCGGTGGGGAGACCCGCAGCCCTGCCTGGGCTCGGACAGCCTGGGAGAGCGGGCGGTGGTGGCGGCAGGGGGCCTTGGATGGATCTGGGGCGTTCCCTTCCCTTGCAAAGCTGCTCCGAGTGGGGACGTGGAACCACTGCATGGAAAGTCAAGAAATACTTTTGAAAGCAGTTTGCCCTTTGCAAAAAGAGTGGAGCGCTCCTCCTCAAACGTGCTGTGCTTTTTTGCGCCCCTTCCCTCAAATCGTTGGTTTCTCTCCGACTGTCCTCTGCGGACAGAGCTTAGGCACGTTTGTTTATCTTCAGAGAGTAAGTAGTTAAGGCCTCCTTAGCGGAACACCCGCTTTCAGCCCCGGTCCTCACTGTAAACTGACATTTCCTCTTCATTTCCAGTTATTACATGTGGATTCGTGCAGAGCAGGTGACAGTCGGCAATCCAAACTTAGATTGACTGGTATTTAGAGCCCGGAAGGGAAAGGAAAGGAACGGTGAATAAACTCCTAAAGCAAACCTGATTCGGTATATATGATGTTACCTAGGTGGTGTGGTTTTTAAAGAATTTCTAACCGACGATGGTGATAAAAAGTAGAACACTTTCACAGAGGGGGGGCAACCTGAGTTCAGTCTGCGTCTGATCATTGTTGAGATTACATCCAAGAAGTGTGAACAGCGGAGCAGAGCTCTGTGCTCAGAACACAGGACACATGTAGACAAGAAAGGCTTGAGTTCACTTTGTGCCCTCACCTGTCTTAAGAAGAAGTCAAGCCTGCGAAGGAATTCTTTGCCGGAAAGGAGGAAGCTTCTAGGTACAGTTGAACAGCATCTTGAATTTTCTTCCTGCCAAGAGATTTCTGTTAGCTAGGTGTACTCATGGTCAATGAAGATCATAAAATAGGAGGATTACTTACTGAAAGGACCCGGAATAGTTAGACTTTTTTCCATCCTTCTTTGCAAAGGTTATCCCCTTTAGTTTGGATATACTGATCTTTCTTGTAAAAGAGAAAGGGAACTAGTTGACTCATGATCCTAGAAAACCTCCACTTTTTAGGAACTTATGGGGGTTTGATTGTTTTTCCTAAATGTACTTTATTTCTTTTAACATGGCTCATATTTTTTGATGGTCCCATCTTGGGGAAGGAAAGTAGAAACCATTTTGTACAAATTTTGACTGTCTAGTTATACTGACGCAGTTTTTTATTCATTGGTGTTTTGGGTAGATCATCCTACATTATTTGCTGTCTTCTTTGATATTTAGGTAAAAGACAGTTAAGCTAGAGCAGGATTCAGGAGTAAGTTCCATAAAGTTAGTGCAGACCATTTAAAAATATTTGTGGCTGGCTCATTGATAATATGCCAATATGTTGAAATAAAGAATTGTGTTTAATTTAAATTGCGTTTAAAAGTAGTTGAGTTTTTTTAAAAAAATTCTTTTAGTTCATTTCTATGATGTGTCTTTGAAGATAACAGTCATACCAGTTTCAGTTAGATTCATTAGAGAGGGCATTTGTCCTGGGATATAGGTCACATACTTGTTGTAAGAGTATATGATTTGACTTGGAATCCCTAATTGGCTCTTAGAGAACTGTGATCATCTTTAATTGATAAAGGCTCCTTCAAGCTGTATGCCTATAGGGCTTTAGCTGGAAGATGAATGTGTCACAGTGGTGTTCCCTCACTTCCTTTATCCTTGGAGGTATCAGTTAAATAGAAGATGCCTTTGGGAAGTTAAATTTCAGATTTCTTTTTTTTTTTTTTTAACTTTTCAAAATGTCCACTGAGCAATAACTTTGGGGTGTGTGTGTGTTTTTTTTGGTACATTGGCCAACCCAGGACAGGCCACAGAGTAGACATTCAGGTACTTTAGTTGACAAACACTTTTGCTAAAGTTGGGTTATACTAAATTATTCCACCCTTATTTTGTGTGCTAGTCAGTGTATAATAAGGAAGTAATCATTAGAGTGCGTGCTGGATTTTTGTTTTGTTAATACGTTTAATTGCTTAGTTTATAGATATTGTTGCCTTTTAGTCCCTGAAAGTCGGTCTGACTGCGACCTCATAGACTGTAGCCTGCCAGCTCCTCTGTCCATGGCAAGAATGCTGGAGTGGGTTGTCAGTACCACCTCCAGGGGATCTTCTCAACCCAGGGATAGAACTGTTGTCTTCTGCATTGGAGGCAGATTCTTCACCACTGAGCTACCTTTAGAAATAAGAGTAAACTAAAACTGAATTTTAGCAGAACTATCTTTTTCTCTGAACATTGTAGTCAAATTTCAGTAGAAGCACTTAAACAGTTTAAACAAGGCGTTTGTGCTGAGGCATGAGTCAGTATAGAGGAGAATCACATCCAAGTCTTCATTCTGAAAATTACAGAGAGTGCATGAGTTCCTTACTAGAAAATCTTTACGCCAGAGTTAGCTTTTCAGGTGCTGTACTTGCGGAGATGATGAGGCTTAACTGACTTGTGTGTCATCCTGTCTTCCCAACCTCTGCCTGCAGGGAGAAGACACTTAGGATGCCCATGGTGACACGGAGGCTGAGGGATCCTGACGTAAACCCTTGCTTGTTGGTAAGCTGGTTGGCTTTGAATTGTCACAAGTATTAAGTTGGAAAAATAAGCATCTTCTGATTTTGTGGGCGTCAGTTTTCTTCAATTATTAAATAAAGTTATTCCTGTGCAAGAAACATTCATGGCCTGCGTATCCTTATTTCACAAGAGCATTTTTAGATATTCATCATTTAGCTGACAAAGATTCGTCTCTTTTAAGTTTCCCTGATTTGTAGAGCATACAAGCTTTTAGTTGTCACTCTTAACACTAGACAAGCATGTGCACCACTGAGGAAATTCTAGAGTCCAAACATGCAAAGTTGGAAGGTAGGTATTTTTAAATGGTTACTGGAATTTGTTTTGATAGCGATGATTTCATCATGTCCCTGAGACCACCTCGCTGAGAGTGAAGGGCTGGTAACTGAATTAGAGTATTTAAAGCCTGAAGGTTTTCACAAGGGTATCATGTAAACAAAACATTTCGTTGTTATAGTTAGCTTTTATTGGCATTTATTTGGTACAATTAGCAGTTCTTGTGGCATCATCATCCTTGAATAAGGCAGCCATCGGACTGGTGCTATGAAAATTGTATTTCCTGACTCATATGCATTTGCCAAATATACACATTTGTTAAATATTTGGCGTGGAGTATTGGCTTTGTTCTACTTGAAATCTGTTTTCAGCAGCTTTCCTAAGTTGCTTAGATAAGCCATGTTTCTCAGATCTGTGAAGCAAATTACTTGCCCTTAAAGTTTTCCTTTAGATGACTTCTCAGAGTCTTGCTTTTCACTTTGAAGTTTGTTATCCAATCTACTTCCAGTTCAGACAGCTAAACTTTAGTTCCCAAATGGCAGCTACCCTCTTTTGAACTTGTAGCCCTGTGTGGCTCACTTCAGTTTTGAAGTGATAGTAATGCCTATTAAAATTACTGACATAATAGTGTATTTACTTGCGTAATGAAGTGAATGATAGCCAAACATACGTTGAGATGAATGTCATTACTTTAATTTACCTTGTAGACCAATCATTAGCTGTTTGCTTAGGGTCTCAAAACCACCGTAACATCCAACGTACAAGTCCGGGTGAGAACTTGGAGGAGTGGAGAGATGCCCTCTGAGTCAGGAGATGGGGTTTGGCTTCTGCTGTGCAGCAGTGAATTTTTTTTTCTTTTGGCCCTGCTGTGCAGTCTTAGTTCCCCGACCAGGGATTAAATCCTGGACCCGCAGAAAGCTCCCTGCAGTCATGACTGAGCACATCGAAGTGGAACCTTGCCTCAGCCGCCTCGATAAATGGTTACTGACTGGTCTCATTCAGTGCTTCGACTCAAATTCCTGTGAATCAGATACAGAGAAAACTGACCGCAACTGTGAAGAGGGAGGTGTTGGCTTTGAGCATAACGGATGCTGGGATAGAGGGAAAGCTAATTCCCTTTTGAAACTATCTCCAGTTATCTGCTCGAGGGGGCGCAGCTTCAGAAGTGTGTGTATCTGTTTTTTAGATGCCACTCTGCCTCCTAAATGCTGCCTGTCTTACATGTTTAAGGAATCGGACGCGTCTACCAGATGCATGACTGAAAACAACTATGACAAGGAGAGCTGTTCGTCTCACTTCTTGAAGTACAAGAACTGCCGGAAGTTCTGGGTAAGCTTGGCTCGGTCACCTCTGTCAGAACTCTTCTGTTATGCATGAGTCTGAAGCCTGAGGTTTGTCAGAACCCACCACCCTTCCTTAGTGATGGCTATGGGAAGCCCACCTTTCTGACCACATCCCCTGTGTGCCCTCAGGACCCTCGGGCACTCTCATTGGGTGCCTCCCCTCCCACGTGTGAGGATTCAATTGCAGCCGAGGTGGGTCTTCCTGCGTGGATCGGTATCTTGCCGTCACGTTAGCTCCCTAGAGGTGGATGGAATGGCGGGCTTGCCCTGTCAACACATGTATCCAGCTGCTTTGTCTGCCTCCTCCCCCACTGCTGCCCATGGTGTCCATTTTCTCATGTAATTTCTGCTGCTCTGAGCACTGGCTCCAATGGCTTCCTTTCCCTCTGCTCACTCACTTGTTGTGGTCACCTGTTGGCTCTTTTGGGCAGTTGTTCCTGAACTCTTGGTGGGCGGTGCTCCTGGGCTGGTAGTTCAACACTGTATCTCCATCCTAGTAACAGGGGACATATTATTCCTGTGGGAATAATGGGGCTTCCCTGGAGGCACCATAGTATAGAGAACCTACCTGCAGTGCAGGAGATGCAAGTTTGATCCCTGGGTCAGGAGCATCCCGTGGAGAAGGAAATGACAGCCCACTCCAGTGTTCTTGCCTAGGAAATCCCTGGAGGGCTACAGCCCATGGGGTTGCAAAGCAGTCAGACAGGACTTGGCAACTAAACTACCACTACCACCAAGGGAATAATCTTCTGTTTAATGGATAATAATCTCAAAACATTATCTAGAGTCCTAGAATTTATTTTCTGTTTTTTTTTTTAATCTGCCCTTTTATGTTTCCTTTTAGAAGACGCAATACCTGATTACCGGCAGTTGATTGGCATTTAGTGTATGACTGATTCTGGTTTCTTCTCTTTTGTACATACTCGCAGAACTCTGTCATGATCCAGAGAAGACAAAACGGAGTGAAGCCGCCCATGCCCACAGCTGCAGAGAGAGACGAGATCTTAGGAGCATTGGGGAGGATGCCCTATTGAGTGTTTGCATTAAAATTATTTAACTTAGGAACAGATAAATATTTTTAATAAGTGGTTACTGCGTCTTCATAAGACTTTTCAGGCCTTACCCAGATAGATCTCGGATTCCTCCGGGGAAGCCCCATGTCCTCCTCCACTTCTGCTCTCAGTGCCGCGATGAGAGTGGGCCACCCCAGCTCTGCCACATCCCCGACTTCACAAGACTTGCTGAAGGCAAGGGGCCCTTAGGAACGGCTCAGTGGAGATTTGAGCTTTTCTGCCGGGTCTCAAGAGAAAGAAGTAAGATGTGAACAAGGGAGGGATTAAGGGGGTGAAAGGGTGGCAGTGTCTCCAAGGAAGGGAAGTGATGTACGTGACAGCACGACAAGAGGGTGGGTTGGAGCCACATGTGAAGAGCACTGTGTGGACTGTCCCCCTGGAGGGGAGGTGGGCACTGAGTGGCGGGGAGAAGACTGGAGAGCAAGTCCAGGGTGGATACCCGATGGGTCTCAGTCCCAGGCACATGACTGAGGTCTCTGCCTTGACCTCACTCATGTACCTTGATTTAAAAAGCCTTGGGGAGGCACAGGTGTCTTTAAATGACACACAGAGAACTGGTTTTCTTTATGTTTCCTTAAGGATGGGGTTAGTCAAGGGATTCTGAGACTGAAGTCTGTGGTTACTGAACAGCCTTCTAAAGAAAAGGTGATGCTTTCAGCGGTGGAGTTTCACCTGCAGGATGAGATGGGACAGGGAGGGGCTGGGGTTTGTCAGGTGATCGCAACACAGGATGAGGCTGGAACTGAGCTTCATTTTATGATATAAAAGACAATATTCAGTATCATGACTGGGGTGGGGTTGTAAAGCAGCTCTCAAATCTGCTTTTTAAAATCCACGGTCTTTCATTTACAGGATTGCTTTGTAAAAGACACATTATTTGATCAAGTTTCATGTGTACAGAAAGTGAAAACAGATAGTTTGTGTCCCTTCTCTTCGTCTGGTGCAGGAGTATTACAACGGCTGCTGACACAAACTGTCCAGCTCGTTGGTCCTAGTCCAAAATCCAGGTCAGAGGTTTTTTAAACTATGGAACCTTTATTTTCAAATGTGATTCTATTTGAATAAAAGGTAGAATTGTTTCAGAAATTCTTTTTTGTTTTGATTGCTGTGAAAATGATGGATTTAGATAGGAGCTGACAAGAAATGAATACTTAGAAACAGTTCAGTACTTCTAGGCTTATTTAAAAGTGGAATTTTAATGTCACCTTTTCAAATGTACGTATCAATATCCACATTTATTTGTCCTGGCCTAGCTCTTTTTATTTTTAAATAGGTTAATCAACGTGCAGTTTGTATACCATGTAAATGATTTGTTTAAAGTGTACAAAGCAATAGTTTTTATTAATAGTATATTGACAAAATTGTCATCCATCTCCACAATTGATTTTAAGAGCCATCGCCCCAGAAAGAAAGCCTGTACCTGTAGCACTGTTGATCTGCTCCTAACACACACCACCTTCCGTCCCCACTGCACATCCCCAACGCTCAGGCACCTGCTCACCTACTTTCTCTAGAATTGCCTGCTCTGGACATTTCCATAAATGGAATCATGCACATTGTGATCTTTGGTTTCTTTTACTCACCCTCGTGTTCTCAAGGTTCAGTCCCATTGCTTGTATCAGCGCTTCATTCCTTTTCTGCCAAAGCTTCCATTGTGTGAATACACCACATTTAATTTATACATTCATCAGTTGACAGGTATTTGGGTTGTTTGTGTTGTTGGCTATTTTATGAGGTGTGTTGCTTCTTGAAACGTGTGTGTACAAGTTTTTGCATAGACAGCGTCTTTTGGATGTATGCCCAGCAGTTGAACGGGTGTGACCATACTGGGTCATATGGTAAGTACATTTAGTCTTTTGAGGAACCAGCATGTTTTCCAGAAAGGCAGCACCACTTCACGGTATTTGAGAGTTCCAATTTGTTCACATGCTCATTAACATTTATTGTAATACCCGCCTTTGATGACAGCCATCCTAGAGGGCCTGAGCTGGTATGTCATTGTGGTTTTGATTTGCATTTCCCTGGTGGCTGATGATGCTGAGCATCTTTTCACATGCATATTGGCCACTTAGAGATCTTTGGAGAAATATTTGCTCAGATCCTTTGCCCATTTTTAAATTGGGTTGTGTGTTTATATCACTGCCAGAGTCTTATACACACACTAGATACACATCCCTGATAAAATACATGGTTTGTAAGTTTTATGTCCCATTCTGAATATGTTGTGTTTGCACTTCATGTTGTCTTTTGAAACACAGAAGCTTTTCATTTTGAAGTCCAGTTTGTGGTGGTGGTTGTAGCTTTTGGTGTCGTGTCTACAAAAAAGTCTGAAGGTTAACATCTGCGTTTCTTCTAAGAGCTGCATATTTGTAGTTATTCGGAAGCTCTTGAAGGATGGAAGCAATGTCATCCACTATAATGGACGTAGCAATGTCAACTACTCCAAGCAGCAGCTCTGTCCATAACACTGCCCTAGGAAGCTCCTAGTATATAATAAAGATCAACAGCTGTGTATGTGTTTGGGGAGAGCAGGAGAGCAGGCTTTGAAAATTGAACACATTGAAAAATGCGGCTGATTCACACCATGTGAACAGGTATACAATGTAGATCTGCCCAGAAACAGCCAATGTTAGGAGTTTTCAGAGTCTCGCATGCAATTACAGGCACATCCGGTGCTTCCCAGGTGACTCAGTGGCACAGGCTCCATCCCTGGGTTAGGAAGATGCCCTGGAGAAGGAAATGGCAACCCACTCCAGTATTCTTGCCTGGAAAATCCCATGGACAGAGGAGCCTGGTAGGCCTACAGTCTGTGGGGTCACAGAAGAGTTGGACACAACGACTAAGCAGCAGGTGCAGCTGCATATTTATTTGGTTTGCAGAAAAGGAACATGGTAGTGCCTGAGTGGAGGCGCTTTCCTTTTCCACTGAGCAGAGTAGTTTGACACAGTTCTGCACAGCCGGTTACAGGCCCACTGTAGATCTTTCCTTGTGAGATATAGGTCATGGACCCATTTCCCTCAGATGAATGCCTTCCCTCTTGGAAATAATGTCAGCTGTGGTGCTTTGCTTGCTCTGTCTTTATCTATCTGCTGCATTTCTAAGAGTGAAATTTCTAGGCTGAAGTTTTCAGTAGTTTGAATTTTGTAGTTACTCCTTTGCCCAGGAAGCACACCTTCGCAGTCCTGGATGAAAAGCCTGTGAGTCCTTCCTTGTTCGTCAGGCCCTCATTCCCACTGGGCACTTTAAAACTTCCATCCTTATCATTGATGAGTGAAGAATGGAATGGATGTATTTACTTCCTTTGCAACCCCCCCCCCTTTTTTTTTCCTTAGATTGTTGCTGTGAACCAGTTGGGGAATGCTTGGTTTGGTAAGAAAATTTATTAATACCTCTTCATCATATGTATTCTATGTATTTTTCCCAGTTTGTCTTTTAACTTTGTATTTTCATTTCAGAGCAGTATTTTATATTTTAAGGTTATTAAATGGATCAGTCTTTTTGCTTATGGTTTCTGCTGCTCAGTATTAAATGAATCCAGCTGCAAGCACTACAGTTTGATTCTACTCCGCAAGCCTTAGCAAAGTGCCCACACTGTGCAGAGTGCTGGGGTAACCATCGAGGGCAGCAAGGCACCACTGGCCTCAGGAGACTTTGAGGTGCTCCCTGGAGGATGGACTCCTGAGAGGGGCAGAAGCAAATTTCCCAGACGGTGAATGGCCTTGACAGACACATCCTCTTATTGGCTGAAAGAATAGATGAAGGCAGTGGCAGGGGCTGTGGACAGGTGGCTTAGGATCACATTGTGTGTGCCTTGAAGGCTGTTACAAGGACTTGACTCTGTACAGAAAGGGAAGCTCTGCAGGGTTCTGAGGTAAAGAAGGTCAAGTCAACACACTTGACTTGTGTGTTGAGAAGGATAATTGTGGAGACGCTGAGTCAGAGGTTATGGTGATGGTCTGCAATCCCTTCTACCATCTACACTGTCTCCTGTAGGAATCCTGGTCCGCTTCAGGCCCTCCTTGGTACTGCAGCCCAGAGAACCTTCACCAAATGGAAACCCAGCAACCCCCTTCCTTGAACTTCTTGAGACCTGCCGTCACCTTAGGATAAACCTCCACATTCCCTCCTTTTGTTTACACGGTCCTGGCCATCCAGTGCCATGTGTAAAGGGTACAGGCTTGAGCAGGGTGGTGAGGGTGTGTTTTTGGACACACAAGACCCAGGCTCTGTCCTCAAGGGCTCTAGTCTTTAGGGAGGGAGACAGGTACACAGCTGCCTCTTTCCAAACACGGGGTCTCCTGCACTCACGCGTCTCCCTGAGCGACCTAGTCCTCCCAGCCGTGCGCTGCACCCAGATCTCCCCTGACCTTCAGCCTCTGTGTCTGCAGCCTCCGTACCATCTCATCAGAGCCCATCTCATTCCCCACCCCCAAACTCCGTGGTGGTTCTCACTTTGTGAGTTCACGTAGTCAGATGTGGTAGAACCTGGAAAATAAAGTCACCTGGGCTTGCTCAGTCATGTCTGACCCTTTGCAGCCCTGTGGACAGAAGCCCACCAGACTCCTCTGCCCATAGAAATTTTCAGGCAAGAATACTAGAGTGGGTTGTCATTTCCTTCTCCAGGAGATCTTCCTGACCTAGGGATCAAACCCAAGTCCCTTGCGTCTCCTGCATTGGCAGAGAGATTCCTCACCACCAGTGCCACCTGAACCGACTTTTTAACTTCACCTTTTTGTATTCTGTAGAAGAAGTGTGAAATGCTCTATTCTGAAAAGGAGATTGAATGAGGTGAACTGGTTCTGGTCTGCAGTTAAAACCCCAGAAACAGATTTCATGGACAGGTGCCTGCATCAGGAACAAGTGTGCTTGATGCCTGAGATGGCAGGGTGGCTGCTGCTGCTCCCTGTCCCCAGGCAGGTGACTCTCTCAGGGCCACCAGGCTCTGCCTCTGCCCTGGATGGAGCTGTTGCACAACCAAATGTCAAGTCTGAACACCTGGAGAGAGTGACCTGCTCAGTGCGATGAACACTGAGGAAAAAGGTTGTTCACAGTGAAAATAAAGCTTCCATAAGCAGAAATCCATGTAGTACCCAGAAGCCAGACCCAAACTTGGTGTGAAAATGGCACTGCATTTGGAGTCAGTTCCCAGGACTGAGTTCAGGCTCTGCCACTTGCTGCTATTGCAACCTGAGCAAACCACTGACTCTTTCAAAGACTCATCCTGGGAATATGTCTTTAAAAAATGCCGTAACTTCTTGTAGGTTGTCCTACAGCAGGTTTCATGTGTGGTATCCAAGTAGGTATTAATATTTCAAATGCATTGATAAAAAGATAGTGGATTATAGGTAATCAGTGAAAGCCTGCCTAATTCTTGATCTACTCTGAAAACTATGATATCAACTAGGACAATCTTCTTACTTGACCCCCTGAACACATCTCTGTTGGAGAAGATTGCAAGAAGTCAAAATTCTTTATTTCATTTACTCCTTTACTTTTATAGTTTTTTTTTTTTAATATAATTTGGCCCAGAATGTTGTCTTTATAGATTTCTTCTCACACTTTGTCCAGTTGCTCAGTTGTGTCCAACTCTGTGGCCATGGGCTGCAGCACACCAGGCTTCCCTGTCCTTCAGCATTTTCTGGCATTTGCTCAGATTCACATCCTTTGAGTTGGTGATGCCGTCCAACCACCTCATCCTCTGTTGTCCCCTTCTCCTCCTGCCCTCCATCTTTCCCAGCATCAGGGTCTTCAGTGAGTCAACTCTTCAGATCACATGGTCAGAGTACTGGAGCTTCAACTTTGCACTCTACGCCCCTATCCTAGTTGCTTCATGTATACCCAAAGCCTCTGATAAGCAAGAACAAGTGAAAAACTTCATTTGGGGGTTGGGGACAGATTATAAGAACAAGCTATTTACCACATCAGTCAGAAGTTTACTGTGCCTCAGTGCTTAGTTAGGGCCTGAGCTCCATAAACAGCTGACTGGTCCTTCTGCCCACATCTGGGAGCATTCTGCTCCTTTTACAAAGGCATCCTCTGCTCTGTTGAGGAGCAGACGCGTGGTGGCTCAGCTCTACTTCTCCCCAGTCCTTGCCCTGTTCCAGAAGTAACCGTCTGCCACCTGTACCCTCCCAGTGCCTGAGCTCCCCGTGCAGCACTAGTCCACTCTGTAACTAGATGCATGTTCTGTCATGTGCCCAGTTGTAGACCTAGGTTGTCCCCATTACATCTTGTGCAAAACTGCAGAGGCTGTCCTGACACTTCTGTTTGTGTGGCACCTTGCAGTTTTTAAGCCAGTGTCAGAAACGTCCTATTAATCCCACAGCCCACCCTGTGGGAAACCAGGCGTCTTGCTGGGTCGCAGATATAGGAGCAAAACTTGCGCCCTATGAGCTGTGATCCACGCAGATGCCGTGCGCCTCTGACCTTCACGTTCCTCACCTGCACAGACACAGCCTCACAATATTTTCCATTTTCTTCACAGCTCCTGACTCTGCCTAGTGTTCCAGTTACTATCCATTTCATCATTTGATACTTACTGAGTCTACACAAATAAAAGACTTCCACATGGGATGTAAACATGAATAAGGATTTATACGAGTAAATTTACAAGTTAATTAGTGTGTGTGACCGTGTGACTGACTCTTCACCAAACCTCTAAGAAACCTCCCCCAAATGCTCGGTCCTGGGTGCCCCTTCACCATGCCTGTGTCTTCTGCTCCAGAGATATCAGAGGAACATAACATTGGTGTGATGACCACGCTGTTTGTTGTGAAGAACAAGGAAGAGGAAGGCCCAGGTCTGGGTCATCTGCAGAGAGAGGAGGCTCTTCTGCATGAAAAGGTGGACTTTGTCAATCTGATGTGCTGAAGTGCTCCCTGACACACAACCCGGCTTCTTAGAGACTTGGGGACTCATGGCTGGGGTGGGGGTGTTTCCACTTTGTGGTTCGTGGGCTTGGCAGCTGGAGCTGTCATCTCGTCTCCCTTGAAACATGGATGATATCCTGTAGAACCGCATTCCAGACCCTTGACAGCTTCTGTATGTAATTTCCACTTTTGAAGAATGTCTTTCACAAGCTCTGTGGACGACATTTCTTGGGAAAACAAGACCCGACAATAATGCAAACAGCAGCACACCCTACCTGGTCGCCGCTCCTGAGTTTTGTTCCCGGTGGGGGCATGACTCCAGCCCCTCACTACACAAGAGGGCTCAGAGTAGTGTCTGGGTCACTTACCTCTGTCTCTTCAGAAGCCCCCTTATCCTTTCGGGATGGGCGTGGGGAGAAGACGAGGAAAGCGGAGGAAGTAAGGGACAGGACAGGACGGGACGGGTGCGGCTGGTGATTGAAGGTAGGGGCAACCCTACTTCTTCCTAGCTGTCCTAAGCAGTGGGCTCTGGATAATTGCTTCAATGTAGAAGTCTCAGTTCTGCAACTGCGAAATGCCAACATTTTACAGTTAATGTGGGCCAGGAATCATGATGACTGTCAAAAGCTTAGCACGGTAACTGGACCATAGGAAGCACTGATAAATCTCACTTATTTTTATTCTGTGTCCCTCCCTTTTGAGAAGGAAAAGCAAAACATACCCATGAACTCTCCATTCCAGGAGATTACATTTTGAAAGTCAGAGATATTAGACTTTGTTTTTGCTTCACTAGATTAGTCGTTAGATCAGTACCACTTCCTTCCATGTTGTTGAACTTGTCATCTCAAAAACAGTATCCCGGTCTTGAGTAAGAGTTCCTTGGTGCTGAGTGATTGCAAAACTAATTATAGTAATTCTACTATCTGGGTATCTCTAAGGGAGAGGGCCAGCTGCGCAAGACTATATGATTTGGCACTAGCAATCCTCCAGAAGACAGTAGCATATTTGCAAAGATAGACAATTATATTAACTTGAGTTTTTTTTTTTTTCCAAAAGTGTTTATGATTCTGAAATTTTGAGTACTTCTCTGAACAATAAAACAAAGAATGGGATGGACTTAATTAGAAGGGTGTGAACAACTGAGAGAGAATGCATTTCTTACTGAAGCATGGGGTTCTTTGGAGAATAGAGTCAGACTTGACCAAGGAATTGGTTGTGTTTAGATTAAATACAATTTCTAGTTTACAGTTGTGAGAGGAGGTAAAGGGAGTAGAAGAAAGAAAAGCCACGTTTTAAAATTTTGCTGAAGCTTTGTACCTAGAGATGAGGAAATTAAGCAAGGAAAAGATTTAACACTCTGAAGGGTATGCTTTATGACCTGAGCATCAGAGAGGTATCTGTCTTTTGGCATTCATTCATTTGTACAGCAAATATTTCTTTTTTATTTTCCAGCAACTATTTATTGAGTATTTACTATGCCTTATACTGTCCTTAGAACTTAAGATTGATTACTGAACAAGACAGGCAAAAACCTGTGCCCTCATGGGACTTATATGATTGGAGAAAGAATGAGTAAGCAATAAACACAATAAATAAACTATTATTAGATAGCTTATTATAAAGTTGTAAGTGTTGTGACTAAAAGGACTGTAAAGGCAAGAGAAGAGGGGCAAGGAGTAGTGGATGTGGGATGGGAAGGGGGTATGGACGTACTGATTCAAGGGCAACAAAGCTCATTTCTCTGACAGCAGTTGGGGCCACCACCCAAATGGATGACTTTCCTTCTTGCTGTTCTGACTTCATTTTTCTAATGATCATCTCCTGGTTTAGGATGTGGGAGTAAAATAAGTCATACAAATGTCCCAGGGAGAGCAGGAATAAGCATTCGAGAACCTGGAAATCATAGGTAATGGAGGTGATGGAAACACACAGTGAAAAGCAGTGTTGAAGCTCCCAGGGCCCAGGCAGCCAAAGCCCACAGGGTGCCATGAACTTGTAAACCACAGGCAGTGAGGAGTGAGTGCTCTTGTGGAATACACAGAGGCTCTGCAGGAAGGTTTGGGATTCAGAAACACTTCCGATTGAGGTCTACAGAGTGCTAAACGCCTTTGAAGAAAGAGATCTCTCCCCACAGGGGGATTCTAATACCTAAGTGAGGAATGAAGTTAACTGCCCGCTGATGTGACCCCCCCAGCACCTGCATGACTGCCTCAGTTTCTCCCTTTCCTCCAGGATGCGGCCTTATGCACCTGTGGTCAAGCTCGGAGGTGTGGCCAAGAGCTGGTGAAGGATGAGCAGGACACTCACTTGAGGTCGGAGGACTGTCACCCACAGACGGAAGGTAGAGGGAAGAAAGGCTTCCTTCCTTTGGAGGAAACAGGCTGTCTCGGCCACTGGTGTGCATACTCGGTCTCTCAGTCATGTCTGACTCTGTGACTTCATGAATGGTAGCCCGCCAGGCTCCTCTGTCCATGGGATTCTCCAGACAAGAATACTGGAGTGGGTTGCCATTTCTTCTTCCAGGGAATCTTCCCTGCCCAGGGATAGAACCCGTGTCTCCTGTGTCTCCTGAATCGCAGGTAGATTGTTTACCTGCTGCTGGGGGTGAGCTAACTGTTTATTGGACCTTCACCTCTGACAGAGGCAGGCAAACCTGATAAATCTGTCTCAGTTGTGGAGGGCCCCTCTAGGCCAAAGGGTGAATCAACCCACCTCTGACCTACTGCTCTACATTTGTGTTGGAGAGTGGGGTCCTGCTCCCCAGTTCCCACCCCTGAGATGCAGAACCAGGTCAGAAGTGGAGGAGCGAGGCCCCTGTGGCAAATTCCGAGGCCTTCCCAGGGCCACCCCCTTACCCCTCCTGTCACTACGTGATGGCCGAGTGTCTGCATATCTGAGGACGTGACAGGACCAAGAGTGCTCTGACCACCTGCCTGGTTCAACAGGGTTTTTCCCCTTATGCTTCAAGCTGGCGCTTGAAATCTCACCAAATAATGAAATTATGGCTTCTTAGAATATGCTAGAGGCAGTGGTGTCTCCCTAAATGAGCCAAGTGAGTGAGACAAACTCATCTCTGTGCTTCAGAACCCTTGGCTATCCCACCCACACAAGATGTCACTCAAGACAAAATGTTTCACAATATAACACCTGAATTGAAGCAATGGAGACAACCTGGGAGGGTCACAGGAGCTGTGCATTACCGGAGGAAGAGAGAGCAGTTTGTGCGGCCTCAGAATGCGTGTGCGTGCTCAGTCGTGCCTGATTTTGCGACCCCAGGACTGTAGCCCATCAGGCTCCTCTATTCTTGGGATTACCCAGGCAAGAAAACTGGAGTGGGTTGCCATTTCCTCCTCCAGGGGCTCTTCCTGACTCAGGGATGGAACCCTCGTTTCCTGCATTTTCTGCATTGGCAGGCGAGGTCTTTACTACTGAGCCACCTGGGAAGCACATCCCCAGGCACATCAGGGCAAAAGAGGCAGCCGACATTTTAGCAGTTTTTTCCCAAATTCGGGGGATTCTTTTGCAGCAGAGTTTCTGCCCATCAAAAGGAGGGCTACAGGAAGCGAAAGGGACATGTGTGAAGCGTTAGAAAGAAGGACACGGAGCAGGGGACATAGAAGCACGTTTATCTGAAGCTAAACCTTGTTTTACAGAAGCCAGCAGGATTTGCTGGCCTCATGATACAGCTCTGCCACGAGCTGCAGTTGTCCCATAACGCAGAAATGAGGAAGTGGTCCACGGAACTGTGCTTCTTCCCTTTGATTATCCTCACCTCAGTGCAAAATATGTGTGTGTGTTAGTCACTCAATCGTGTCTGACTCTTTGTGACCCCACGGGCTGTAGCCTGTCTGGCTCCTTTGTCCATAGAATTCTCCAGCCAAAAATACTGGAGTGGGTTGCCATTACCTTCTCCAGGGAATCTTCTTGACCCAGGGATCGAACTTGAGTCTCCTGTATTGCAGGAAGATTCTTCTTCTGAGCCACTGTATACTCTGTGATTTATTCTAAACAAACTTGCTCCGGCACCCAGGTATTGCTCAAGCAGCCAACTCAAGCACTTATTTTTAAAAGTGTGTTTTTGACTTTAAACACTTAAATCCATTGTGGTCTATCATGTCAATATATATTCTGGCTTGCACACAGCTCTGAGACAGCCTGGTTACATTCCTCCAAGCATTCTGGGAAAGGCTCCTGCTGTCGTGGCCTCCCTGTCTGCAGCACAGATAGGTGAGCATCCAAACACTTTCCAGCAAGTTCTGAGTCGGCCTGTCTCCCTTCCCGAGAGCCAGCTTCAGGCCCCAATGGCGGGGCAGATGTACCAACCACGGAATTTGTTTTTCAGTTAGCATAAATAGAATCTGAGAACCAGTGTTTGTGTAGGGCAGTGAGCTCACATTTTGAAATATGAACAACTTTTAAATTTGTACCACTTCAATTGCAATTATTGGATCCAAGTTTTTCCTCGTCTCATCTCCAATAACAACCTTGGAAGACCGGCAGGGCAGCCACTAAGGCTCCTATTTTCATGGATGAGGAGACGGATGAAGAAATGAAGAAATAATAAGGGGTGGCCCACGGTCATGATATTCTATCCAACCCAGTAGATGGAGGAGTATTTTGCATATAACATGTTTGGTTTTGTTTCAACTTGGGCTTCCGTGGTGGCTCAGACAATTAAGAATCTGCCTGCCAATGCAGGTGACCCAGGTTCTATTCCTGGGTCTAGAAGATCCCTTGGAGAATGAAATGGCAACCCACTCCAGTATTCTTGCCTGGAGAATTCCATGGACAGAGGGGCCTGGCAGGTTACAGTCCATGGGATTGCAAAGAGTCGGATACCACTGAGCAACTAAGCACAAGCACATAAAATCCAGTGTACATCTCTCATATAATAGTACCTCAAGAGAATAAATTGACTTCAGGTAAACGCTTGAGACGCTCTGAATATGAGGCCAGTGAATATTATTATAAATATTGGCAGAATTTTTTATTGCTTTTATTAGTATCCCAACGATTAAAGCAGCTGAAGAAAGGTTTTTAATAAGTCCAATGGAACAGTTCAGGAGGGAAAAAAATGTTTCTCTGTCTACACATTACTGGATGGTGTGCCCTCCCAACTCATCCAGGACATTCATTCAAAGGTTCTTGCTCTGTTCAGAGAAGATGGTAATTTGTAACGAGCTCCAGTCAAAAATGGAAACATGAATTCTGCCAAGAACATTTTTCAGAGATAGTCCACTGTTATTAATTACAAGTTGTCTCCCAAATAAAGCGATATTGCTATTACTCCTGCCATGTTGCTGCCACTGCATCTCCACTAATAGCAATAACTAGTATTTTTAAGATGCTTACTACATACCAAGTGCTGTGCTGGGTACTTTTGTGAATATCTTGCATTTTCTCCTCATTTTTCTTTTCTTCGCCATTGGTCAGATTTATGTATTTATTGGCTCCCCTGGTGGCTCAGATGGTAAAGAGTCTGCCTGCAATGCAGGAGATCCAGGTTCAATCCCTGGGTTGGGAAGATCACCTGGAGAAGGGAATGGCAACCCACTCCAGTATTCTTGCCTGGAAAATCCCATGGACAGAGGAGCTTGGTGGGCTACAGTCCATAGCGTCACAGAGTTGGACATGACTGAGCAACTAACACATTTTTTCTTAAGCAACTGAACCATTAAGCAATTACAGTTTTAACTCTCAGCCTTTAATAATAGTATTACTCATTACATTTAAGTTTGGCTTTCTCATGGAGAAAAAAAAAAACAAGCATAAACCTTTATCCTATCTGCCTCCTAGTCCAACAGCACAATTTCAGTAAGAAAGTCATACTGATAATTGAACAATATGTATGATGATGGCAGAGAGATATCAAGAGTGATTGTAAAATGGCATTCTTGTTAAGTCAAGAACTAGGATCTTTGACTCACTGCTCAATCCATATCAATATCTGATAGGTATTACCCTCTAGATCTTCTGGTTTATTACTTGGCAGCTAATGCACTACTTCTTCCTTGTAGAATGCTAAGGCTTCTTTATCAAGAACTAGAAAACTTTCATACTGAATATTGTCTTTTAGCTTCTTCTCATTATAACCCCTAGTTTTAAGTCTCTTGTACAAAACACTTGTCTGTTTTCAGCACAAATGCTACATGTAACCAGAGTTCAGAGAAGAAATCACAGCCATAGTAGTCAACAAGACCTCCACCTTCAGTCATTTGGTTTTCTCACTTATCAACTGTTCTCTCTTCATCTAAAATGGGACAGTCAAACTCTTCAATATAGTCATCGTATAACTGCCTGGTGAGCAGGAAGCAGCACGGTCCTCCCCGTGTTCTTTACTCATTTATTCTTCATAGCAGCCTTCATTCACAGAGAAGAAAACTTTTGACTGGAGTGGTTAAATAATTTGCAAGCATGCTAAGTCGTTTTAGTCGTGTCTGACTCTTTGTAATCCTATGGACCATAGCCCACCAGGCTCCTTGGTCTATGAGATTCTCTAGGCAAGAATATTGGATTGGGTTTCCATTCCATTCTCCAGGAGATCTTCCTGACCCAGGGACTGAACCTGGGTCTCCCGCATTGCAGGCAGATTTTTTGTTTGTTTGTTTGTTTTGATGTGGACCTTTTTTTAAAAAGCCTTTATTGGCTTTGTTAGAATATTGCTTCTGTTATATTATATACATATATATATATTTTGGCCAGAAGGCATGTGAGATCTTAGCTCCCCAACTGGGGATTGAACCTACAACCCTTGCGATGGGAGGCAAAGTCTTAACCACTGGACCGCCAGGGAAGTCCCTTACAGACGAATTCTTTACCGTCTGAGCCACCAGGGAAGCTCATATACTGGGCTTTCAAGTTTTGCAGATTTCTAGATGGCACGCTGATGGATATATACACCCTTGGAGCCAAGTGGAGCCCTTCATCTATTGCTGTTGCGAGAGCTGGAAATGCCTGNTAACACATTTTTTCTTAAGCAACTGAACCATTAAGCAATTACAGTTTTAACTCTCAGCCTTTAATAATAGTATTACTCATTACATTTAAGTTTGGCTTTCTCATGGAG
The DNA here is from genome assembly GCA_006410615.1 of Neotragus moschatus. Classification (NCBI taxonomy): domain Eukaryota; kingdom Metazoa; phylum Chordata; class Mammalia; order Artiodactyla; family Bovidae; genus Neotragus; species Neotragus moschatus. The sequence goes on along the minus strand of SJYA01002114.1, from coordinate 3,199,020 downwards.
AAAAAAAAAAACAAGCATAAACCTTTATCCTATCTGCCTCCTAGTCCAACAGCACAATTTCAGTAAGAAAGTCATACTGATAATTGAACAATATGTATGATGATGGCAGAGAGATATCAAGAGTGATTGTAAAATGGCATTCTTGTTAAGTCAAGAACTAGGATCTTTGACTCACTGCTCAATCCATATCAATATCTGATAGGTATTACCCTCTAGATCTTCTGGTTTATTACTTGGCAGCTAATGCACTACTTCTTCCTTGTAGAATGCTAAGGCTTCTTTATCAAGAACTAGAAAACTTTCATACTGAATATTGTCTTTTAGCTTCTTCTCATTATAACCCCTAGTTTTAAGTCTCTTGTACAAAACACTTGTCTGTTTTCAGCACAAATGCTACATGTAACCAGAGTTCAGAGAAGAAATCACAGCCATAGTAGTCAACAAGACCTCCACCTTCAGTCATTTGGTTTTCTCACTTATCAACTGTTCTCTCTTCATCTAAAATGGGACAGTCAAACTCTTCAATATAGTCATCGTATAACTGCCTGGTGAGCAGGAAGCAGCACGGTCCTCCCCGTGTTCTTTACTCATTTATTCTTCATAGCAGCCTTCATTCACAGAGAAGAAAACTTTTGACTGGAGTGGTTAAATAATTTGCAAGCATGCTAAGTCGTTTTAGTCGTGTCTGACTCTTTGTAATCCTATGGACCATAGCCCACCAGGCTCCTTGGTCTATGAGATTCTCTAGGCAAGAATATTGGATTGGGTTTCCATTCCATTCTCCAGGAGATCTTCCTGACCCAGGGACTGAACCTGGGTCTCCCGCATTGCAGGCAGATTTTTTGTTTGTTTGTTTGTTTTGATGTGGACCTTTTTTTAAAAAGCCTTTATTGGCTTTGTTAGAATATTGCTTCTGTTATATTATATACATATATATATATTTTGGCCAGAAGGCATGTGAGATCTTAGCTCCCCAACCGGGGATTGAACCTACAACCCTTGCGATGGGAGGCAAAGTCTTAACCACTGGACCGCCAGGGAAGTCCCTTACAGACGAATTCTTTACCATCTGAGCCACCAGGGAAGCTCATGTACTGGGCTTTCAAGTTTTGCAGATTTCTAGATGGCACGCTGATGGATATATACACCCTTGGAGCCAAGTGGAGCCCTTCATCTATTGCTGTTGCGAGAGCTGGAAATGCCTGGATGGTCGCCAGAGGGACCCACAGCAGGGAGGTAGAAGGTGTGCATCTTGGACTCCATCCCAGAGGGCTGGAATGACTCCCAACACTACAAAAGGTCTCCTTGTACACAGCCTACCTAGGCTGACAGCCTCAGGGGTGAAGTGTGTACAGGGGTGAAGCGTGTAAATCAGTGTCAAAGGTGACGGTTTCAATAAGAGCCTAGAGACCAGCACGATACTAGCTGGTGAGAAGTGTTTGATGGATGAGGATGCTTAACAGTGGGGTACCCTGCCCAGCAGACATTTTGGGAATGAACCTCCATGCTGTGTGACCTTTGACAAGTCACTCAACCAGCCTAGTCTTTACTTTTCCCTGTGCACTAGCTCAACATTGGGCTTGTTGTCATCAATCCTTCCCTTCTCGTCTGAAATGCTCTTATCTCTGGTCTAAACTTGTAGAACAATTGATTTAATAACCTAAAAACCTGACTGTACTTTTCTTCCCAAGCTACTGAAAGTATAAAGGAAGAAAAGCTTACTCATAACTAGGATTTGGTTTCCGATCTATTTAATTACAGCATTTGGAGTTGTGCCATTCATCCATAGTGGTAAGTCATGGTAAACTGTTTTATTAAGTCATTAGCTGGCTCATTGTGAAACCCCCAATCTCTGATTAGCTAATTCTATTCCACCAGTATGTGTGAGGAGACTCTGATTCTTCTATCCTCTGCATCTAAGTCCTAGAATAAACCCATGTTGTTCATAATCATCTTTTATTATGCTGTTTCAAAATTTTTCCGCTTCTGATTTTCTGATTATTTCTACATTTCCGGGCTATCGAATTGTGGATCATAGTCTTTCAGAACTGAAAGTGATTTTTAGAAATTATTTAATCCTGCCTTTGGTTGACTTAATTGAAAACNTGTTCATAATCATCTTTTATTATGCTGTTTCAAAATTTTTCCGCTTCTGATTTTCTGATTATTTCTACATTTCCGGGCTATCGAATTGTGGATCATAGTCTTTCAGAACTGAAAGTGATTTTTAGAAATTATTTAATCCTGCCTTTGGTTGACTTAATTGAAAACTGAAAACAGGAAAGATTATAGTCTGCCAAAGGCCTACAGCTGGCTAGTGGCAGATGCCTAACTCTTGACCCACTGATTTTGGTGAGACTGGGGGGGCTCTGGCTCACTTGGAGGGCAGAGCCCAGTCTGATGAGAGGTGTGAACATCGCCACCTGGCCTCAGCAACGCCCTGGTGGAGAGTCATGCATGTATGTGTGTGTGTGCTGTCACTAAGCCACATGTATCTCACTCCTTGCGGTGCCCCCCACCCCAGGCTCCTCTGTCCCTGGGATTTCCCAGAGTGGCTTGCCATTGCTTCTCCAGGGGATCTTCCTGACCCAGGGATCAAACCCACATCTCCTGCATTGGCGGGCAGATTCTTTACCATCAAGCACCTGGAAAGCTCATGCTTGCATGCGTATGCTGCTGCTGCTGCTAAGTCACTTCAGTTGTGTCCGACTCTGTGCGACCCCACAGACGGCAGCCCACCAGGCTCCCCCATCCCTGGGATAGTGTGAGATAAAGACAGTGGGGAGGAAGAACAAAAGTGGAGTTGGGGGTGTTTGGTCTCCTTTTCAGCTGGGTAGAAGATCAACTCTGGGGATGAGTGAGAGGAGAAGGGATTTTTACTAGGATTAAACAAAGCTCGAATGTCTTCAAATGCAAAAATATTTAGCCACTTGCCTCATTATGTGCCCAAATACATAATGTATTTTGGTTTTTGGTGAATGTACACAACTTTGTGGAAAGTACCAAACACAAAAGAACACACCTTAGCTGTTCTGGTAAGATTAGGTGGGGAGGGGACAGGTAGAGGCGGGGGTCCAACCTTCAAGGGGAAGTTGTAAACAGGTGATGGGAACAGAGAGGGGACAAGAGGTGTAGGGTAGTAAGGACAGGAGGAAATCTGTAGTCGTGGGAACACCTTCAGGTTAGGGAGGTGGATTTAGAGTGATTTTACTTTCTTTGTAAATATTCTATTTTTTCACCTTGGTATATGTTATTCATTAAGAAAAGAATAAAGTAAAAATTGTCTTGGGCTCCCCTGGTGACTTAGTGGTAAAATATGCACCTGCAATGCAAGAGACACGGGAGATGTGAGTTCCATCCCTGGGTTGGGAAGATCCCCTGGAGAAGGAAATAGCTACCCACTCCAGTATTCTTGCCTGGGAAATTCCATGGACAGAGGAACCTGGCGGGCTACAGTCCATGGAGTCTGCAAAGAGTTAGACACAACTTAGCAACTAAATAGCAACAGCAAAAATTGCCTTACTGGAGCTTAGTCTGGAATGATTTTCTGGCTGTCATGTTTTTCTTAACGAGTTACTTTTAATTTTGAAAAATTTCAAACTAATAGAAAAATTTCAAGAATGGTCCAAAGGATTCTGACCTACTCTTCACTCAGACTCACCAGTTGTTAACTTCCGCTACACATGAAGATTACGTGTTCTCCCTGAGTCTCTTGAGAGTACATTGCCCTTTATCCCCAAACACGTTAAGTGTATATTTCCTAAGAACAAGGACATCCACTTATACAAACCTGCACAATGATTAAAATCAGGAAACTTCACATCATTGCATTATTATCTAATCTATGTGCTGTGCTGTGCTGGGCTCAGTCAGTCCTGTCTGACTCTCTTGCTACCTCACGGACTGTTGCCCGCCAGGTTCCTCTGTCCATGGGATTTTCCAGGCAAGAATACTGGAGTGGGTAGCCACTTTCTTCTTCAGAGGATCTTCCCAGTCCAGGGATTGAACCCTCATCTCTTGCATTGGTAGTGGATTCTTTACTACTGAGTCACCTGAGAAGCCCATCTAATCTATAGACCTTATGCAAATTTCACCAATTTTCCCCGTAATGTCCTAACTAGCAATTTTTCCCTCCTGGTTCAAGCAGGAATCCTGGATTACACGTTGCATTGGGTTTTCACGTCTCTTCCAGTTTCTCTAATCGGGACCAGTTTCTCCTACTGTCTTTCATGACTGACATTTTCAAAGAGTACAAGCCATTTGTTTGTAAAATGTTCCCCAGTTTGGCTGATCTTCGATCTCCTCATGATTAGGTTCAGGTAGTAGGTTTTTTAGGACGGAGTCCTATCTAAGAGCTATTGTGACTTTTCCAGTGCCTGATACTAGGAGACACATGATGTGATTTGTTACTGTCACTGGTAAGGTTAATCACTGGTAATATTAACTGTAGGTTAAGCCTACGTAATTCAAAGAGTCGATGTTCTAGTTATCTTCAGCTCAGTGTAGTGTCATTATTAATAGGTAGTTTTGGAAATATGCTAAAAATTGATGTAGACTTACAATTAATCCACATTAAGTTTAGGCTCAAAGCTTCCCCGGTGGCTCAGTGGTAAAGAATCTGCCTGCCAATGCAGCAGACACAGGTTCGATCCCTGGGATGGGCAGATCCAGCGGAGAAGGAAATAGCAAGCTACTCCAGTGTTCCGGTCTGGGAAATTCCATGGACAGAGGAGTCTGGCGGCGGGCTACAGTCTGTGGGGTCACAAAGAGTGGGACATGACTTACTGACCAAAGAACAACAGCACAGAAACAAGGAGTGAGAGCACAACTGTAATACCAGGCCAGATTCTATCACAACAGAAAGGCAAATTAGAGGAAACTTGCAAGTAAAAGTAAACGTTGAAATAAGCAAGAATAGTGTGTCTTCAACTTCTGTATAATGTGTAGTTCCTAGAGAACCATTTGGATACATAGTTATGTCACATCTGCTGACAAAATCTAAGCACCAAATGTAGATTATAGCATTTGGGGGACATCATATATATGTGTGAAATTCTCCTTGAATGACTTGGCCCGAATTTAAAATGAATGGGTTGACTGACTCTCCTACAGTATTTTAACCTTGGATAGATCACTGCAATGCGATTCCTATTGGTGACTATAAAGGAAAATGATTTGTTTGCATAGTTCAACAATGAAAATTCATAAATACCTTGGGTTTGAGGATGCAATTTACTTTATTTGTATGAATCCATTTAGAAGCAGAGGTAGGAGACTTGTGTTCAATCCCTGGGTGGGAAAGATGCCCTGGAGTAGGAAATGGCAATGCATTCAGTATTCTTGCCTGGAAAATTTCATGGACAGAGGAGCCTGGTGGGCTGTAGTCCATGGGGTGGCAAAGAGTCGGACATGACTGAACATATTTAGAAGCTATTAAGTATGTGGAAATTAATCTTAAATGATGTTGATGGCAGAAAGCTTGACTTTTCTGCAGAAAAGCAATTGGATTTCTGTAGTGTCTTTATTTTTGAACTACTCTTGTTAAAATGTGGTTTGCCTCTTACTGGTGGTACTGTTAAACATGGCAAATGGTGTTTTGTTTTAATAAAAGTTTTAGCCATAGCTGAACCACTGTGGGTTTAGAAAGAACAGCAGAAATGCTTTATGCAGAATGGACTCAGCAATTCTTTAATTTGGAAGTAGAATGATTCTTTTTTTTGAAATAAATCAGATTTACTAGTTATTCTACATTCCCAGTGACAGCAAGAAGAAAAGGGGGATGAGGGAAAGTGAACAGAAGTGGGATTCAGGAGCATCAGTGCTCAGGTCTTGGGTAGTGCAATAAAAGGAGTCTGGCTAGAATAATTCCTGTTTCCATAGCTGTGAGTCCAATCCTTCTTTGAAGCGTTGTATATAGTTCAGTGGGGCTTCCCTGGTGGCTCAGTGGCAGAGAATCCACCTGCAATGCAGGAGAGAGGGGAGAGGGTGTGTGTGTGGGACGGCACTCCAGTATTCTTGACTGGGAAATCCCATGGACAGAGGAGCCTTGCGGGCTTCAGTCCATGGGATCTCAAAGAGTTGGACAAGACTGAGCAACTAAAAAACAAAAAATAAAGTTCAATATCATGAAGCAGCAATGCGGGCCAAGGGTGAAAATGGCAGTAGCTCTATGCTGCCATCTGGTGGTGAACTGCTGCACTGCCTCCCCAGGGAGTCTGACTCACCCGCCCTCAGCGGGCTCACCAAGTAACAGGCAAAATCGGAGGTTTAGCCTGTTGGTCCACTCTGCGCCATGGGAACTCCTTAGTTCTTTTAGTTTTCTTTTCTTCTCTGTGGACAACGTCTCGCCTCTCCTCAGATAACTTGGTGCTCTTCCTACTGTCTCCGCTTTTCCATCATTATACTGGAAAGGACCCTGATGCTGGTCAAGATTGAAGGCAAAAGGAGGAGAGGGGGGGAGAGGATGAGATGGTTAGATAGCGTCTCCAACTCCATAAACATGAATTTGAGCAAACTCCAGGAGTGAAGGACAGGGAAGCCTGGTGGGCTGCAGTTCATGGGGTCTCAAGAGAGTTGGTCACGACTTAGTGGCTAAACAACAACAACGTAATGTTGGTCATGTGTGAAGGGGTAAATATATTCATTTTGTGATTCATTTGCATCAACTACAATTTTTTAACTTAGAGAATAAAAACTCTGACTGATTTTAATGCAGTATTTAATAAATATTATATTTGGTATTTTTTTTTTNAAATATATTCATTTTGTGATTCATTTGCATCAACTACAATTTTTTAACTTAGAGAATAAAAACTCTGACTGATTTTAATGCAGTATTTAATAAATATTATATTTGGTATTTTTTTTTTTATCATAAACTTTAACCAAAAATAATAGCCAACCAACCGGCTGTTCATCCAATCATCTAAATAAAGATTATTATTAAGCTTAACGACCCTGATGCTGTTCTAGTTACCATATTTTCAAGAATTTCTTTCTGGCCTGGGTTTTAAATAGACAAATGTTTAAAATTAAAATATAGACTTTAATATTTTATTGAATGTATTTACTATCATATAATTACAATATGGATTTTGTTTGTGGCAAGTGGTGGTGGTTTAGTCACTAAGTCATGTCTGACTGTTGCAACATGGTGGCTCCTCTGTACATAGATTCTCTAGGCAAGAGTACTGGAATGGGTTGCCATTCCTTCTCCAGGTGACATTCCTGAAACAGGAATTAAACTCAGGTCTCCTGCATTGCAGACAGATTCTTTACTGACTGAGCTACAAGCGGAACCCTGTGGCAAGGGTTAGGCATTCAATAAATCCTCTGTCTTTAGCACTGTGTTCCTGAAACCCGGTTTCCATCCACTCTGTCTGGCTCTGCCCTTTTGATTTACGAGGATCCCAGAGTGGGATCCTGAGCTGTACCCAGCTGGAGCTTCAGGCATGTCTGGAGGTTTCTGGAAGGACCCCCAGAGAGCAACTATCCTGAGATGCTGGAGAGGACACTGGAAAGAGTTTCTTTAAGACGCCTGCTTCTTTTCAAGCTTCNTTGATTTACGAGGATCCCAGAGTGGGATCCTGAGCTGTACCCAGCTGGAGCTTCAGGCATGTCTGGAGGTTTCTGGAAGGACCCCCAGAGAGCAACTATCCTGAGATGCTGGAGAGGACACTGGAAAGAGTTTCTTTAAGACGCCTGCTTCTTTTCAAGCTTCAGAGTAAGAATGAAAGGGACCATGGGAAACTCAGTGGAGACAGGTGGTGTCGCTGGTTGTTCCACAGGGTACCGTCTCCAGGGTTATTGCGAGTGCAGGTTCATATGCCTGCTGCCTCGTGAGTCCAAACACGCTGAAACACTGGAGTGTGGAGCAGAGACAGGTTTGTTGCAGGCCCTTCAAGGACACAGGTGATTCATGCCCTAAAAAGCTCCGAGGTCCCTGGAGGGTTTCACCAAAGCATTTTTAAAAGCCAGGTGGGAAGAGGGTGTGGTAGCAGAGTTTGTGATCAGCTTGAGTACAATTCTCTGTTTGGCTGATGGTGAGGTCACAGGGGTTCACTCTATTGGTCCTTAGGCTACAGGAGGCCTGGGGTTGTGTGTTCATGGTCCTCAAATAGTTAACATCTTCCATTTGATAGAGGGTTTTCATATCTGCAAAGCAACTCGGGAAATGTGTGTCCAGTACTGTTATCTTGGTTCTTCAGGGAAGAGCTGCAACAGAGGATATGGGGCAAGGCTGGTCCTGGAAAGAACCCGTGGGGTCCTGCTCCGTTACATTTTGAGCAAGGAGGATATGACATGCACACCGAGCAAGGCCTAAGGGGCCTGTGGAGACACATCCAGGTGGGGCACCAGCAAGATGGCAGCATTGCTTTCACCTAGACAGTTCATGGAGAGAGCGCGTTGGGGAGTGAGTGGAGCACAGCCTCTGGGTCGGATACTGCAGTTCGGCTGCTCCCAATACCACTCCCAGGTGGCGTTAGTGGTAAAGAACCTGCCTGCTGGTGCAGGAGACTTGAAAAATGTGGGTTCAGTCCCTGGGTCAGGAAGATCCCCTGGAGAAGGAAATGGCTACCCACTCCAGTATTCTTGCCTGGAGAATCCCATGGACAGAGGAGCCTGGTGGGCTACAGTCCATGGGGTAGCAAAGAGTTGGACCTGACAAAAATGACTTCACTTACTTAATGCCATTCCCAGATTCTTTCCCTTCCTCTACACAGACTATGGCTCACCGACTCCCCTTTCCAGGTTATTTCACAGGAGTGGTGGCCCTGCTATTCATTCCAACAGTAAAATGCATTTGTCTCCATAATAATTTTCTCAGGATTTTCCACCCAGAAGTTGGCTGATGTTGAGCAGATTCTCCGGGCCATTTCCTTTCTAACACATGAAACTCCCATGGCAACATTTCTGAAAGCAAGTCCTGCAGGCCACCAGTTCTTTTGGAAATCTCCAAGGGGAAAAAAAGAAAAGCAGCATTAGGGGTAAATACATTTAGAAAGCACTGAATTTAAAAAAGTTAAGCCAGTTTCTCCATCCATATCCAGTTACCCAAACAACTAGAAATCTGCAGATTGGTAATTTGTTATTCAGTTGTCATGTCTGACTCCTTGAGACCTGATGGACTGCAGCACACCAGCCCTCCCTGTCCTTCACCATCTCCTGAAGTTTGCCCAACTTCATGTTCATTGAATTGGTGATGCCATCCAATCACCTAATCCTCTGTCACCCTCTTCTCCTTCTGCCTTCAATCTTTCCCAGCATCAGGGTCTTTTCCAGCAAGTCAGCCCTTTGCATCAGGTGGCCAAAGGACTGGAGCTTCAGCTTTAGCATCAATCCTTCCAATGAATATTCAGTGTTGATTTCCTTTAGGATTGACTAGTTTGATCTCCTTGCTGTCCAAAGGATTCTCAAGAATCTTCTCCAGCACCACAGTTTGAAAACATCATGTAATAATTATTTATATTATAATAAATAATGTATTATTATTATTTATTTCCCTTTGGTGTCTAATACATCTTCAAGTCCTATTCATTTTACTTCCTAAATATTTCTCCATTTTTGTCTCTCTCTCTNAAGGATTCTCAAGAATCTTCTCCAGCACCACAGTTTGAAAACATCATGTAATAATTATTTATATTATAATAAATAATGTATTATTATTATTTATTTCCCTTTGGTGTCTAATACATCTTCAAGTCCTATTCATTTTACTTCCTAAATATTTCTCCATTTTTGTCTCTCTCTCTCCATCCTAATTCCCCTACCAAATATCTTATTTCAGGTTTTGGCTGCATTTCCTAATCAGCCTTTTGCAACCCCACTGCCAGATCCTATTTAAAAACATAAACATCACACATCATGCCCTGCTTACAACCAGTCCACTCCTCAATGGTGCTTTCTAACTGGTTTTCACTGGGATGTTCAAAGAGGTGCAAGAAAAATTTGGCAGGAAGCGTTGGATAAGCCAGTTTAAACAGAGTTCTTTACCTCCTAGAGCTCTTAAATACTGACTGGGGCGGGGGGTGGGGGTTGCTGAAACCAATGCCTGTGGGTGGTGATGTTTATTTTGGTTGGCCAAAAGTTAATTCTGTTATTTCACTAATACTTTGATGGTTATTACAGTCAGTAGTTACACCGGACACACCTGCAAAGTCTTCAAATTCTCGTGAAATGTTGTCTTCCGTACACACTTCTGTAGATGCAAAGGAGCATTCTCCAGCACTGTGGGTTTCATTTTACCTTTAAGTCATCATCAGTCTCTAGGGTTTTTTGCCTTTTTGTTGGTCTAATATTCACATCNTCAAAACCACATATTGATCCAGGGATCAAACCCACATCTCCTGTACTGGCAGGTGGACTCTTTACTGTCTGAGCCACCAGGGGATCAACTGATTAAACAATACACCATCTATAAGCTAAGCTCAGTGACTGGCATAGACAGACTGCTCAATAAATGCTATTTCTACCTATGTTTGAAGGACTTCACTGGTGGATTAGTGATAAAGAAGCCCCTGCCAGTGCAGGAGATGTGGGTTTGATCCCTCGGTCGGGAAGATCCCCTGGAGAAGGGAATGGCAACCCACTCCAGTATCCTTGCCTTGGACATTCGATGGACAGAGGAGCCTGGTGGGCTACCATGGGGTTGCAAAAGAGTCAGACATGACTGAATAACTAAGCAGCAGCAATAACAACTTACGTTTGAACTTTCAGGGGATCTGAGCAGGAAGGTCGTGAAACAGTTTCACTATTTGGTTCTGCCTCCACTCTGAATAATAAGTATGTCTCTTGTGTATGAGGAAGACTCTTGAGAAAATACCTTGTGTGATGTACAGAATATTATCCATTCAATGGGTACAGGACCTAAAGAGTGGGTTTCAGGTGACCATCTCTCCACTGTCTGTGTGAACTCATCAGCTCCATGATGCATGGTGCATGGTGAGGACTGCAGTGCCAGGCCAGGGATGCCTTCTTGCAGAGGCACCAGTGATGCATTTAGCTTCACACTGTTTGCATTTGGATTAAATAAGGTGAACACATCTGGCCCTTGCCTTGTGTCAACAGTTCTTTTCCCCCTGGGATTTATGAACAAAATCAGTGGTGTCTTTAGGTGGTTTGTTAAAGATAAATAACTTTCCAGACTTTGAAGCTGTGCTATCCACTAATTTCTATTTTAAAAATTTTGATTAGGGACATTAGGGGGAAAAAACACACACACACACTAAAATTTTAAGGAAGATGTGAACAGCATTTAAAAAAGTCCTGGGGTATGTATGGAGGTGGTGGTGTAGTGTTTTCCTAAATGGTGATGTGCTTAAAATAATCTAGAAAAAGACTTGATTAAATATGCAGTGGACAGAGTATGAAATTAGGTGAGACAATTTCTAGGAGCAATGTAAAAATAAGAAATCACTGAAGCTGTCAAGTCACTGTTATTCTTCATTTTATCGGTAGATGGCACCCTTCTCCCATCTTCAAAGCTTTTATTTACACTAAGGTGTAAAGGACTGGCAAGTCCATTACAACAGTCACTAAGTCCTTTTTGGGTCTCAGCTAAATACATACATACAGTCTTATAACACTTAACAATACTTGCACATAGAATGAATTGCATGGCTAAACCAATATTTTAAGAACAATAAAGAGTTCTCCTCCTGTATTTTACTTGAATATATATGCAAATTCACTTTTCCCATTCATCTCTTGGTGATTCACAAGCATAGTCCCAAATATCCTCCTCTTTCCAATACTCTAAATTCACCCTGAGCCTGGTGGGCTATATACTCCGTAGGGTCGCAGAGTCAGACACGACAGAGCAACTTCACCCCAGGCCTCTTAGTCTAGACAGATGACTCAACTACTATTTTATCAAAAAGATCAATCCTTTCATTTTTTCCATTCATTTGTTCATTCAATCCACAATCATTCATTCAGTACCTACTATATGATAGAATGGGCTTTCCTGGTGGCTCAGCAGTAAAGAATCTGCCTGCCAATAAAGAAGATGACACAGGTGTGATCCCTGGGTGGGGAAGATCCCCTGGGGAAGGAAACGGCAACCCACTCCAGTACTCTTGCTAAGAAATTCCATCGCTAGAGGAGCCCGGTGGGCTACGGTCTATGGTATTGAAAGAGAGCTGGACTTAGTGATTAAACAAAGCAACAAAGATATGCCAGATACTGCTAAGTTCCGAAGGATGCGAGATATATGGCTTATGATGCGCTTTGCCTTTAGCTCAAAACTTATTTGGGCTTCCTAGGTAACACTAGTGATAAAGAACCCACCTGCCAATGCAGGAGACATAAGAGACGCAGGTTTGATCCCTGGGTCGGGAAGATTCTCTGGAGAAAGAAATGGCAACCCACTCCAGTATTCTTGCCTGGAGATTCCCGTGGATAGAGGAACCTAGGAGGCTATAGTCCATGGGTTTGCAGAGTCAGATACGACTGAGTGAGCACCAAAACTTATTTGGAGAAGACAGAGAGAATTATTATAATATTATGTACTACATAACTTCCTACAATAGTAGAGATATGTACTTGATGTTATAGGAGCCCAGAGAGAATGGAGCAAATCCATCCTGTGGGAGGGAGTGTGGGGACGCTGCCTGGGATTGTCAGCAGTACCTATGGCTAGTACTGAGGGATAAAGAGGAACCGGTTCAGCAGACATCCGGGCGCAGGCCCATCTAGGTGAGGAGAGTTGTGGGTAGAGGAATGGAGATGAGACGCATCGTAGATGTGAGGGTACTCTTCTGAACAGCTCAGCCCTAAATGCTACCAGTGGTTCTTGGTCCTGGGTCCATATCAGATTACTTGGGGACTTTATAAAAAATAACAATCCCTGAACTTCATTCGCAGATATTGCTCTTTAATAGAAACTAAAGTTGTGTCTGACTCTTTGTGACCCGATGGACTGCAGCCCGCCAGGCTCCTCTGTCCATAGGATTTTCCAGGCAAGATTACTGGGATGAGTTGCCATTTCCTTCTCCAGGGGATCTTCCCAACTTAGTGATCAAACCTATGTCTCCTGCATTGGCAGGCGGATTCTTTACCACTGAGCCACCAGGGAAGCCCTGAATTCCCAGATAGTCTTCTTTAATTCATCTGGAGATGCCTAGGTGCTGGTATTTAACAAAATAACTCCCCTAGGTGATTTTAACAAGCACCCAGTGTTGGGAAACACTGTTTTTGCTGCGGAGAGTGATGGAAAATGACTCAAGAGGGTAGACATGAGGGTTCCCAGTTTACGTCTGGGAAGCTTGTTAAATGTGGAGATCCCGGATTCCCGCCCAGGAAACATAACAGGTTTCAGATAAATGTGCTAATAGTGGTCACAGGTTGTATCTGAGAAATGCCAAAATATATCAGGAAAATCTTGAGTGTCTGGCTAAGGTGTGTGAACTTTCCCTGTTGTCACTGTGGTACCATTTGAGAGGTTTATTTTGTTCTGTTTGTTTTTTGAGTTTGTTTTTGCAAGGGACTGAGATGGTTTTGAAATTGCTTTTTCAAGGAGCCAGCATGGTGGTCTTGAGGGAAGGATGGTATTTAAGGAAACAGGGAGATAGTGCAAAAAGCTCTTATAGAACTCCAGCTGGGAGGATAAGAGCCTGCCCAAGGGTGGTGGCAGTTAAGGATAAAGGTCTGGATATAGGAAGGGGTAGATATAGAGATACCTGGGGCACCAAATTGCCAGGATTTGGTGATGAGTAGCAATAATCTGGAATCAAGATTCCCAGAGAAATAGCAACAACCTCAGATGTGCAGATGATACCACCCTAATAGCAGAAAGTGAAGAGGAACTAAAGAGCCTTTTGATGAAGATAAGAGAAGAGTGGAAAAGGTGACTTAAAACTCAACATTACAAACACTAAGATCATGGGATCTGGTCCCATCACTTCATGGCAAATAGATGGGGAAAAAATGGAAACAGTGGCAGATTTTATTTTCTTGGGCTCCAAAATCACTGCAGATGGTGACTGCAGCCATGAAATTAAAAGATGCTTGCTCTTAGAAGAAAAGCAATGACAACCTCGACAGCATATTAAAAAGCAGAGACATTATTTTGCCGACAAAGGTCCACTTAGTCAAAGCTATGGTTTTTCCAGTAGTTATGTATAGATGTGAGAGCTGGACCATGAAGAAGGCAGAGTGCTGAAGAATTGGTGTTTTTGAGCTGTAGTGCTGGAGAAGACTCTTGAGAGTCCCTAGGACAGCAAGGAGTTCAAACCAGTCAATCCTAAAGGAAATGAACCCTGAATATTCATTGGAAGGACTGATGTTGAAGCTGAAGCATCAATACTTTGGGCACCTGATGTGAAGAGCGGACTCATTGGAAAAGATTCTGATGCTGGGAAAGACTGAGGGCTGGAGAAGAAGACAGAGGATGAGATGGTTGGACGGCATCACCGACTCAATGGACATGAGTTTGAGCAAACTCAGGGAGATGGTGAAGGACAGGCAAGGTTGGCGGGTTGCAGTTCATGGGATCGCAGAGTCAGACACCACTTCGCGACTAACACTAAATATTATCAGTATCTACATACTGCAGATGAAGATGTAAAAGATTAGTAGAAACCTTAGTGAAATAGCTCCAGGAGACCAGCAGGCGGAGCTCTCACGCCCTGTGACAGTAGCGGAGCCAGACCGGAAGGACTCAGCCAAAGACAAGCCATGTGCTTACTGAATCCCTCCCCACTTCTTTCCCCCTCTAAAAAATTTCCCCTTGCCTGCAGGGACTTGCTGTGGTTGCCGACCCCAAGTTGCAAGGCTCTGCGGGTCCCGAATAAGACCCTCTTTGCTTGAGAAGCATCGGACAGTCTGTCCACTTCAAGTCTTCATCCTGGTGGCCCACGTGGGGTCCAGAGAAGACCCCTGAGGGTGCCGGGCTGGTGAGCAAGAAGGTCCGGGAGCCACGTGGAGCCCACCAAGCTCCCGGCTTCTCTCAAGGACCCTGGAGCTTGAAGGTAAGTCTTTCTCCTTCATCGCAGCCTCCACCCTCTTTGCGTTTGAAGCTCTCTGGGCTTAATTTGGGATCTTTAAGGTCCTGAGTTTTCTTTCCTTTTTTTTTTTTTTTTTCCCCCGGGTGAAATCCTTCTTCTGTATGAGTGTACTTGTTTGGTACTTTGGTCTGATTTTTTTTTCCTTTTATTATTTATTTTTGTCTGTGCTAAGTCTTCATTGCTGCACGTGGGCTTTCTGTAGTTGTGATCAGCAGGCTTCTGATTGCCGCAGCTTCTCTTGTTCTGGGGCACTGGCTCTAGGCGACTCCAGCTTCAGTAGTCTTGGGGCAGGAGCTTAGTTGCTCCGAGTCATGTGGGATTATCCTGGACCAGGGATCTAACTTGTGTCCCCTTCATTGGCAGGCGAATTCTTAATCATTGGACCACCAGGGAAGTCCCTGGTCTGATTTTTGCAGTATATGTTTCACTAAAACCATTCCCATTCAGCTGTTCAGCTGTTCCTTTGGAAGAGGAGCTGACCTATAGGAACTGCCTGAAGAGCCCAACTCGGCTCCTCTGGGACCTAGCTGTTCCTTTAGAACTGGCTGTTATTAGCCCTGAAGGTTGTTTGGGATGTTTGAACTGTTTGAATTGTCTGAGCTGTAAACTGAGCTGTTTAGATTGTTTCAAAATTATTATTTTACTCTAGGGGGGAAAATGAGAAATGGGATACTAGTTATCTAAAGAGTTTGAGAGTGTACCCTCTGCAGGGATTCCAGTTGATTTTATATTTAAAAAACATAGTCCTATCTTGTGCCCTTTTCTAACTAAGCAGACCCACCTGACCAAAGGAGGTTAGCACATCCGTGGTCATGATGGGGACCTTGGAAATCCACAAAGCTAATTTTCTTAAAACCAGATTGGACCTCTAAAAGAAGATCAACCCTGAATATTCAGTTGGAAGGACTGATGCTGAAGCTCCAATACTTTGGCCACCTGATGCAAAGACCTGACTCATTGGAAAAGACCCTGAGGCTGGGAAAGATTGAGGGCAGGAGGAAAAGGGGGAGACAGAGGACGAGATGGTTGGATGGCATCATTGACATCATGTATATAAGTTTGAGCAAACTCTGGGAGATGGTGAAGGACAAGAAAGGCTGACGTGTTGCAGTCCGTGGGTTGCCAGGAGTCGGACGCGACTGAGCAACTNGGCTGGGAAAGATTGAGGGCAGGAGGAAAAGGGGGAGACAGAGGACGAGATGGTTGGATGGCATCATTGACATAATGTATATAAGTTTGAGCAAACTCTGGGAGATGGTGAAGGACAAGAAAGGCTGACGTGTTGCAGTCCGTGGGTTGCCAGGAGTCGGACGAGACTGAGCAACTAAACAATAACAGTTCCCACCAGAAGTAAATTCTCTCTGGTAACTGACTGCTGCGGTGCATTCCTAGGTATCCAACTGACAAACCACCTATTACCTTTTTGCCTTCACTTAGGAAGAAAAACAGTTCTTTTGGTCAGTAATGCCTCAGCGACTTCACTTTCACTTTTCACTTTCATGCATTGGAGAAGGAAATGGCAACCCACTCCAGTGTTCTTGCCTGGAGAATCTCAGGGACGGGGGCGCCCGATGGGCTGCCGTCTCTGGGGTCGCACAGAGTTGGACACGACTGAAGCCACTTAGCAGCAGCAGCAGCAGCCTCAGAGTTTTGCTGAGGATCTTCCAATTTCTCACAAATCCTGGAGGGCAATCTGGATAGTATAAAGTTCCCTGGAGGTTCCACTTTGTGGCAATATGTACGTGATCTTTGCTGCTTTGTTCTCCTTCTGCAACCACCTCACAGGGATACAGCATCTACTCATGACTTTTAGCCTTGAAGAGACCTTCTGTCCCCAAAGAAAAATAGCAATTTGCTCACACTCAGAGTGACTTTTTGATGATAGCCATTCTGACAGGTATAAGGTGATATCTCACTGTGGTCCTGATTTGTATTTCTTTGCTGATTTGTGATGCTGAACACCTTTCCATGTGCCTCTTGGACATCTGTGTATCTTCTTTGGAAAGATGTCTACTTAAGGTTTTCCAACCATTTCTTAAAATCAGANGGGTGAAATCCTTCTTCTGTATGAGTGTACTTGTTTGGTACTTTGGTCTGATTTTTTTTTCCTTTTATTATTTATTTTTGTCTGTGCTAAGTCTTCATTGCTGCACGTGGGCTTTCTGTAGTTGTGATCAGCAGGCTTCTGATTGCCGCAGCTTCTCTTGTTCTGGGGCACTGGCTCTAGGCGACTCCAGCTTCAGTAGTCTTGGGGCAGGAGCTTAGTTGCTCCGAGTCATGTGGGATTATCCTGGACCAGGGATCTAACTTGTGTCCCCTTCATTGGCAGGCGAATTCTTAATCATTGGACCACCAGGGAAGTCCCTGGTCTGATTTTTGCAGTATATGTTTCACTAAAACCATTCCCATTCAGCTGTTCAGCTGTTCCTTTGGAAGAGGAGCTGACCTATAGGAACTGCCTGAAGAGCCCAACTCGGCTCCTCTGGGACCTAGCTGTTCCTTTAGAACTGGCTGTTATTAGCCCTGAAGGTTGTTTGGGATGTTTGAACTGTTTGAATTGTCTGAGCTGTAAACTGAGCTGTTTAGATTGTTTCAAAATTATTATTTCACTCTAGGGGGGAAAAATGAGAAATGGGATACTAGTTATCTAAAGAGTTTGAGAGTGTACCCTCTGCAGGGATTCCAGTTGATTTTATATTTAAAAAACATAGTCCTATCTTGTGCCCTTTTCTAACTAAGCAGACCCACCTGACCAAAGGAGGTTAGCACATCCGTGGTCATGATGGGGACCTTGGAAATCCACAAAGCTAATTTTCTTAAAACCAGATTGGACCTCTAAAAGAAGATCAACCCTGAATATTCAGTTGGAAGGACTGATGCTGAAGCTCCAATACTTTGGCCACCTGATGCAAAGACCTGACTCTTTGGAAAAGACCCTGAGGCTGGGAAAGATTGAGGGCAGGAGGAAAAGGGGGAGACAGAGGACGAGATGGTTGGATGGCATCATTGACATAATGTATATAAGTTTGAGCAAACTCTGGGAGATGGTGAAGGACAAGAAAGGCTGACGTGTTGCAGTCCGTGGGTTGCCAGGAGTCGGACGAGACTGAGCAACTAAACAATAACAGTTCCCACCAGAAGTAAATTCTCTCTGGTAACTGACTGCTGCGGTGCATTCCTAGGTATCCAACTGACAAACCACCTATTACCTTTTTGCCTTCACTTAGGAAGAAAAACAGTTCTTTTGGTCAGTAATGCCTCAGCGACTTCACTTTCACTTTTCACTTTCATGCATTGGAGAAGGAAATGGCAACCCACTCCAGTGTTCTTGCCTGGAGAATCTCAGGGACGGGGGCGCCCGATGGGCTGCCGTCTCTGGGGTCGCACAGAGTTGGACACGACTGAAGCCACTTAGCAGCAGCAGCAGCAGCCTCAGAGTTTTGCTGAGGATCTTCCAATTTCTCACAAATCCTGGAGGGCAATCTGGATAGTATAAAGTTCCCTGGAGGTTCCACTTTGTGGCAATATGTACGTGATCTTTGCTGCTTTGTTCTCCTTCTGCAACCACCTCACAGGGATACAGCATCTACTCATGACTTTTAGCCTTGAAGAGACCTTCTGTCCCCAAAGAAAAATAGCAATTTGCTCACACTCAGAGTGACTTTTTGATGATAGCCATTCTGACAGGTATAAGGTGATATCTCACTGTGGTCCTGATTTGTATTTCTCTGCTGATTTGTGATGCTGAACACCTTTCCATGTGCCTCTTGGACATCTGTGTATCTTCTTTGGAAAGATGTCTACTTAAGGTTTTCCAACCATTTCTTAAAATCAGATTTTTTAAAAAAATATTGAGTTCCATAAGTGGCTTAAGTGTTTTGGGTATTAATCCGTTGGGCTTCCCCAGTGACCCAGTAGTAAAAAAAAATCCTCCTGCAATGCAAGAGATGAAAGAGACTCGTTTAGGATCCCTGGTTGGGGAAGATTCCCTGGAGGAGGGCATGGCAACCCACTCCAGTATTCTTGCCTGGAGAATCCCATGGAAAGAGGAGCATGGTTAACTCCTCTGGGGTCCATGGGGTCACAAAGAGTTGGACGTGACTGAGTGATTAATCCCTTATTGATCATATCATTTGCAAATATTTTCTCCTATTCAGTAGGTTGACTTTTCGTTTTGTCAGTGGTTTCCTTTTCTGTGCAATGTTTTTAGGTTAATTAGGTCCCATTTATTTTTCTTTTGTTTCTTTTGCCCTTAGAAGACCAGCCAGGGAGTGTGTGTCATGGTGAGAAAGGAATTAAAGACAGGCTGCTGAGAACAGCAACATGTAGTGAGATAGTGTTTTAGGGACTGAGTGTGTCTCTCCTGGCTCCCAGTTCATATGTTGAAATTCTGACTTCTCCCAAACGTGATGATGTTGGAAGTGGGGCCTTTGGGAGGTGACTAGGTCATGAGGGTGGTGCTCCCATGAATGAGATTAGTGCCCTTATAAGGACAGACACAGGGAGCCCCCCCTACCCCACCCTCNGGGACTGAGTGTGTCTCTCCTGGCTCCCAGTTCATATGTTGAAATTCTGACTTCTCCCAAACGTGATGATGTTGGAAGTGGGGCCTTTGGGAGGTGACTAGGTCATGAGGGTGGTGCTCCCATGAATGAGATTAGTGCCCTTATAAGGACAGACACAGGGAGCCCCCCCTACCCCACCCTCTCTTTCTCCCTCTCCCACTCCAGTATTCTGTTTTTCTTTAGTAGTTATAGAATGGTATCCCACTAGGTTTTTTTTTTAATTGTAGGATAATTACTTTACAATATTGTGATGGTTTTTGCCATACATCAACATGAAACAGCCATAGGTATACATATGTCCACTCCCTCTTATACCCCGCTTCCACCCCTCTAGGTTGTCACAGAGCACTGGGCTTGAGCTCCCTGTGTTATACATGAAACTTCCACTGCCTGTCTATTTTGTATATGGTAATGTGTGTGTTTCAATGCTATTCTCTCAAATCATCCCACCCTCTCCTTCCCCTACTGCATCTAAAAGTTTGTTCTTTATTGTCTGTGTCTCCTTTGCTGCCTTGCACATAGGATTGTCAGTACCGTCTTTCTAGATTCCATATATATACGTTAATATATGATATTTGTCTTTCTCTTTCTAACTTCAGTATGTATAATAGGCTCTAGGTTCATCCACCTCATTAGAACTGATTCAAACGTGTTCCTTTTTATAGCCCACTCCAGTACTCTCACCCGAAAAATCCCATGGACAGAGGATCCTGACAGGCTACAGTCCATCGGGGTCACAAACAGTTGGATATGACTGAGTGCGCACACACACACCACTCTTTCTACCCTGAATCAAACAAACCCAGGCCCTGAAGATGTGGATTGGCTTAGTCAGGCAGGAAGGAGCCTGGGGTGAAGATTCCAAGTATCAGCTGCTAGGAATCCCTTGCAACAGCTAGGGTGGGCGTATCAGGGCAAAAGGGATCTGAGTGGACTCCACTAGCGTGTGTGATGTCCTCATTACCATTTGAGAGACACAGGAGAGAGATGTAAAAAAGCATCACCATGGTCACGTTACCTGTGAAGGCTTATGGACATAAGCTTTTCTCCATATGATTTTAAATTGTTTTGAGTTTCCCTTTATGTAGTTATGATTCTGCACAATTTGTTTCCCTGCTTTTTAAAGCCCTGGGTCAATTGTGAGAAGCACTTCTCAATCATCATAAGAGTTTTTAGAAACATAATTTTTAATGTAGTTTATCATCACGATGAAAAATTTAAGAGTAAATAGTGCATATCTGATTTCATGTGCTATTTAAAAAAATAAAAGTCTGGATAGGGCTTGTATGAGTATCTAGGTTGACAGCTGTCACTGTCAGGGGTGAGCAGAGAGCAGTGGTGCTGGGTTGCTAGGTCCAGATCTGTGGGACATGGAGGGTTTGTGCAGAGAACCTTACATTCTCTGGTGATGCATCCATCAAGACAGCAAAGTGACTATATTCACAGGCAATATGACTCAGATGGTAAAGAATTTGCCTGCAATGCAGGAAGCTGGGGTTCAACCCTTGGGTTGGGAAGATCCCCTGGAGAAGGGAATTGGCAGCCCACTCCAGTATTCTTGCCTGGAAAATCCCACAGACAGAGGAGCCTTGTGGGCAACAGTCCAAGGAGTCACAAAGAGTTGGACGTGACTGAGCGACTGACATACACGTATGCCATCAGAATCCAAATTTGCATGTTTATGTGGGAAGGCAGGTAACACAAACAGATAAATATCAGGTGAAGGGAAAGGGTCCATGCCCAAAAGGGGAATTGCCAAAGCATATTATCATGCAACACCTTCTTATTGCTTCAGCAAGAATCCAGAAGAGAGAGTCCGTGTGTGTTTAATCCTAGTAAAAGAAAATTTTGGAAAATTAGGAATAAGAAGCTCTTTCTTTACCTTCTGGTATTCCAGTTATGCATATGATACACATTTGAAATTGCCCCACAGTTCTTTAATGTTCTGTTCTGTTTTCTCCTCTCATCTTTTCCTCTTTGCATTTCAGTTTGGGAACTTTCCATTGAATTGTCTTTTAAAAATCAATTTATTTTTAACTGGAGGATAATTGCTTCACATATTGTGTTGGTTTCTGCCATACATCAACATGAATCATCCATAGGTGTACATATGTCCCCTCCCTCCCANTACAATATCTTGCCTCTGCCATCTTAAAGATTGTGGCTGGTGCTGAGAATTAAATTGATCTAAGGCAAATTAACAGGAGAAACACATAAACATTTGATAAACCTTTTTACATGGCATGGGGGCCCTTATGAGGAAATGAAAACCCAAAGAAATGCCAAAATCTGAATGCTTTTTATTGAACAGAGAGGTAAGTATGAAGTATCCTAAATAAAGGAAAATCTAAATGAAGACAAGCAATTTTTAACAAGGTCTGTTTGTACAGAATTCTCTGAGCTTCAGTTTCCTGTCTTTGGTTATAAAAATGTTATTTTCCTCCTATAATAGGAAGGACATCTGTATGAGGGTTTTATTTCTTGCTTTCAGGAAAGAAAAAGATGTGTATAAGAGACAGGTGCTTTGAAGTTCTATCTTATTTTTTTATATATAGTCTTTCTTAGAGTTTCCATCTTTCTGTTTACATCACTCTGATGAGTGTTTTCCAACACCACCAACTGCGTTGGGAAGACTTCCACACTCATAACGCTTCCAACATCAGAAGTATGTGTATGTTTTATCCCCACATAGAGCAGTTTTCCAGTTCTCAGTGGACACTGACTGAGTGTCTTATAAATAGACACAGTTTTGAAACTATCTACCTGGAGCTAGCATCTGATTCTATAGGTTAGGGCTCAGTCCCATAAGACTGACCCCACTTCAGATGCCAGTTGTAAGCACAGGTTGTCACCAGTGTTTCTGACCTACTGGCTTGAAATCAGAAGTTCCCATGCCTCCTTTTTTCAGTTTGATTGATTTGCTGAAATGGCTCACAGAAGTCAGAGAAACATTGACTTACATTTATGAGTTTATTACAAAGTGAAAGTGAAGTGAAAGTGTTCGTTCTTCAGTTGTGTTTGACTCTTTTGCGACCCCATGGTCTGTAGCCTGCCAGACTCCTCTGTCCATGGGATTCTCCAGGCAAGAATACTGGAGTGGGTTGCCGTTTTCTTCTCCAGAGGATCTTACCGACCCAGGGATTGAGCCTGGTTCTACTACATTGCAGGCAGATTCTTTACCATCTGAGCCACCAGGGAAGTCCTATGGAAGTCAGAGATACACTTACACCTTTAAGTTTATTATAAAGGATGTTATAAAGGTTACAGATGAAGAGCCAAAAGAAGAGATGAATTGAGTAGAGGTGGGAAAGGTTCTCAGTGCAGGAGCTTCTGTGCCCTTGGGACTGAGGGTGCCCATCCTCCAGCCATGGAAAGCATTCACCAACAGGGACACTTTCTGAAGCCTGTCCTTCATGTTTTACAGAAACTTCATTACATAGGCATGATTGATTGCATCCTTGGCCATTGGTGACTGATTCGGCCTCCAGCCACTCTTCCCTTCCCAGAGGTTGAAAGTTCCAACCTTGTAATCATGATTGGTTCCCCTGGCAACCAACCTGGACCCTCAGGGACTTTCCAAAAGTCCCCCCCATTAATCTAAACTCAGGTATGAGTTGAAAGGGACTTGTCAGGTGAGTACTAAGACATCCATTTTATCTTTATTGCTCATCACTTAGGAGTTGCGAGAGTTTTAGGAACTCTGCGCCAGCACTGGGGAAGAGGAAAGTGTATGTCGTAATACAAATCACAGTATCACAATTACCTGTCTATTTATGCATGTTATCTACTATTTCCGTGAGAGCCCTTAATATATTAATCTATCTATTGTAAGTTTCTCACCTGGGAATGTGAATATCTGTGTCATATGTGAGTGGCATTGTAACATGTATGATATCATAAGTGAAACGAATCACTGGTCTAGGTTCAATGCAGGATGCAGGATGCTTGGGGCTGGTGCACAGGGATGATCCAGAGAGATGGTGTGGGGTGGGAGGGAGGAGAGGGGTCAGGATTGGGAGCTCATATACACTCGTGGCCGATTCATGTCAATGTATAGCAAAACGAATACAGTATTGTAAAGCAAAACAAACTAAAAAATAAAAATTAAAAAAAAGCATGCTTTACCATTTTTGGTTGAAAGCCAAACATGTTTTATTGGGTTCTGGGAATGGGAGTAAATAGGCTTTTGGTGTGAGGGTCTTTCCCAATGATCCTTCTTCCCAGAGCCAGGAAGGGATTTTTCTCAGACCTTTACTGTGAGAACCTGCTGGGATTCCTGGAGAAAAAGCCCACTGAAGTGTGGGGGGTCTTTAAGATTTTAGTTTTCAGAAGTTTCTTGTTGTCGTGCTAGTTTATCATCATTGTTTTGCTGCTTGGTCATGTCTGACTCTCTGCAACACCATGGACGATAGCCCACCAGAGTCCTCTGTCCATGGGATGCCCAGACAAGAATACTGGAGTGGACTGCCATTTTCTTCTCCAGGAGACCTTCTTGACCCAGACACTGAACCCACATCTCCTGAATTTCAGGCAGATTCTTTGTTATCTGAGCCATAAGGGAGGCATATCTATAACTATCTATTGTTGTTGTTTTTTTTTAGATTCTTTTCCTTTATAGGTATTACAAAATATTCAGTATAGTTCCCTGTGCTATACACTAGGTCCTTGTTGGCTATTTATTTTATATATAGTTGAGGGTATATGTTAAACTTCTAGGTTGTAGCAATGTGCCTGGTACCACTTGAAATTCTTTATAACACATTTGCAATGACATTTTTAAAATATAAATTTATTTA
>SJYA01002114.1:3074559-3174589 GCA_006410615.1 Neotragus moschatus | reverse complement strand
CAAAGAAGACATACAGATGGCCAACAAACACATGAAAAGATGCTCAACATCACTCATTATCAGAGAAATGCAAATCAAAACCACAATGAGGTACCATCTCCTGCCAGTCAGAACGGCTGCAATGACATTTTAAAACCTACATGTTAAGGGTATTTTAGTATTTCACTGCAGAAAGTGGAATTATTTACAGCTATGGATTTCTACAGAGTATTCTTTTTCAGACTTTTAACTTTTGACTTTGTATTGGAGTTTAGGTGATTAACAATGTTGTGATAGTTTCAGGTGAACAGCAAGGGGACTCAGCCATACATACACCTTTATTCACTCTCCCCCAAACCCCCATCTCATTCCAGGCTGCCACAGAATATTGAGTAGAGTTCCCTTTGCTATACAGTAGGTCCTTGTTGGTTATCTATTTTGAATATAGCAGCATGTACCCAACATTCCCCAAACTCCCTAACTCTCCCTTCCCTGCAGCAACCATTAGTTTGTTTTCTAAATCTATGAGACTCTTTCTGTTTTGAAAGTTCATTTGTATCATTTCTTTTAAGATTTCACATATAAAGGATATAGTGTGATAGTTCTCC
This sequence comes from Neotragus moschatus, assembly GCA_006410615.1. Classification (NCBI taxonomy): domain Eukaryota; kingdom Metazoa; phylum Chordata; class Mammalia; order Artiodactyla; family Bovidae; genus Neotragus; species Neotragus moschatus. The sequence continues at coordinate 3,174,002 of SJYA01002114.1, read as the reverse complement.
TTCTCCGTCTGACTTAATTCCCTCAGTATAAAACTCTCTAGGTCCATCCACGGTGCTGCAAATGGCATTATTTCATTCATTTTTATGGCTTAGTAATATTCCATTGTATATAGGTACCACATTTTTTTTAATCCATTCCTCTTGTCAGTGGACATTTAGGTATAGAATATTCTTTTAATTCTTCATAATCTAAAAGAATTTGCTATCATTTGGAGTACACACACACACACAAAGTGAACATAATGTTCTACTTTGATGGTTTTACTCATGTTACTATTCACTATACTCTATGTAAGCCACTTATATTGATATAATGTTGGATAAACTTTGGATCTTGACTATCTTATGGTTCCTATTTGTTCTCTCTTTCCTCCTGACTTTCTCCTTTCTAACTTCTGTCTCCCTTTCAAAAATATGTCCTGAATGTCCATTTTGTTTCACTTTGCAAAGTACTATATGTACAAAATGTATTAGGTGTGCGGATGTATGCTATAGGCCCTTTTTAAAAAAAAAATTATTTATTTGTTTATTTTTGGCTGTGCTGAATCTTCATTGTTGCACAGACCTTTCTTCAGTAGTGGCAAGCAGGGCTACTCTCTAATTGTGTTATGTGGGCTTTTCATTGCAGTGGTTTCTCTTGTTGTGGAGCACAGGCTCTAGGGCACATGGACTTCAGTAGTTGTGGCACGTGGGCTCAGAAACAGGCTCAACAGTTGTGGCACATGGGCTTAGTTGCCCCACAACATGTGGGATCTTCCTGGATCAGGGATCAAACCAGTGTTTTCTGCACTGGCAGGTAGATTCTTTACCAATGGCTGCCAGAGAAGCCCCAGTTACAGGCTCTCAAGCAGAACATTTTCTTGATACCTTGAACTTCTGGCAGAAGCCACAAAGCTGAGGATGATACAAAGCTGAGGATGATAGGGATCTTTATATTCTGAAAAACCGTGTTAAACATAAGCATGCAGAACTAGCTGATAGATGCCAACTTCTGGTTTCAGATTTCATCTTCTAAACATCTGGTTTCATCTCTGACATGAAGTCATCATTCCAATCTTAAACAACAAAATCTGGATAAACTGAAAACAAATTACTGTTCTTTGACCCATCAGAAAACTGAAGGCAATAAATTAGGTGTTTGGGATTAACATACGGGACACAGTAAAAATCTGGTGTGTATTGGGCATTGTGTGTGGGTGTGTTCATCACTCAGTTGTATCCGACACTTTGCGAACCCGTGGACTGTTGCCTGCCAGGCTCCTCTGTCCATGGGATTCTGGAGTATTGAGGATCAGTAGGTACCAAACCATACATCGGGCATTTTATAACTGTCAGCTCATTTACTCCTTATGAGGAATTCAGTTCAGTCGCTCAGTCATGTATGACTCCTTGTGACCCCGTGGACTGTGGCACACCAGGCTTCCCTTTCCACTATCTCCTAGAATTTACTCAGNTCAGTAGGTACCAAACCATACATCGGGCATTTTATAACTGTCAGCTCATTTACTCCTTATGAGGAATTCAGTTCAGTCGCTCAGTCATGTATGACTCCTTGTGACCCCGTGGACTGTGGCACACCAGGCTTCCCTTTCCACTATCTCCTAGAATTTACTCAGACTCATGTCCATTGAGTTGGTGATGCCATCCAACCATCTTATCCTCTGTTGTCCCCTTCTCCTCCCACCTTAAATCTTTTCCAGTATCAGGGTCTTTCCAATGAGTCAGTTCTTTGCATCAGGTGGCCAAAGTATTGAAGTTTCAGCTTCAGCGTCAGTCCTTCCAATGAATATTCAGGACTGATTTCCTTTAGGATTGACTGGTTGTATCTCCTTGTAGTCCAGGGGACTCTCAAGAGTCTTCTCCAACACCACCACAGTTCAGAAGCACCAATTCTTCAGTGCTCAGCTTTCTTTATAGTCCAACTCTCACAGCCATACATGACTACTGGAAAAATCATAGCCTTGACTAGACGGACCTTTGTTGGTAAAGTAACATCTCTGCTTTTTACTAGGCTGTCTAGGTTGGTCATAGCTTTTCTTCCAAGGAGCATGTGTCTTTTAATTTCGTGGCCACAGTCACCATCTGCAGTGATTTTGGAGCCCCCCTCCAAAATAAAGTCTCTCACTGTTTCTACTGTTTCCCCATCTATTTGCCATGAAGTGATGGGATAGGATGCCATGATCTTAGTTTTCTGAATGTTGAGTTTTAAGCCAGCTTTTTCACTGTCCTCTTTCACTTTTATCAAGAGGCTCTTTATGAGGAATTACACATGAGGAATTACAGTCATTTGCAGCATTGCAAAAGGGTTTCAGAAACTTCATCACTGATGTAAGTTGCGTAACTCAACTGATTTGAATGCCCATCTATGATCTGAGAGAGCCTGTGGCCAAGATCACTGAGACCCAGTTTCCCATGTTTAGAAATCTCTGCAGTTATTAAATGGAATCATGGTTGCTATAATAGAAGCAACAACTCTCAGTCTCACTTGCATCTGACTAATAATGTTTGAAGAGTGTGTTGTGTGGCTGTTTCTAGAAATATTCTTAAAAGGCAAATTGTGCCTGTGTCTTTTTCATCCTTATCCCTTCATACATCTGCTGCCTGGAGGGGTCTATGACAGCTGCCTTCTGGCTGGAGATGCTGTTGCCACACTATGGGCATGACCAAGTGAGGAGATGTCTGTGGCTTAGGTCACTGGAACTTCATTGAGCAGAGCCCACATAGAAGGCATGATCCACTTACCTTTGGAATTTCCCATGACAGAATTCACNTGCTGCCTGGAGGGGTCTATGACAGCTGCCTTCTGGCTGGAGATGCTGTTGCCACACTATGGGCATGACCAAGTGAGGAGATGTCTGTGGCTTAGGTCACTGGAACTTCATTGAGCAGAGCCCACATAGAAGGCATGATCCACTTACCTTTGGAATTTCCCATCACAGAATTCACTTATAGTTCCTGCTGCTGCTGCTGCTAAGTCACTTCAGTCGTGTCCGACTCTGTGCGACCCCATAGACGGCAGCCCACCAGGCTCCCCCGTCCCTGGGATTCTCCAGGCAAGAATACTGGAGTGAGTTGCCATTTCCTTCTCCAATGCATGAAAGTGAAAAGTGAAAGTGAAGTCGCTCTTGTCTGACTCTTCACGATCCCATGGACTGCAGTGTACCAGGCTCTTCCATCCATGGGATTTTCCAGACAAGAGTACTGGATGGGGTGCCATTGCCTTCTCAGCTTATAGGTCCTAACAGATGAACCTTATTTTATTTTTTGTAATTTATTTGTTATACATAATCTTGTTTGAATTATATTCATTGTCTTAATATTACCCTTAACTTTTTTTCTCATAAAGTATCTAGGAAATAAATGTGAAAGTTGAAGCCCTAAAAATTTAACAATCGACTTACAAAGAAGTTTTGTTTTCAAACTCTAGAATTATCTAAGCCCACTAATAGGCTTCCCTGGTGGCTCAGATGGTAAAGAATATGCCTGCAATGTAGGAGACCCGAGTTTGATCCCTGGTTTGGGAAGATCCCCTGGAGAAAGGAATGGCTACCCACTCCAGTGGGCTTCCCATGGGGTGCTAGTGGTAAAGAACCCACCTGCCAATGCAGGAGACATAGGAGATGTGGGTTGAATCCCTGGGTCACTGAACCTTGTTTTTAAACTAATCTATAACTCAATACCTTGCTCCTTGGAGGAAAATCTATGACAAACCTAGACAGCATATTATAAAGCAGAGACATCACTTTGCTGACAAATGTACCTCTAGTCAGATCTATGGTTTTTCTGGTAGTCATGTACAGATGTGAGAGTTGGGTCATAAAGAAGACTGAGGGCCGAAGAACCGATGCTTTTGAATTTTAGTGCTGGAGAAGACTCTTCAAAGTCTCTTGGACAGTAGGGAGATCAAACCAGTCAATCGTAAAGGAAATAACCTCTGAATATTCATTGGAAAGACTGATGCTGAAACTGAAGCTCTAATACTTTGTCCACGATGCAAACAGCCAACTCGTTGGAGATGACCCAACTCATTGGAAAAGACCCTGATGCTGGGAAAGATTGAGGGCAAGAAAAGAAGAGGACCACAGAGAATGAGATGGGTGAATGGCATCACTGACTCAATGGACATAAATTTGAGCAAATTCTGGGAAAGACTGAAGGACAGGGAAACCTGGCGTGCTGCAGTCCATGGAGTCACAAAGAGTTGGACATGACTTAGCAGCTGAACAACAAACAATAACTCAATACCATGTTGAGCAATGCTGTGTATGACAGAGGTGAAAATATGTGATGTAAGTTCAAGTTCTCATGTGGGAGGTGGCAAGGGCTCACAATCTCCTGGACTGGAAATTTGGTGATCCTTTTTTGGCATCTGGGAACATTGGGTTCACATTGACCTTACTCTACCTTGAAAGCTCTGTCACCCACTAAGGGAGACTGCAGTATAAGGGAGAAAGCTAAGACAAATTCATAACTTTGCTACAACTTGGATGTTTCTGCTGCTTTCAGCAGAGTCTTCTGGAATTGAAGACTGGAGAGCACCCAAGTGCAAGTGGAGGTTTAAGAGGATGAAAGTCTGTTCCAGGAGGCCCTCTCTACCTGCAGAGCAGAGCCTGGAATGGTTGAGGCAGCCAGCACCCTCTGTGTCTGACGAGAGGTCCTGGGAAGTGTGGATTCCAGACAGTGGCCTTAGCAGAAATAAGACTGTGGTCCTAAGCCTTTCCCCAGCAGCTTCCATTAAAGCCTGTCTTCTAGACCATAGAATCCAGCATGGCAGCAAATATCACCTTTTACCTTCTTGGTCATCAGACTGAGAAGAGCCATTTCTGGACCTGATGCAGAGTGCTGCCTTGGTCCAGATGTCCTGGACTTTGCCTGAGATGCAGAGTGGGAAGATCTTGAAGGCAGAAAGGCTCTGTGGTTTCCATCTGAGAAAAGGATACATAGCCATTTGGGGAAGCAGACTGTGACAGAGCTGTAAGTTGACATCAACAGGTGTCTTTATCTTTTTCCATAGTGCTATAACCCCTGATGTTTAGCTGGTTCATGCAGTGCAAGTCAGGGACCACATTCAGCCTCCATTGCAGGCTAGTTCAGTCATGTGACTAACTCTGGCTGATAGCATGTGGTGTTGGAAACCCTAATTCCTAGTGTGATGATATGTGGAGATGGAGACTTGGGGAGGTAAGTAGGATCAATTAGGTTATGAAGGTGGGGCCCTCGTGATAGCATTAGTGCCCTTATAGGAAGAGCATGGTCTCTCTCTCTCTCTGTGGTCACACACAGGAGAAGGCCATGTGAGGACAGTGAGAAGAGGGCTGACTGCATGCCAGGAAGAGCCTTCACCAGAAACTGAACCCACTGGCACTTTGATCTTGGACTTTCAGCCTCCAGAACTGTAAGAAAATAAATGTCTGATATTTAAGCCCTTCAGTCTCTGCTATTTTGTCATAGTGGGCCAATCTGAACTGACTATTACAGCATCACAACATAAACACCAAGCCAGGGACTTCCCTGGTAGTCCACTGGCTAAGACTCCATGCTCCCAGTGCAGAGGGCTGGAGTTTGATTCTTGGTCAGGGAACTAGATCTCACATGTCCCAACTAAAGATCCGCCACAGCCAAACAAATAAAAAATGAAAGTAAATATTAAAATAATAATAATAAAAAAAATAAGCCAAAAAGCTGTCTCCAAACCATGGTCATACACATCTTCCCCAGCCAAACTTCTTCCAAGATTAAAAGTTCTTCCTCATTCTTGAGCGGTGTGCTGACTGCAGGATGTGAGGTGATGCAATTTGGAGGGCAGTGTGCCCATTCCTGGGGGCAGCTCTTGTCTCCCGCCTTTTGAGTCTTGAGGCCTCTTTGGGTGTTGGGCTCTTGATCATGGCTTCATTAGGATTAAATTTCAGATGGAAACTGCCAGGAAGCGCTCTCTGAGGATGCTTGTTCCCCGGTGGTGTTAATTCACCTTGGCATTTATCACCCTCTGGAATTCTCTAATTTATATGTGGTCTCTTCCCCTCTGAGTGCTTCAAGTAGATCTAAATCCATTTAGAAAATTGTACAGGTACTGTAAAACCACAATTGAATTTCGGGCCTCTGTAGTCATCCAGCCAAGATGCACTTCAATTAGAAATATTTGCTGTTAATGCTGTTATGAGGTGGTGGGTGTCCACTATGCCCCAGACCCTTGTTCTACAAAATCCCCTTAGAGTCTCTTCTTTATTCTTCAGTTAAAGAGACAGGCCCCTAGAATCTACGTGTTTGGAATTGTAATATGGGTGCAATATTGTGCCTCACTCTTAATTAACCTTGTTAGCCAAGGATTTGGCACAGAAGTTGGTTGATGTAAGTGGATCTTTGATCCTCTGAATGTGGGTTCCTGGTTGAGGAGGATGTCACCCTTGTGAAATAAATGTCATTTCTTCTTCAGCATCCATCAGATACCTTTATGATTCTCATTTAATGAAATCATGTGTGTAAAGTGGCAAGTTTTGTGCCAGGCACAACAAATATGAGCTATTGTTTTTATGATCATAAAATAAGTTTTAAAAAAATACATAATGCCNTCTCTGCTATTTTGTCATAGTGGGCCAATCTGAACTGACTATTACAGCATCACAACATAAACACCAAGCCAGGGACTTCCCTGGTAGTCCACTGGCTAAGACTCCATGCTCCCAGTGCAGAGGGCTGGAGTTTGATTCTTGGTCAGGGAACTAGATCTCACATGTCCCAACTAAAGATCCGCCACAGCCAAACAAATAAAAAATGAAAGTAAATATTAAAATAATAATAATAAAAAAAATAAGCCAAAAAGCTGTCTCCAAACCATGGTCATACACATCTTCCCCAGCCAAACTTCTTCCAAGATTAAAAGTTCTTCCTCATTCTTGAGCGGTGTGCTGACTGCAGGATGTGAGGTGATGCAATTTGGAGGGCAGTGTGCCCATTCCTGGGGGCAGCTCTTGTCTCCCGCCTTTTGAGTCTTGAGGCCTCTTTGGGTGTTGGGCTCTTGATCATGGCTTCATTAGGATTAAATTTCAGATGGAAACTGCCAGGAAGCGCTCTCTGAGGATGCTTGTTCCCCGGTGGTGTTAATTCACCTTGGCATTTATCACCCTCTGGAATTCTCTAATTTATATGTGGTCTCTTCCCCTCTGAGTGCTTCAAGTAGATCTAAATCCATTTAGAAAATTGTACAGGTACTGTAAAACCACAATTGAATTTCGGGCCTCTGTAGTCATCCAGCCAAGATGCACTTCAATTAGAAATATTTGCTGTTAATGCTGTTATGAGGTGGTGGGTGTCCACTATGCCCCAGACCCTTGTTCTACAAAATCCCCTTAGAGTCTCTTCTTTATTCTTCAGTTAAAGAGACAGGCCCCTAGAATCTACGTGTTTGGAATTGTAATATGGGTGCAATATTGTGCCTCACTCTTAATTAACCTTGTTAGCCAAGGATTTGGCACAGAAGTTGGTTGATGTAAGTGGATCTTTGATCCTCTGAATGTGGGTTCCTGGTTGAGGAGGATGTCACCCTTGTGAAATAAATGTCATTTCTTCTTCAGCATCCATCAGATACCTTTATGATTCTCATTTAATGAAATCATGTGTGTAAAGTGGCAAGTTTTGTGCCAGGCACAACAAATATGAGCTATTGTTTTTATGATCATAAAATAAGTTTTTAAAAAATACATAATGCCTATATTGTTAAGGCCTATATTTTTGCAAAATCCTTACTTTGTTGAAGAACTTTCTTCTTCTCCAAAACAGTAAAAAACAAAATATTTTAGCCCAGCACTTCTGCAGTTTATATAATCACTGACATATGTGTGTGTGTGCTCAGTCAGATCCAACTCTTTGCAACCCCATGGACTGTAGCCCGCCTGGCTCCTCTGTCCATGGGATTTCCCAGGCAAGAATACTGAAGTGGGTTGCCATTTCTTTCTCCAGGGGATCTTCCTGACCCAGGGATTGAATCCATATCTCTTGCATCTCCTGCATTGGCAGGTGGATTCTTTACCACTAGTGCCTCCTGGGAAGCCCAAACAAAATATTTTACATAAGGAAGACACAGTTGCTTTGGAATATTGAAAATAATCACCCATTTTTGCAAAAAGAAAACATATTTTCAAATGTCTTTGTGGGCTAATTTTATGAAAAACGAGTTTTTTGTTTTTTTTAAAAAAAGACTTTCTGAAGGGAAAGGAAATACAGGGGCAGAGTTGTCAGAATCCTACAGGCAGCTCAGGAGAAATCAGTCCATAATGGATTTTAGATGCCACATTTCCTGAGATGGCCGCCCCTCTAAGAGCATCTTACCCCCAAAATGACTCTCACAGGGACTCCCAAGGTGCTCATTCCCCCCTCCTCAGTCTCCAGTGACAGAGACAGGAGACAAAGGCTGCTGTTTCTCTCTCAAGGCAGGTGCTTCCACCCACCCGGGGAAGGAGCTCTGGGGCTATGGTAATTAACATATTTCTTTTAATCTTGCTTTTATAGTCAATCTCCAAAGCGTGAAAAGAGTTGGCCAGTCGATTAAACCCTAAGCATGCAATACAAATGGAATGAAGGCAGCCCTGATGAATATAAATGGGTAAATTTGTTCCTTCTGTTAAAAAAAAAGTACCTTATGAGAAACTCAGTTTGAACTACTACATGAAACACTTGAAATTACCCACAGGAATGGTTTCTGGTTTAATAGGGAACAGTTCATCTAACTCTGGAGAAGGTCATTTCTTCAGGGTCATAAGAAACTGCTCTTTGGTATCTTCTAGGAAAGCAATGTGATCCTATTTAAAGTTTGGTCTAGTATCACTGAGGCTTTTCAGATGGTGCTAGTGGTAAAGAACCCACCTGCCAATGCAGGAGATGTAAGAGATGCAGGTTCGATCCCTGGGTCAGGAAGATCCCCTGGAGGAGGGCATGGCAAACTTACTCCAGTATTCTTGCCTGGAGAATTCCATAGACAGAGGAGCCTGGTGGGCTACAGTCCATGGGGTCGCAAAAGAGCTGGACACAACTGGAATGGTTTAGCAGGCATGCCAGTATCACTGGCCCTTGGTTATGCAGGAATGTGCAGGAAAGCTCCCTGACACAGTGCCCCTGGGGAATCTTCAGCAGGTCTGGCACTTGCTGTCTGAGTACCCAGGGCTGTAGAAACAAGCATCTTTGTGGGGAGGAGGAGGAGCATCTGTGTGGGGAGAAGGATGTGGGAGGCTGACCTTTCCATGCCAGATGGCACAGTTTCAACAAGGCCAAGTCTGAGAACAAGGTGATGGGGAACGAGCTCTGTGTCCTCAGGACATCCCACCTCCGCGTGCATCCAAGCTTCTTCTCAGCCCTCATTTCCCCTGTCCAGTGCATGTTCAGCCACAGATCCCCGACCAAAATGATGAGCAATTCACAAGAGAGAGAGGATTATCTCATTTCCACACATGGGGTCACAAAAGGTTGGATGTGATTTAGTAACTAAAACAACAGCAACAATCACTTCCACAGCAGTTGCAAGCAAACACCAAACATGGACTATTTTTTTTTTAATTTAAAAAAACTCAACAGAAAAACAGAGCACAACATTATTTTCAGAGGCACTGCTTGCAAATACTAGTCCAGACAGCAGACTGGTCCTTGTGGTCTCCAGGTACATTCTGTCAACAAAGACACTTCTTCATTGAAACAGATGTTGTGTAACTGTGGGTATCCGGGGATGTCAGCCACAGAATTGGTCTTCAGTTTTTCTTCCTGGCACCAGTGAAGCCATCCATTAAATTAAAGGCCCCCATGTACTCACCCAAAAGCAGCCCCAGCTTGAGGGGCAAGACGCTAAAGAGAACACAAGAGAGAACATCTTGGTTATCACTCATGGAACATCTTTATGAGTTCCACTGAAAAGCAGGGCCATTGACTTGCTGCAGAAGACGTCAGTCACTCATGCCCACCTGAACGTCCCTGTCTTAAGGTCACTCAGGGCTCGTCCACCACGTGGGAGGACACCGGCCCAGGATCTCTGTGTTTCTCTTTGATTTACATTATTCACTCACTTCTGTGTCAGTCTCAAGGCCTGACTACATTCTGTAATGATGGACAGGAAGTGTGCAGCCTTGAGGAGTCTTGATCCTGCCTTGCAACCTCGCCCTGTTGCTCAGTGCTGCTGGGCTCTCAACACTCCGTTCCTCCCACTGTCCAAAGAGGTCATTGACCTTTCTTTCCTGGACAACAGAGAGAAGTCCATGCAATAGCCCCTCAGAGCTTTGGCAAGACCCAACTAAGACTGTCTACCTTCTCCATCCCACTCGCCCCTCCTGACACTTTGATCCTGTCCATCATGACATTCACACCACAGGACGAGGAAGGGCACGGTCAGCCAACCGGAGACTTGTCCTAGGAGTGGGGACAAGAAAAGGGCCCTGGGCTCATGGTCCCTCTGGGGGCAGCCCGGGATATCCAGGGGGTTCCTGCCCTTCCCAGGTTCAGGTCTCTGGTCAAATATTGTATCTTCTCCATGTGGCCATCCTGACGCTTAAATCAGGATGCATCCTAGAGCCCTTGCTCCACAACAGGAAGAGCCATTGCAGTGGGGAGCCTGCTCACCCCAACTGCAGAGTAGTCCCCACTCGCTGCAACTAGAGAAACGCCCACGCAGCAGTGAAGACCCAGCACAGACAAAAGCAAAATAAATAAATAAATACATAAAAAACTGTTATCTGCCCCCTCAACCCCGCCAGTTATCTTTTAAATGGCTCCTCTCTGTTGGCTCTGGAGTAAGCTGTTGACTGGACTGGCACATTGAGAATTAATAGGAGCAGAAACACCACCTTTTTAAAAACACCATGAAGTATATAAACTTGGGCATATACAGGTACACGTTTTCTTGCAGGATAGCATCTACTATCTTCCTGACTGCATATTCTGGCTCCAGAAGTGGTAAGAGAGAAGGACACCTGGGGGAGGGGGGAGGAGGGTTAAAAAAAAATTTAATAAAGAAATTGGAGAAAGCAATTCTTAAATATTACAATAAAACAGTTGTGAGCTTCCCAGGTGGAGCTAGTGGTATTGAACCTGCCTGCCAATGCAGGAGACATAAGAGACACAGGTTCCATCCCTGGCTTGGGAAGATCCCCTGGAAGAAGTAGTGGCAACCCACTCCAGTATTCTTGCCTGGAGAATCCCAGGGACAGAGGAGCCTGGCAGGCTACGGTCCACAGGGTCGCAAAGAGTTGGACATGACTGAAGTGATTTAGCAAGCATGCACACACAAGACATTGTCATCTATTGGCTTCTTTTCCTTCCAGATTTGATATTTTTCTGTACTTGCTCTCTTATTATCAATACGGTGAGTAATAACTAGAATTTGAAGTGGAAAACAGGGATTCTAATTAATACAATGATGTTATAATAGGCACATGTGTGAAACCAAATTAAACAAATGGCCTAAATGTTGCAAAGCGCATCTTTGAAAAGTAACTGCCTGTCATCTGATGAGTGCAGACTGTATATTTACGCCCCTTCAACAACTTCTTGTTCTTCTGTGGAATCAGGGATGAGAGCAGGATGGAGCTGGTGGCAGAAAGGGTGTGTGTGACAGGAGCACCAAGGAGACGGGGGAGCAGGTTGAGGCCAGCCTTGAAGACGTGGATATAGCCTTGATGTTTCTGTGCTGTGCTCATGCTTGGTTGTGTCTGACTCTTTTCGACCCCATGGACTGCAGCCCACCAGGCTGCTCTTTCCATGACATTTCCCAGGCAAGAATACTGGAGTGAGTTGCCATTTCCTTCTCCAAGCCTTGATAAACTGTCACTATTAAACCCAGTGTCTTAATCACTAACACATCTAAGGAAGTAAATTCTAAAATTATTTATAAAGCAGGCTGAATGCTGGAAAAGTCTTTTTAAATAACTTTAGCCAGAACAAAATAAAATCGATGGTCAATCATTTTTCAAAATACAGTTCCTTTGAAATCAAACAATATGCTTACCTAGTAGTACATCCGTCAAACATTCCGGTTTTTATAAAAAATGGACACACGATAGTGGTTTTGATCCCGTTCTGTCCCTTGGCAAGTGATTCTAAAAATATCGATTCAGCAAATCCATTGGCTGCAAATTTACTTGCACAGTAATCTGAAAAGACAAATGATACTATAATATAGTGTAAAGTTTTAAAATGGCATTATAGGAAGATTTCCTCATAACATGAATACCGGCAGAGACAAACTATTTCAGAGTTCTTGTTTTGCATGATCTTGGTCTGCTCTGCCTGGAAGAGGTGAGGTGTGAGTGGGAAGGTCGGTGATCACCTCAAGGTCAGATGACAACAGCCATGTGGGCTTAAGGAATACCAGGGCTGCTAGGAGTCAGTCACACAGTTGAACTTCACTCCCGTGGCAGTGATGGTAAGGCACTCTGCAGCCCTGACATGGGGCACCAGATGTGGGTTCTGTCCCAAAGAACTCTGGCCCAAATGGGACAGGAGGACACATAGAAGAAGAAATAAAATAATAAGTCAAAGGACTTCCCTGGTGGTCCAGTGGTCAAGAATCTGCCTTCCAAGGCAAGGGACACAGGTTGGATCCCTGGTCAGGGAACTAAGATCTTACATGTCTCGGAGCTACTAAGCCCACGAGCCACAACTATGGAGCCCATGCACTCTAGAGCCCTTACTCTGCGACAAGAGAAGCCCCTCCATGCCAAAACTAGAGAAAAGCCCAAGTACCACCACAAAGACCCAGTGCAGCCAAAAAAAAAAACAAAAACAAAGCAAAACACTAATAATAAGTCAAGTGGGAGCCTAGGCGGCAGAGATAAGTATTGGTCATGATACCTGTCAGAGCAAGTTTTCTTCCAACTCAAATTCTTCCACTTCCAGAAAGAAAACAAAGTTTTTCTTATTTGGGCTTCCCTGGTGGCTTAGACAGTAAAGAATTCGCCTGCAATGCAGAAGACCTGGGTTTGATCCCTGGGTTGGGAAGATCAGGGCACGGCAACCCACTCCAGTATTCTTGCCTGGAGAAACCCATGGACAGAGTAGCCTGGTGGCTATAGTCCATGGGGTTGCCAAGAAAACACTGCCCCTTCAACCTCGACTGCTTGACTACCTTCAAATGCAGGGGAAGTGGTATCTGGGTCAGTTTTGAGCTTTCTGTCCTTGGTTACACTCACTTCAAGCCAAAACCTGGGCATTCCATTTGCTGAAAGGAAATGTCAGGAGAAGGAAAGGCATTTAGGTGACTTATCCTTCCCTCTGCCTCACACAGCAGAAGACACACACCTTGGTGCTCTGCTGGGAAGCAGCTACTCCAGCCAGCAAGAACCAGGCTGCACGTGCCAGGCATAGGGTATCAGGCAGTTGCTGCCCCAGATGCTGGGAAAGACACAGAAGAAGTGGCGAGGGATGCAGGGAGGTGAGAGGCGCGGTCCTGAGCCACCTCTGGGATCATATGAGTCGTCTGGTAGAACTATAGCTCCCTGAGCTCCTCTACCCCTGAGACTGGGATGAGCAGGTACAGCCCAGGGCCAGAGAACCTGCATTCCAAGTAGCAGCCCCAGTGGTTCTGATTCTGGGGAGTTGCTGCCCACGCCAGGAATACTTGTTTCTAAGGGAGCCAGGGAGGAGAGACCTGCATTTGAAGAGAGATGCTGTGTCTAACAAAAGGATTAACAGGCCCTGTAAATACACCTGTGGTTATATCAAGGACCTGTGACTTCTCAAATGTATGAGAGAGAGGGGTAGTAATAATGCCTGATGGATTCTGAGGAGGACAGAGGCAGGGAGACCCAGGCTATAGGGAGACATGTACAGACTGCTAATATTGGGGGGACGAGTGGTTCTGGAAACCTATCTAGCAGCTGAGAGATACTTGCTGAGACCAGTGTTGTGAATTTGGAACCAGCTATGACTCAGCCAAGCTGGCTGGTCTGCTACCTGAGTGTTGCAATTAGGGTTCTGATGGATGAGCCTCCGGGGGGCACCCTGGGGGGAAGGGCAGGACTTCCTAGAGCCAGCTCCTCAGTGGGCCCTCTTCACCAAAGATCTTATATGTCTTATCCCCTCCCCAGTGCTAATGTCAAGTCGGTCGCAAGGGACATGGAAGTGACAACAAATTCCTGCCAGTCTCTAACCGATAGAACAGCAAAAGAAAGTTAATTTTAGGTTTCCTGGGGTGAAGATACTTTCTCCGAGCTCCCAGCCAGGGGAGACCACTTATGGAAAATTCATAGAGCAGAAGGGCCCTCTCTTTTTATTTGGCTGCACTGGGTCCACTGTGGAGGCTTCTCTAGTTGTGGAGCACAGGCTCTAGAGTGTGGGCTCAGTAGTTGTGGTGCACGTGCTTAGCTGCCCTGAAAAGACTCTTGAGAGTCCCTTGGGCAGCAAGGACATCCGATCAAACCAGTCAATACTAAAGGAAATCAACCCGAATATGCATTGGAAGGACTGATGCTGAAGCTGAAACTCCAATACTTTGGGCACATGATGAGAAGAGCTGACTCACTGGAAAAGACCCTGATGCTGGGAAAGATTGAGGGGGCGACAGAGGATGAGATGGTTGGATGGCATCATTGACTCAATGGGCATGAGTGTGAGTAAATTCTGGGAAATTGTGGAGGACAGGGAAGCCTGGTGTGCTGTGGTCCATGGGTCGCAAAGAGTCAGACACGACTGAGTGACTAAACAGCATACGAGATATTAGTTCCCTGACCAGGGATGAACCTGCACCCCCTGCACTGGAAGGCAGATTCTCATTCACTGGACCACAAGGAAGTCCCAGAAGGATCCTCCTTAACACCCTGATTACAGTGTCAGGTGAGTTTGGGGGAAGGTGACTATGCTAATCACTTGTGTAAGGAATTTATAAGTAGAGTCTCTCTTATTTTTTTTTAATTGGAGGATAATTGCTTTACAATGTTGTGTTAGTTTCGGCTGTACAAAAACATGAATCAGCTATATGTATATGTATACTCCCTCCCTCCTGAGCTTCTTTCCCACCTCCTTATCCTACCCATCTAGGTCTTTTATTAATTCCAAGCAACTGTGTAAGACCTAATGATTCTAAAGTGCATAGTTCAACTTTGTGTAAGGATAGCAGCTGGGAAGTTTCACTGAATGATAAAGTTCTCAACAACTTACCTTACTGAACATATGTCTTCATCTATTACCATTTATTATTAATGCACCAAGTCAGTGCTGATTATGAGCAGGAGACGTGATCATGAGCAAGAGCCAGGAGGGGCAGAACAAGGGTGTGTGCATGGCTGGAGAGGCTGATGTGACTGGTCTGTGCAAAGGCCAGGACAATGCAACTTGAGTGTGGGCACCTCTCCTTGAGAGTCAGGACTATGCCTTTTAATGTTCAAGGCATGTAGTTATCAGGCTGCTAGTGAGCTCGCTGCCCCTGGAAAAAAACCTATGACAAACCTAGACAGAGCTGTTGCTCAAGCTGAGGTTGTGAAATACCATATTTCTCTTACCTGCCAGTCCATTTATTCCAATTAATCCAGCTGAACTTGAAATGCACACCAAATGTCCATGGTCATTAGCAATCATAGCAGGTAGAAAGGCTTTATAAGTCTAAGAAGATCAAGGTAAAACATTTAACATTTTCTATCACACTATTTTTTTTTAGATGTTTATATAATCATCATGATTGAAAAAAGCTGTTCAAGTTCAAAAAAATACCTGAAGGAAATGGGACATTCAAACTTAAATATCTGGCAAGTAACCATCTTAACTTGTTTAAACTTTGGATCAATATTTTTCTGGTGGTTATTCCAGTATTTTAATTGGAATTTCAATTATTAAAAATAATTTACTCAAATTTACATTTGCTCATATTTGACTTTTAAAAACACAACAAAAAAAAGTAATTGAAACAGTACAAGAAAATCTTAATTGTGGTATCCACAGTCCACAAACCAGTAAGACCACTCAAAGATATGGTTATTTAGATTTGTGGTGCCTTTTTTCCTCCTTTGGCTTATATTTGAATTTCAAATTTTTCCTGAACTTTGTTCATAGGACACGTGGCTATTAGTTTCAGTTTAAAAATATCACTTTGTTTTTAAACTTCTTCTGGCCTGTCAGGGAGACGTGACCATGAGCAAGAGCCAGGAGGGGCAGAACAAGGGTGTGTGCTTGGCTGGAGAGGCTGATGTGACTGGTCTGTGCAAAGGCCAGGACAATACAACTTGAGTGTGGGCACCTCTCCTTGAGAGTCAGGACCATGCTTTTAAATGTTCAAGGCACATAGTTATCAGGCTGCTGGTGGGCTCGCTGTCCCTGGAAGAAAAGCTAAGACAAACCTAGACTGCATATTGAAAGGCAGAGACATCACTTTGCTAACAAAGGTCCGCATAGCCAAAGCTATGGATTTTCCAGTAGGCATGTATAGACATAAGAGCTGGATCACAAAGAAAGCTGAGGGCTGAAGAATTGATGCTTTTGAACTCTGGTGCTGGAGAAGACTCTTGAGAGTCCTAAAGGATCTCTGTGCTGTCCTTGATCCATCCAATCAATCCTAAAGGACATCAACCCTGAATATGAATGGAAGGACTGATGCTGAAGCTGAAGTTCCAATACTTTGGGGACCTGTTGTGAAGAGCTGACTCACTGGAAAAGACCCTGATGCTGGGAAAGATTGAAGGCAGGAGGAGAAGGGGGCGAGAGAAGATGAGATGGTTGGATGGCATCACTCAATCAATGGACATGAGTTCAAGCAAACTCTGGGAGATAATGAAGGACAGAAAAGCCTGGAGTGTTACAGTTCATGGGGTTGCAGAGTCAGACATGACTTAGCAAATGAACAGCAACAACAAAGTTGACTGTGCATCTTCGTGTGCCCCCAAACAGACCTGGTGGATGTTTGCTTGTTAATTATGCCTCCTTTCATTTCAAGGGAGTTCCTGCCTAGGCAAATGATGAGGTCACCTGGTCATGTCTAAGCATGGTCACTTTTAACTTCTATGAGCCCTTATCTCACTGGGCTGTTTGAAGGCTTATTCACAAGGTGCCTGGGACGGTACCAGACAGGACACTGGCCGTCAGTACATGATTGGGACACAAGAGCAGCTGTGTCTTTGCAGGATTCCCTGAGCAGAGGTGTGGGGAGGTAGAGCTTAAGTTGGATCAGGAGAGGACAGCTTGAGCTAGAACTGAGAAGTCTGTGCTTTATTTAAGATCAGTACTGCTGTAAGAGCCCACTCTGTGGTGGATTCTGTAAGAATCTGCCTGTAATGCAGGAGACCTGGGTTCAATTTCTGGGTCAGGAAGATCCCTTGGAGAAGAGAATGGCAACTCACTCCAGTATTCTTGCCTGGAGAATCCCATGGACAGAGGAGCCTGGCAGAGTCAGACATGACTGAGCAATTAACACTTTCACAACTGTAAGAGAACACGAGGAAGCCTAAGTCGCGTCAGTCATGCCCAACTCTTTGCAGCCCCATGGACTGTAGCCCACCAGGCTTCTCTGTCCATGGGACTCTCCAGGCAAGAATACTGGAGTGGGTTGCTATTTCCCTTTCCAGGGATCTTCCTGACCCAGGTATCTAACCCACATCTCTTATGTTTCCTGGACTGGCAGGTGAGTTCTTCACCACTAGCGCCACCTGGGAATGACGTTTATAACGAGAAGAAAAGGTACTTACCCATATATGTGCTTTGAAATTCACATCAAGAGACTTTTCTATAAGCTCATCTGGGCAGTCCATGAACTTTCTGCCTGTTACGATTCCGGCATTGTTGATCAGGATGGAAACATCACCAACTTCTTTCTTCACCTGAATTGAATAAGGAAATCAGCACCACCAGGGCAGCACAGGGAGACCCTGGAGATATACAGGTTCAGTTCCAGACCACCGTTCCCTCCACCGCCCCCCCCCACACACACCAGCAGTAAAGCTGACGCCACAACATAGTGAGTCATACAAATGTTTCAGTTTCCTGGTACATATAAAAGTTATGTTTACACTATACTGTTATCTATTAAGTGTGCAATTGCTTTAGGTTTAAAAAACAAGTTGCCTTAATGAGAAATGTTTTTTTGCTAAAAATGCTAACCATCATTTAAGCCTTGACTGATCTGCAGTAACAAAGATCACTGATGATAGCTCACCAGAACAAATATAATAATGAAAGTGTGAAGTATCGTGAGAAACAATGTGATGCTGAGACACGAAGTGAGCAAATGCTGTCGAAAGAAGGGTGCCGTGAAGAGTTGCTCAAGGCAGGATTGCCACAAAGGTTCAATTT
The DNA here is from genome assembly GCA_006410615.1 of Neotragus moschatus. Classification (NCBI taxonomy): domain Eukaryota; kingdom Metazoa; phylum Chordata; class Mammalia; order Artiodactyla; family Bovidae; genus Neotragus; species Neotragus moschatus. The sequence goes on along the minus strand of SJYA01002114.1, from coordinate 3,155,756 downwards.
GCAAAAAAAATCTTCAGATGGTAGAAAAAATGCAATATCTGTGAAGTGCCATAAAATGAGGTGTGCCCATAATTCTTTACGTGAACTGGATTTATTTTCCTGTGGTTTTAGATGGTTCTGTCCTTGTTAATGCAGACTGAGCTGCTGCTGCAAGACAGTCTAAAAACAAAGCATGTCTATTTCCTTTGCAGAGTTCATGGCACATCAGAGATCTAAGTCTAACGCCTTTCTACTCATCTTCCCCTCTTCTTATGATGGCTGCAACGCCTGCAATGCTACTTTCCTACAGGGAGAGTTATTCTTATACTCAGTAGTGACATGGTTAGTGACTCTGTCCTATGCTAAAATGAAGCATGAGCAGCACAGCCTTTTGATGAATGTGCTGCTATATCAGGCATGATACCATGCCATGTTAATCAAGCCCTGGCACTTGTAGCAATGGGGGTGCGGCAGGGAGGGAATGAGGGAGTATGATAGTCATATGACTGTTTCAAACATACAGGAGCTCAGAACCTGTCTGTCCTGTTTTCACCCCTTGGCTGGTTCTCTTCACCAACATTTAGGTGTAAGGTCTGTGAAGGGAGGATCAGAGGAGCCTCCCGTCTGTTGCTGTCGCACTGGCACCAGCCAGACTAGATACTTAATAACTTTCATTTAAGAAATAAAAATCCTGGGAGTGCCACTGGAGCCTTCCCTTTAGAGCAAACCGCCAGCAAGTGACCCAGGCTTGGTCTGATTTCTTTTTTTTTTTTTTTTTTGGGCACAGGGTTTTCCAGGCTTGACGGCAGGCGGTGGGGCCGTCCCTTGGCTTGCCTTTGTGTTTTGAATTTCATTCCTGTAATTTGTATCACATAGCAGGGGCCCTGTGTTCCCTGAATCAGAGGGAACCCCTGGCTGCAGCACCACCTGCATCTGTCTCTGGCTCTGTTGCTGTGTGTGCACTCGTGTGGGTGTGCAGATGTGGGTGTGAGCCTGCCTGTGTGGGTGGTGCAGCGGGGGAGACGGGCTGGATTACTGACGAGCAGACACTGCCACTCTCGCTCCCCCAGGAGGCCTGAGTCCCGGCAAGGAAGGTGACACGCTCGGTGTCCACTAGCCAATGAGATACCTAGCCTCGGCGAAGTTTAGGATTGCAACGGAGACCAAGGAAACCTCACGTTTCATGTTGAAGTTTTCGGATGGAAGTGCTGGAAACAACCTAACTTAAAGTCTGATATGGAGAGTGTCTAAAATATTTAGTCAAATCAAAGCTGAACAGCAGTCAAGGCACTCTTCCTGGGGCACAATCACATGCTGAACGGGGCTGTGTGATTCTGAACAATAAACCACTCAACCAGGATGCCAGGTGGTGAGGATGGACTTTCTGAAACTGGTCCCAAGCTATGATCTAGGAACACAAGATTTCAAAGTTACTAGGCTCTGTGGAAGTAAAACACTGTCACATCAGCTCTAAAAATCTGCACCTTGATTATTCCTCTATGGGATAAAAATTTCCTGGTTACCTTTCCTCTATCAAGAACAAGAGGTGGAAATGGCTGGTTTATAGTATGAATGTCTTAAGGTCTTTTGTCTTTAAATGTGAACCAGTCACTGCTTAAGAGTGGCTCATAGCCAGAGAAGTGGCTCATAGCCAGGGGAAGTCAACCTGGCAGGAGACTGTGTTCCAAGAGCAAAGAGCTTAGTTTGCAAAAGTAGCTGCAGCAGACCCCCCTACACTTTGAAAGGTGGTCCCCGCACAAGCCCATGCCAGCTTGTCTGGTCTGGATCCCCAGACTTGCCAGGCAGCTTGCAATTGGTGATGGTGGTGGTAACACATGTTTAAGATGTAAAGACAAAAGTCACAACTTAAAAGAAACTCACTGGCCAGAGACCTGCACACCCCTCCACTGGGGAGTCAGATGAGAAGCTGCAAGCAGAGCCCGGTTAGAGCCTACAAGGCAGGAACCTTCTAGCAGGCACATCTACTTTCTTCCTTCTCCCGAAACCAGGGAACTCTGAGAGCCACAAAAAAGTAGTCCAGGAGAGTGATGGGTGCAGTGCTCGTGCAACGAGCGGTTGGACAAATCCTTATGAGGGAAGAGGAAGCGGCCACCACATGGGCATGGGTCTCCTCGGGCTCTGCAAATCCACTGATGCTCTGGGCTCCTGAAAGTGTTCTTTATACATACTTCTCTACCGTCACCAGAGGGCAGCTGCAGTTAAGAGTCTTTAGGATGAATAACATATTCGCTTTTCATATGACCACGTGAGAGAAATGCAGGTAGAATGGACATCACTGTTGGGGGTGGGGGAAACAGCTGGACTTGCAATCAGGCTAGATACGGGTTCACCTCCTGGCGTGGTTCTCCCCTAGCTCGGTGACTCCCAGCAGGTTATTTACTAGCTCTGCTTCTCAGTTTTTGTTATGCCTCCACGAAGGGTGCTATGGTCTTTCTCTTACATGGTAACAGGGGGCCCGGACAACCAGCACATGAGCTGGCCAGAGGGCACTCTTCAGAGTCAAGAGACTCGCATCCCACCTGCAGCTCTGCTACTTACTACCTGCACTTCTCAGTTAAGTCACCTGAGAAACACACCTGCACTAAGTCTCCATTTTCTTATTTGTGAAGTGGAGATAATAAGAGGCCTGACTTTATAGGAGTATAATTCAGAGGGTGCCAAGCATGGTGTGTGGCACATAGCAAGAACTCAAAAATGCTAATTCCCACACCCTGATATTTTTAAGAGAGGCAAATTAGCACTGAGGAAGGCAAACGGAGAAACTGATGGACATCTGAGACTACATCAAGTCCTTTCTGCCCTTAGGAAGAGCAAGCACACAGATTTACCTGATTGGCCACTCTGTACACCTCCTCCTTCAGGCTGCAGTCACAGGTATAAGCATAGACTCCCTTGGCTCCAGCTTCCCCAGCCATCTTGCAGGTCTCCTCATTACTCTCCTGATTGATATCCCAGAGCACAAGCACCGACCCAAGCTGGGCAAATTTGAGGGCTAGGAGCCTTCCGAGTCCACTTCCAGAGCCTGTTATAAGTACGATTTCACCAGCAACATTCTTCCGTGGCTTTGGGATTATAGCAAAAACTACAGTCTCCACAAGAGCCAACGCTGATTTTCCTAAGAAAATGAACAATTTCTTGGCTGAGTTCAGCTTGAGCGCCATGTTCCGGCTGACACCTATAAAGCAAGAGGGACTCATGTAATGACCTTATTCCACGGAGCCCATTCTTCCTTGCAGAAGTGAAAGAAACTAAGAATCATGATGTAATCATCCCTGTTGGTAGCAGACTCTGAACTGAGAAAGGGGGGAGGGGGTCCACAGGGACCATCTCTACCAACTTGCATCACAGTGCCAAGCTCATCACATCCCCAAATGCCTGTTATGTGTTCTAGGTGGCAGAAATGGTTGTTACCCAGAAACTGTAACCACGGCTACATTTAACCCAAAGCAGAAGCTCACTCTTTCTTATAGCTAGTTTTTCTCCATAATATGTCCTGTAGGTTGATTTCACCTTCAAGATCTTGACACTATCAAGTTAATGACACAACTGCTCCCTTTTGGTTTTATTTTTTGCCTCCTTTGAGGTTTCTGTTTTCTCATTGCATTGCTGTTATTTAAAATCTGAGATTCAAGAGAAAAATGTTGAAATCCTGCTTGTATTAATGTATCTGAAGAGAAGTAATTAGACATTCTAAACCTCAGCCCCTACAACGTGCCGTCAGCACAGAGTACCTGTTTTCCAGGCTCTGAGGCCCCCACACTACATCCCTTACTACTCGGCCCTGCAATTGTGTGACATCTGGGGAAGAGGTGAGATAGCTAGGCCCTGCCCCTGTCTGGTTTGGAGTCTGGGGCAGGCCATGCCACTCCTCTGGGCCTCGGTCTCCTCACATCCTGGTCCTGTGGTCTAGAGTGGTTTTGCAAGTAGAATGAGAATGTTTGCGCATGTGTGACTGCAATGCTGCCTCGCAGCTAGTGCTTTATGATGTTAGCTTGTTTCTCAGACTCATAGCGCTGCCCACAGGAAGGTACCCAACAAGTCTGCAGAATGAATAAAAGGCAAACTTATTTGAGGCTCAATGCCTCCACCCTATCAGTCACTCACACTTTAGTGAGAATGAGCTTATAAGATGCTTTCCTAACAAGGACCTGGGAAAGAAGGGAATGTCTTATTTCTTCCAGACGAAGAGAGAAGGGTCACACTGTGCTGTGGGCAGGGGTTTCCCTGAATGAGGTGGCCAGCTCAGAGTTGGATGTGAGGACAGAAGATGGACTTCATTAGTGAAGTGAAGCAGTTCCACACTGATTTTGAAGCTTGGCTGAGGACACACTAGTTCTCATAGATTCATTAAAGGATGGCTTGAAGCGTGGTCAGACCCTTAGGAAGGGGGAAACTAAATTGCTGCTTCTTGGCTCTTTCTACGGATGGAGGCTGGCAGGTTATAGTCCATGAGGTTGCAAAGAGTCAGACACAACTGAGNGTGAAGTGAAGCAGTTCCACACTGATTTTGAAGCTTGGCTGAGGACACACTAGTTCTCATAGATTCATTAAAGGATGGCTTGAAGCGTGGTCAGACCCTTAGGAAGGGGGAAACTAAATTGCTGCTTCTTGGCTCTTTCTACGGATGGAGGCTGGCAGGTTATAGTCCATGAGGTTGCAAAGAGTCAGACACAACTGAGTGAGCATGCAAGCATGGGTAGATGGGACCAAGGACCAGAAAGAATGTGTGTGTCGCTTAGCCAGGATCCCGGTCTAGTTTGTGCAGGCCAGGTGAGCTCATTGTCACATTTCCTGGGATGGATCCTGTGCAGGTACATGCTGGGCCCTGGGGCTGAGTGAGTGGGCAGTCTCCCATAATCTCTGCCCTGGAGAGATAAGAGTCTAATGAAAGAATGAATATACCAGTACGAGCTGCAGTGTTATAAAGAAAACTGTGTGTGTAGGGGGCACTCTAGAGATTAGGCAGGAGACCTGCTTTAGATGGGAGTCAACGGAGGAGGCAACAGGCGGGATCTGTGGAAAGTGACCTTTGATTGGACATGCAAATGATGAATAGGTCAAAGGAGGGCTTGGGAGCAGCTTGCCCAGCACAGGGATGGAAGAGTGTGAACCTTGAGGCAGGTTTGCTCTACGTGTCCAGGGAATAGGCATGCTAGTCGGGGTGGGGGTGGGGGAGCTGGATGTTCCGGTCCAACAAGGAGTGCTTCCTGCTGTGGAGCACTCAGCTTACCACACGTTGGATGAAATGGCTCTCAGACTCTTCGTCATCTTTGCTTCTGGATGACTGATAGACTCTCTCAGGCCCACAGGACTTGGAGAGAAGGTAGCTTAATGAGTGAACAGTGGTCTTCGGATTCTCATTTTAAACACACAGTCAGGGGATGGATTCCTTCAGACCTGAAGGAAGAGGGTCAGACTTCCCACAGGGATGCCACGCCTTGGGCACCCTCCCCAGGAGGCAGCCTTGGCATCATCCACACTACTTCCATGAGAAGATCCAGATCAGCTGGCTATGCAAGAAACACTCCTCTGTGAGAAAACACACATTGGCCGGCTGTGGACAGCTCCTTTCAGGGACACCGTGATGTCTGTCTTCGCCAGGGGACAATGGTCCACCTCTCTGCTCAGCGTCTCCAGCACCATGAAGATAGCTGGAAGCCTCACCACTCTCCTGGTTGATGTGAAAGTTATTCGTTTCAGGGGTTCTAGATTTCAGTGTTTCCTTGTCAACATGCCGGCATGACACAAGCCCTAGGACAAGCTGCTTCTTAACCCAACCCAGCAGATGCTTCCCAGGTTCTCTAGAGTTGGGCCTCCTGCGGTCCCCCTCATTTGGGGTTTAGGGTGTCTGCGGAGTACTGGCACAGATAGTGAGGTCTGGAGACTGTGGGTTGGAAATCTTGATCTGCCACCGACCTCTCTGCATCCTTGGTAAGAACTGTTGCATCTCTTGTGTTGCAGTTTCCTTCTCTGAACAGGGGGATGTTATTAGTACAAGCCAACATGTATGAAATATGGAAGGTGTGGAAGTTATATGAGGTTAATGCATGCTGCATTCTAAGTCACTTCAGTCGTGTCTCACTCTGTGTGACCCCATGGACTGGAGCCCGCCAGGGTCCTCTTGTCCATGGGATTCTCCGGGCAAGAATCCTGGAGCGTGTTGCCATGCCCTCCTCCAGGGGATATTCCTGACCCAGGGATCGAATCCTCGATCCTTATGTTTCTTGCATTGGCAGGCAGGTTCTTTACCACTAACACCACTGGTATTGAGGAGTATAATATGATCTCTACTGCTCCTTACAAAGGGCTTCCCAGAAAATAATCTGTTACAGTGCAGGAGACGCAGATTCGATCCCTGGGTTGGGACAGTCCTCTGGAGAAGGAAATGACAACCCAGTCCAGTATTCTTTTTTTCCCCCTCAAACTTCATAGTTGTCTTATTTTAAGAAATTGTCACAGCCACCCCAACCTTCATCAGCTATCACCCTGATCAGTCAGCAGCGATCAACATCAATGCAATATTCTTTAACAGCAAAACGACTATAGCTTGCTGAAGCCTAGGATGATGGTTACATTTTTTAGCAATAAAGTATTTTTTTTGATTGACATTTCAGTATTCTTGCATGGGAAATCCCATGGACAGAGGAGCTTGGTGTGCTGCAGTCCATAGGGTGGCACACAACTTGAGTCAGATATAAAATTTGGCGACTAAGCAACAACAACAAACCCATGTGAAACTTCTGAGCAGACTGGAGGGGAAAAAAAGGTCCCCATTGTGCCACGGAGCACAGCCCTCTCCAGGAGGCACAGAGTGAGGGTGAGGGTGGAAGGAGAGGAGTTGGGCTAGATCTGAGTGCTGCCAGGTTTATCTCCCATCCACACCCACCTACTATGTGCCAGAAGAGTGCCAGGCGCATAGTGACAGCAAAATAAATACCAGCTGAGGTTGTGACTGGTGTTCCAGCTAGCATATGAATTACAGATCTCGGCTATGCCAGAGAAAGAGGCTAATAGTAAATTTACTGAGGAACATAGGTTAACGTCTGGCTCTCTCTTAGTGTAAAGACTGCTCCTTAGGAAGTCAGGGAACATATGTGTTAAATTTCATCAGGCTAAGACTTCTTTGGCGTCTTCATCCCATGGCTTACCCACTTAGTCCTATAGCTGAGCTAACTTGGTGCAGCATAAACAGATGAGGCCTGCCTCCCAGGCCAGGGCTCTGCTGCCCCTGCTAAGGGGGCACGGGGTGAATTGTGTGTGTGTTTTGGGGGAGTCCGGAGAGGGGCAGCGACAGATCAAGGCCAAAGTGGGTGCACAGAGCACTGGAAAGTGGGGCACCTGGGCACAATGCCCGGAAGAAAACGAGGACACCCGGGAGGAATCCCGCCCTGCTCTGGGATGGGGCGGGAGGCTGGCAGCTCGGTTCTCGGGGCCGGGACGCGTGGATCGCTGACGCAGTGGGGGCCTCGGGGGCCCTGCACCCAGCCACCAGGTCTCCTCAAACGTGCACGCTCAGCGCCCCCACCCCCATTAACCTTAACGCCGCGGGCTGACCTCGCACGTCCCCGGCCTCCCGGAGACCTCGGTACTCACCCGGGACAGCTGTCGCAGAGAAGCCAGCCTGTTCCGCCACAGGCACTAGTCTCCGGCTTTAGCCCGGTGAGGTTCAGGGGTTTATCCCTGGCGCCGGCTGGAGACCAAAGCCAAAGGCGGGACGGCCGCGCCCCCGCGGGGGTGGGGCGCCCGCGGGCCTCTGCGCGCCCTGGGGGCGTGTGCGCTCCTATTTTTTTCTTCTCAGGCTGCCATATTTGGGAGCTGGCGATTCTGTCTCGTGGACCCGACGTATACCTAGATTCCGGGCAAGTGCATCCCCTGGGGACGTTTAACATTTGCGATGCCCGTGGCTGCAGCTTGGATTATCAAGTCAGAATGGCTGGGTTGACAGGGGGCCCTGACACCAACAATTAAAAAGTTCCCCAAGCGTTTCATAAACGCAGATAGAAGCTGGGACCCTTGGAGAGGAGAACACGGGGGAGGCAGATGCCGGGTCCGTGCGAGGAGGGAACCAGGTACTGTCCCTGTAGCCTGCAGAGCAGAGCACAGATTCGAGAACAGGGCTGTGTTTGGCTGTTCGGATTCTGGCCTGGGCTTTGGCATGTGGGCGTGGCACAGCTCAGGAAGCTGGTGGATGCAGAACTGGCAGGGGGCCTGGAGAAGCCGCAGAAGTTAACAAACGCTGACCCGTGTTTATTGAACATCTTCTCTGTGTACAAAGAGACATAGCAATGCTACATATGTTGGGAAGAAATAAGAGATAATAATCAGCGAATAACCTTTGGTCATCGTTTACTAGGTTACCAGTGAAATGAGTGAGGGCGGAGTTTCATGGGCAGCATGAGAAGGAATATCAGATTATAGGGTGCTAAAAGAAGAACTGGGAGTCAGGACAAGATTGCGTTTGGAGTTTACTGAGGGTTAAGTGGGACACCCAGGAGTGCCCAAGGTGCACAGGAGAGCTGCTTAGCCAACATGTATCTGGGACAAACCTGGCTGTGTGATTAACTTAAGTCCCTGTGCTGGATGCACGGTGAGGCCAGACACACTGGCATGTTGGAGTCTGGAGCAAAGAAGTGTTTACTGCAGGGCCCTGCAAGGAGATAAGGAGGCTCATGCCCTGAAAAGGTTCCAGCAGCTGGAAGGGTTTTGGCAAAAATTTTCTTTTAATATATATAATTATATTTATTTATATTTAATTGGTTGATGGTTACTTTACAGTATTGGCTTGATTTCTGTCATGCATCTGTTGAGGGAGTTTGTAATTTCTTTGGTTCTGTCTCATTGACATGATGGACAGACTGGTATTATTGCCCTCGGAGGGAGCAGAGTCACTCTTGTAGCCATGCGTTCCGGGAAACAAACTCACTCAGAAGGACAATGCAGATAGTGAAGTGCAGTTTATTACACCATTTACACCAGAGAACCCAAGGCAGAATCTCCTCTTAGCCAAGGACCCTGACCAGTTTTTGTGAAAACCTTATATACCCTAAGTGTACGTGCCCAANGTTCCGGGAAACAAACTCACTCAGAAGGACAATGCAGATAGTGAAGTGCAGTTTATTACACCATTTACACCAGAGAACCCAAGGCAGAATCTCCTCTTAGCCAAGGACCCTGACCAGTTTTTGTGAAAACCTTATATACCCTAAGTGTACGTGCCCAAACCCACCTCCCCAAATTCCCTGAAACTAGTCTTAACAATTGAAAAGAAAGATATAATCAAAGTTAACCTGTGATTCATATGCCTTAAGCCTAAGTGGTTAACAGTGGGCAATTATCAATAGGCCTATGGTCATACCCCAATAAGCATAATAGAATGTATGAGTCTATTCTGTTACACAGATAATTAGGGTATTCTTTTAGGCAAAGGAGAGTATAGGTACGAGCCCTGGGGCTCTTTCTTCTGGGGGCCTGGTTTTCCAGCTGGTATGTCGTTTCCATAGATACTGGGCATATAGGTGAAAGTCCACAGCCTGGCCCAAGATGGAGTCCTGGTTTCAAGAAAGAGCCTGTTCTGACTGTTTCCTCCTTCATTATAGCTCCGTGTTACAGCTCAGTTTTATTTAGAAAGCAAAGGGAATTATATCCTTGAGTCATGAGGGTGGGCCAACCCTAAAGATGTGAAGAGAAGCCGGACCAATTTTGGCTCCTCTTTTTATATGTTTTTTCTCTTCCCTCTGAGCCTACCCTGTGTAAACTGGGCTAGCCAGGAGGGCTATTTGTTTTACCTGAGGTTCTCACTTCGGTCCTGGACCTTCCTTTGTTCTGTTTTCCTGGACTTTCCCCTTCTTTGTCTTTTAGCCACTGCCCTTCTGGACTCCTTTTTCCTATTCTAACTAACACATCAACATGAATTAACCATAGGTATACATATGTCCCCTCCCTCTTGCCTCTCCCTCCCACCTCCCAGCCTTTCCCACCCCTCTAGGTTACTGCGGAGCCCCAATTTGAGTTTCCATTGGCTATCTATAAGGGATGGTGGGGAGAGGGGTCCCAGGATGATCAGTTTGAGCACAATTCTCTGATGCGCTAATGGTGAGGTCACAGGGTCGTGTCGCAGAGGTTAGTGAGATCAGTCCTTAGATTCCAGGAGGCCTGGGGCTGTGTGCTAATGGTAGTTAGGTACTTAACATCTTCTGTTTGGTGGGGATTTTCACAAATGCAAAACAGCTCAGAAAATTTGCATCCAATACTGTTGTCTGGGTCCTTCAGACGGGAGCTACAGCAGAGGATATGGGGGAAGGCCTGTTTCAGGCAGGCTTCATAGGGTCCTTCTGGGTTACAATGTGAGGAACTGCACGTTTGTTCTTTGTTTGGCTGTGCGAAGAGGCAGGTGGGTGGTTATACCTGGAGGAGTAGATGTAGGGGAGAGTCTTGAATGCCTTTTCAGCACCTAGGGGGGAAAGGTGTGTTCTGGAGTTGGTGAGGAGCTGTTCTGTGTGAGGGTGAATAGGACAGGTGTGTGTGTTGGTTTCATGTTGGCAGGTGTCACCCAAGGACATGTGCTGTAGGGGCTGTGCATGGCTGGGGGAACCACAGAGCTTTTGCCGGGGACAATGAGACACAGGAAGTACACGTGTGCAGGTGATAGAGACAGGCCGGGAGGTGTCCCAAGTGCATGGAAGGGGGCCCCCTCAGCCTGGATGAGGAGAGGGACTTGGCCAGAAGAGTCTTCCTAACTCAGAGACAGATCAAATGAGGGGCTGACTCAGTGGGGAGTGACAGCCGGCTGTTACCAAGTCCAAGCTCGCTCTGCTTACTGCATAGAAAGTCAGTGATTCTGAGACGAGGTTTTGGGACTAAGAAGACTTTATACAGGAGCCAGTTGACTGAGAAGATGGTAGGCTAGTGCCTCAAAATAACCATCTTGTTGGGGCTTGGTTGGCAGGATTTTTATGGATCAGAGATGGAGGGGTGAGGAAACAAAGTAAAAAGACTATTCAGTCCTTGCCAATATCCCCTAGAATGGCAAGCTTCAGGCAGGGGAATTTGTTAGTTTCACTTCCTAACAGTTCTTCACAGGTGAGTAGCTTAGGTTATCTCCCTGCCATTATGTATGCTTGCAGTGACAAAAGTGGCAAGATGAGGGTAAAGGTCATAGAAACAGATCCAACATAAATTCAAAATTAACCCTTCCAGCTTACAGGCCAGGGCACAGAAAAGTTGGGTAATGGACTCCAGGTCACGTAGCCAGCCTGCAAGAGTTCAGAGGGGGTGAAACCATTGGATGGCATTTCAGGGGACTCTGAAGAGCCCTTGGTCCTCTATGTCTCAGCGCAGAAAAAATTTGGCAAGAGGCAAAGTGACAGATAAGAAGCAGTTTATTAGAACAGGACGCTTGAGAGGCCACAAGTAGGCGGGAAAAAAGGTATCAGGCTGAGAACTTACTGGGTTACAGTTCTATAATCAGAGGAAAAGGGAGGGGGGGGGTGGGAAACTTCTTTGACTTTCTTGAATAGATGAATTTGACTTTCTTGAATGTCATGCTTCCATCATCAGCTTCTCCTCTGGGTTGGGCAGGGAAGATTTCTTGCACCTACATGGTCAGGCTAGGGCCACAAATGGTTGTTTTTTAATATATGCAGGAAGCGTGTCCTAACTTACTGAGCTCACTGGGCAGGATGTGGGGCTCATGTCACCATCGTTTTGTTGTTTGGAGGTTCATCCTGTGTTTCTGTGTCATGGTTTTGTTGCTAAGCAAGCCTGCTTGGTTTTGTGGTTAAACTAACCTGCTTTTTTTGAGTAATCATTAACTTAAAGGTGTCTCCCATATCTTTTCTACTGCCAGTCCCCTAGTGGGATCACTTGTGTGTGTTAGTCGCTCAGTCGTGTCCAACTTTTTGCTACCCCATGGACTGTAGCCCGCCAGGCTTCTTGGTCCATGGAATTCTCCAGTCAAGAGGACTGGAGGGGAGAAGTTCCTTCTCCAGAGGAACTGCCCAACCCAGGGATCGAACCCTGGTCTCCTGCATCACAGGCAGGTTCTTTCCCATTTGAGCTACAGGGAAGTCCATGAGTGGGATCACTTACTTTGTCCCTTTACTCTGTCCCTGTCAGGGGGGCATTGGGAAATGCCAGCCTTCTATCATCTTCATGATTTCTCTGCACTGTCCCTTTTCTTTCTGGTCAGTAGTTCACAGTAGACCTCAAGAAAGAAGTCTCCAGCATTATTAGAAAGCTATTAAAACAACATGAATGTGAAGCAGTGGGCTCTGCTGATGATGCCCTTCAGGGAACTAGAAGCACTGCCTTTGGAAAAGGCCTCCTTTTGACTTGGTATGGGGATAACTCATAGGTGACCGGAAGCCTGAAAACTATAGTTACCTTTAAAGGGTCCTTCGTGGCAAAGTCTAGGAACAGTTTCTGATGGTGGATGTAGAATGGTTGATGAACACATGAAAGAAAATGCTCTAACTTTATTCTTAGAAAAATGCATATTAAATTATTTCTTGCTTGCCAAATTGACAAATATTTGAAAAAAAAAAGAGAGAATATCTTCATATGGCAGTGATGTAAATGAAACATTTCTGGAGAGCAAATATGTATCAGGAGCTAGAAATATATCTAACCTCTCATCCCGTTCCATCTATGACATTAATCTTTACAAAATAATTGGATATCATTTGTTGACTCCAGGAAGGAAAACTGGCCACTGGGAGGAGCATTTTGACTGCTTTGACTCATAGAAATGTATTACTTTCTCTGGAAACATATATATTACTAAAAATAAATTGATCTTTAATTTTCTAAGAAATATGTGCAGATGGAGTACTTATAGTCATTTTTTAAAATAAAATCCTGTTCTCAAGGATATAGAAAAATACTCTTCATGTGATATAAGTTTAAAAATCATAGTATAAGACACAATATATGATATGATCCTATTTTTCTTTGAAAACTTTGTCTATATGCATTAGAAATGCTGGTAGTGAATTCACCAATGTCTTAACATTATTTTTTAAAATTATTACTGAATAGTGGAATTTTGGTTGATTTTATTTTTTCTTTGTATCTTTTTGTATTTTCCAAATTTTCTATTATGTGCTTTTATTTCACAGTAAAAATTTTTCTTAGAACACACACACACAGATGTTTCCATTCAAGATGGCAGGATGAGTATAGGCGTTTATCCCCATTTTCTTCCAAAATTCCTGTGAAATGAAGGGGAAGATGTTAAAGTGAATTTGAACATAATAATGTTAAAAAAAAAAAAAGAAAGGCTATCTCAGTGGAGACTGACAAGAGGTCAGCAAGCAGATGGATCCTATTTCCAGAAATCAGAGCAAAAGATACCTTAACCTAAAATACACTCAGGGAAGACACTGGAGAAATGAGTCATTCTTCCCAACAAAATCCCTGAGTAACTGCAATCCAGTAAATAAACACAAAGAGTGGAAATAGGATATAGATCATCCACATGGAGTACGAGTCTTGATATAACAAGAAAAACAAAGCACTAAACGTACTGAAATAAAATATACAAACATTGTTTTGTTACTTCTGCCACTGGAAACCAACAATTTTTAAAATCTGACTCCATAAAGAGTACGAACTATCATACAGTAAAAAAAAATATCATAGGCAAAGTAAAATAGCAAGCAATAGACTATGGAAAAATATTTTCACATAAAGAATTGACAATTAGTCATAATTTATAGACTTTGTATAAACCGCTCTGAGTAAGGCAGTAGAAAAAAATGGGTAAAGATATGCACAGAAAACTTGTAGGCAATAAATACAAGTGACTGAAAACTTCTGAAAAGATGCTACATTTCACTAGTATTCAGGAAAATGCACATTGGAAAAGAATATTATTTTGTTTCACCCATTGATATGGAGACATTACAAAGTTAGGTGAAAATCCAGAAATGATGCTGGTGTGGGAACACAGGTATGCTTATGGATTTGGTGTGAGGGCAGATGCTGATGTATCCTTTCCAGAAGGCAACTGGGCAGCAGCTTTCATGCCTCTGACCCTGTTCTTTCACATCCAGGGATCAATCACATAGGAGTATTGACACTTGCTCAGAAGGAATTCTCAGTGAAGCTTGTTTGCAGTGGCAAAAAACAGAAACTCCTTAAATACATATCTTTTCCAATAATGATAGTGTAGTCATATAATAGAATTCTTTGAGGCAGACAAAAAGAATGAAGTTATCATTGAAAAGATAAACAAAATTGACAAACCTTTAGCCAGGCTCATCGAGAAAAAAAGAGAAAAGAATCAAATTAACAAAATTAGAAATGAAAAAGGAGAGGTTACAACAGACAATGAAGAAATGCAAAGGATTATAAGAGACCATTATGAAAACTATATGGCAATAAAATGGATAACCTGGAAGAAAATGGATAGATTCTTAGAAAAGTTCAATCTGTAAGACTGAACCAGGAAGAAATAGGAATTATGAACAACCCAGTTACAAGCACTGAAATTGAAGCTGTGATAAAAAATCTCCCCAGAACAAAAGCCCAGGACCAGATAGCTTCACAGGAAAATTCTGTCAAACATTTAGAGAAGAGCTAATGCCCATCCTTCTAAAACTCTTTCAAAAAATTGCACGGAAAAGAATACTTCCAAACTCATTCTGTGAGGCAAACATCACCCTGATACCAAAACCAAAGACAACACACAAAAAAACTACAGGCCAATATCACTGATGAATATAGATGCAAAAATCCTCAACAAAATTTTAGCAAACAGACTTCAGCAGCACATCAAAAAGTGTATACACCGTGATCAAGTTGGGTTTATTCCAGGGATGCAAGGATTCTTCAGTATACATAAATCAATCAATGTGATATACCATATTAACAAATTGAAAGATAAAAACCATATGATAATCTCAATAGATGCAGAAAAAGCCTTTGACAAAATTCAACACCCATTTATGATCAAAACTCTTCGGAAAATGGGCATAGAAGGAACCTACCTCGACACAGTAAAGGCGATATATGACAAGCCTACAGCAAACATTATTCTCAATGGTGAGAAACAGAGAGCATTACCTCTAAGATCAGGAATAAGACAAGGGTATCCACTTTGACCACTATTATTCAACATAGTTCTGGAAGTCCTAGCTACAGCAATCAGAGAAGAAAAAGAAATAAAAGGAATCCAGATCAGAAAAGAAGAAGTAAAGCTTTCACTGTTTGCAGATGACATGACACTGTACATAGAAAACCCTAAAGATAGTATCAGAAAATCACTAAAGCTAAAATTTAGCAAAGTTTCAGGATACAAAATCAATACACAGAAATCACTTGTATTTATATATACTAACAATGAAAAATCAGAAAGAGAAATGAAGGAATCAATCCCATTCACCATTGCAATAAAAAGAATTAAATATCTAGGAATAAACTTACCCAAGGAGACAAAAGCATTGTACATAGAAAATTATAAGACACTGATGAAAGAAATCAAAGATGACATAAACAGATAGAGAGATACTCCATGTTTCTGGGTAGGAAGAATCAATATTGTGAAAATGACTATACTATCAAACAATCTACAAATTCAATGTGATCCCTATCAAATTGCCAATGGCATTTTTCACAGAACTAGAACAAAAAATTTCACAATTCATATGGAAACACAAAAGACCTCGAACAGCCAAAGCAATCTTGAGAAAGAAGAATGGAAATGGAGGAAAGAATCAACCTTCCTGACTGCAGATTATACTACAAAGCTACAGTCATCAAGACAGTATGCTACTGTCATAAAAACAGAAATATAGACCAATGGAACAAGATAGAAGCCCAGAAATAAATCCATGCAACTATGGGTACTTTATTTTTGACAAAGGAGGCAAGATTATACAATGGGGCAAAGACAGCCTCTTCAATAAATGGTGCTGGGAAAACTGGACAGCTACATGTAAAAGAATGAAATTAGAACACTTCCTAATGTGCATACACATAGGAACACCATACACAAAGATAAACACAAAATGGATTAAAGATCTAAATGTAAGACCAGAAATTATTAAATTCTTAGAGGAAAACATAGGGAGAACACTTGATGACATAAATTAAAGCCAGATTATCTATGACCCACCTCCTAGAGTAATGGAAATAAAAACAAAAGTAAAACGTGGGACCTGATTAAGCTTAAAAGCTTTTGCACAGCAAAGGAAACTATAAGCAAGGTGAAAAGACAGCCTTCAGAATGGGAGAAAATAATAGCAAGTGAAAAAACCGACAAAGGATTAATTTCCAAAATATATAAGCAGCCCATACAACTCAATGACAGAAAAACAAACAACTCAATCAAAAAGTGGGAAAAGGCCTAAACAGACATTTCTCCAAAGAAGACATACAGATGGCTTACAAACACACGAAAAGATGCTCAACATAGCTCATTATTAGAGAAATGCAGATCAAAACAACAATGAGATCACCTCACAACAGTCAGAATGGCCATCATCAAAAAGTTTACAAACAATAAATGCTGGAGAGGGTGTGGAGAAAAGGGAATGCTTTTGAATTGTTGGTGGGAATGTAAATTGATATAGCCGCTATGGAAGACGGTATGGAGATTCCTTAAAAAACTAGGAATAAAACCACCATATGACCCAGCAATCCCACTCCTAGGCATATACCCTGAGGAAATCAAAATTGAAAAAGTCACATGTATCCCATCATTCATTGCAGCACTAATCACAATAGCTAGAACATGGAAGCAACCTAAATGTCCATTGACAGATGAATGGATAAAGAAGTTGTAGTACATTAACACAATGGAATATTACTCAGCCATAAAAAGGAATGCATTTGAATCAGTTCTGATGAGGTGGATGAACCTAGAACCTATTATACAGAGTGAAGTGAGTCAGAAAGAGAAAGATAAATATCATATTCTCATGCATATATATGGAATCTAGAAAAATGGTACTGAAGAATTTATTTGCAGGACAGCATTGGAGAAACAGACATAGTAGATAGACTTATGGACATGGGGAGAGGCGAGGAGAGGGTGAAATATATGGAGAGAGTAAAATGGAAACCTACATCACCATATGCAAAATAGATAGCCAATGGGAATTTGTTGTATGTCTTAGGAAACTCAAACAGGGACTCTGTATCAACCTAGAGAGATGGGATGGGCAAGGAGATGGGGGGGAGGTTCAAAAGGGATGGGATATATGTATAACTATGGCTGATTCATGTTGAGGTTAGACAGAAAACAACAAAATTCTGTAAAGCAATTATCCTTCAATTAATAAATAAATAATAATTGGAAAAAAAAGCATACACCAATTTCATATCTCAAACATTTCTGCTAGGGTAATTCTCCTCTCCACACACAAAGATATTTATTTCAGCCTAGGTTAACAGGAGAAAAATGGAAACAACCTAAAATATCCATTAGAAAAAAAATGTATTTTGAAAGAATGCAGGAAAACCTACACATAATGATGTATAAATATTTCCATGATATATTGTTGAGTAAAAAAGTGATGTAAAGATTAAAAAAAAAGAATGAAGTTAGAACTCTATATACTGGCAGGGAGAGATCTCCAGGGTATGTTACATGAAAAAAAAAATACAGTCTTATTAAAATTTAAGATGGCACTGTTTGTGTGCATGTGTGTGTGTATGAATACAGATGGAAACACATATGTTCACAGTGGTTACCCCTAGGAGGGGACCAAATCAAGTGAGGGCCATTAAGGGAGGCTTCCTGAGTTAGGGTATATGTTTCTTTCTTTTTTTAAATTACTTTGTATGGGAGTATAGTTGATTTACAATGTTGTGTTAGTTTCTGCTATTCAGCAAAGTGACTCAGTTATATATCATTCTATATCCACTCTTTTAGATTCTCTTCCCATATAGGTCATTACAGGGTACTGACTAGAGTTCCTTGTGCTATACACTAGGTTCTCATTAGTTATCTATGTTATATAGATAGCTATATATGTATATATATATATACAATGAGATATATATCTCATTATATATCTATGTCTATGTAGTAATGTGTATATGTCAATCCCAATCTCCCAATATATCCTCCTGCACTTCTCCCTTGGTAACCATAAGTTTGTTTTCTACATCTGTATGTTTCTTATCATTAGACTTTCTACAAATGCCGTGCATTATTTTGTAATTTTAAAAACCAAAATAATGATTGAAATGGACATACTTTCTGTTTAGAAAAGACTCATTTTAAGAACAGATTGTCAACCCGACATTGTAAATCAACTATCAGAGAGGGTGATAGTGTTGGTCATTCAGTTGTGTCTGACTCTTTGCGACCTCGTAGACTATAACCTCAGAGAAGGCAATGGCACCCCACTCCAGTACTCTTGCCTGGAAACTCCTATGGATGGAGGAGCCTGGTAGGCTGCAGTCTACGGGGTCGCTGAGAGTCGGATACAACTGGGCGACTTCACTTTCAACTTTTCACTTTCATGCATTGGAGAAGGAAATGGCAACCCACTCCAGTGTTCTTGCCTGGAGAATCCCAGGGACGGGGGAGCCTGGTGGACTGTTGTCTCTGGGGTCACACAGAGTCGGACACGACTGAAGCGACTTAGCAGCAGACTATAACCTGCCAGGCTCCTCTGTCCATGGGATTTCCCAGGCAAGAATACTGGAATGGGTAGCCATTCCCTTCTCAAGAAGATCTTCCTGACTCAGGAATCAAACCTGGGTCTCCTGCCTTGTAGGCAGATTCTTTACCATCTGAGCCACCAGAGAAGCCCCAAATCAACTATAATTTGAAAAAAATAGTTTTAATTCCAAATCTCCAAAAAGAGAGAGAGAAGAGATTGCCTTTGGAGATTAGGTGACACATTCAAAATATATTAGTATTGCCAAAATGTACTATTTGGGGATATTGCCTGGAGTTGGTCAAAGGAAATTATAAAATTCTCAGAGAATAAAATTCTTCTAAATACATTGGCTTGTTCCATGAACAGAGAAAAGCAGTGTCAGCCAAGACAGAAGTAGGCAACAAGTACGTTTGACTCAGTGAATGAGTAGAAGAACAGTACATGTGGATAAGCAGTCCAAGATGGAAGGAGGTGGGGGGCGGTTGTGCTGGCTGGGCAGTGGAACTGTACACCCCAGAAACTCAGAGGTTCCAGAGAGCCAGGCCTGGGGAAAGACGGCAATAGAACAGACACAGGACTGGAATCTCCTGGTGCCACGTTTCTCAGGAGGGCTGATCACACAGCCAAACACTCCTCAGACCCCTCTCACAGAAAAAGGCAAAGAGGTGAGTTGATACCAGTTTGTTTCTGCCCTTCTGTTTATCCCAAGATCATAATCACCTCCAACCCTGCCCTCCGCTTCTTTTCCTCTGAGTGAACATAGTATGGATGGCATTGTGATGAGTTTATGTAGATTTGACCTGGCTTGCCATGCCAAGGCTGCTTGCGTCATGTTGGAAGGCAGTTCAGAGACAGTCAGTGTCTCATGACACTGATACGTCTTCTCCTCTTCATTTTGCAGTTCTCTTCTTGGATTTCTTTCCCCTTTTAATTCTATCTGTGGTCAGGAAACTGCTAGCAAAGGGCATTAGCTGCCTGTATTGGCTATAGATGGCTCCCCAAGTGGCTTAGTGGTGAAGAATCGCCCTTCAATGCAGGAGATCCGGGTTCGATCTCTGGGTCAGGAAGATATCCAGGAGAAGGGAACGGTTACCCCGTCCAGTATTCTTGCCTGGAGAATTCCATGGACAGAGGAGCCTGGCAGGCTACAGTCCATGTGGTCACAAAGAGTTGGCATGACTGAGCAACTGAAGTTGCACGCAGCTCTTTCCTAAAGCAATCTTCCCAGACTAGCCTGTGCTCTGCTGGCTCTCTCAAGTCAAGCTGACCCTACTGCATGAAAAGTGGGGGTACTTCTCACCCTCTCTGAATTTTACTCATGTTTTGCCCTGGGATGCTGACCCTTCTGGGGTGACAACTGCATAATTCTAGATGGATAGCCCCAGAGGAGGAGATGCTCAAGGGCATAGGAATGCTAGCACAGTGTGGAAGAGGGCAGTGCCTGTTTATCCAGGTGCCTGACTCCTGATAATGCTTCCTGCCTTCTCTACCTTAGTGCTAGAATTTAGAAGTGAGGTTTTATTTTTTTAATTTTAGTTTCATATTGGAGTATAGCTGGTTAACAATGTTGTGTTAGTTTCAGGCGTACAACAAAGTGATTCAGTTACATATATACAAGTATCTATTCTTATTCAAATCCTTTCCCATTTAAGTTATTACAGAATATGAAGCAGAGTTCCTTGTGCTGTATATCAGGCCCTTGTTGGTTATCTGTTTTAAATATAACGGTGTTTTAAATACAAACTCCCAATCTATCCCTCCCCCTATCTTTTTCCCTCTGGTAAACATAAGTTCAGTCTCTGAGTCTGTGAGTCTGTTTCTGTTTTTTAAAATGAGTTCATTTTTGTATATATGTATATATATATTTGGATTCTGCATATAAGTAATATCATATGATATTTGTCTTTCTTTGTCTTCTGATTTCACTTAGGATGATAATCGCCATCATCATCTATCATGATAATCTCCATTATCATCCAAAGTGAACTAAGTCCCTTCAAGGCTGTATATTGTCACTCTGTTTATTTAACTCATATGCAGAGTATATCATGTGAAATGTCGGCTGGATGAATCACAAGTGGAATAAAGATTGCCGAGAGAAATATCAACAACCTCAGATATGCAGATGATACCATTCTTATGGCAGAAAGTGAGGAGGAACTAAAGAGTGATGAGAGTGAAAGAAGAGAATGAAAAGTTGGCTTAAAACTCAACATTCAAAAAATGAAGATCATGGCATCTGGTCCCATCATTTCATGGCAAATAGATGAGAAAATAATGAAAACAGTGACAGACTTTATTTTCTTGGGGTCTAAAATCACTGCAGATGGCGACTGCAGCCATGAAATTAAAAGACACTTGCTCCTTGGAAGGAAAGCTATGACAAATCTAGACAGCACAGTAAAAAGCAGAGACATCACTTTGTTGACAAAGTTCCNGAGAAAATAATGAAAACAGTGACAGACTTTATTTTCTTGGGGTCTAAAATCACTGCAGATGGCGACTGCAGCCATGAAATTAAAAGACACTTGCTCCTTGGAAGGAAAGCTATGACAAATCTAGACAGCACAGTAAAAAGCAGAGACATCACTTTGTTGACAAAGTTCCATCTAGTCAAAGCTATGGCTTTTCCAATAGTCATGTACAGATGTAAGAGTTGGACCTTAAAGAAGGCCTGGTTTTAAATTGTGGTGCTGGAGAAGACTCTTGAGAATCTTCTGACACTTGAAAGTCAGCAGGGAGATCAAATCAGTTAATCCTAAAGGAAATAAATTCTGAGTATTTATTGGAAGAACTGATGCTGAAGCTCCAATACTTTGGCCCCCTGATATCTGACTCGCTGGAAAAGGCCCTGATGTTGGGAAAGATTGAAGGCATGAGGAGAAGGGGATGACAAAGGATAAGGTAGTTGGATGGCATTACTAATGGACGTGAGTTTGAGCAAACTCTGGGAGATATTGAAGGACAGGAAAGCCTGGGTGCCGCAGTCCATGGGGTCGCAAAGAGTCAGATACAACTTAGTGACTGAACAACAATCTCCAGGTCCATCTGTGTTGCTGCAGATGGCATTCTTTTATTTTTTTTAATGGTTTAATAATATTCCACTCTATATATGTACCACATAATTTTTATCCATTCCTCTGCAGATGGACGTTTAAGTAGCTTCCATGTCTTAGCTCTGGTAAACAGTGCTGCAATGAACATTGGGGTGTATGTATCATTTTGGACAGTTTTTCTCCAGATATATGCCCAGGAGTGAGTCTGAAGGATTGTAACTCTATTTTTAGTTTTTTGAGGAGCCTCCAGACTGTTCTTCGTAGTGGCCACACTGACTTATGTTCCCAACAGTGTAGGAGGGTTCCCTTTTCTCCACACCCTCTCTAGCATTTATTGTTTATAGATTTTTTTTGGATGCCCATTCTGATTGAAGTGAAGTGATATCTCATTGTAGTTTTGAATTGCATTTCTCCAATGATGAGCAATGTTGAACATCTTTTCATGTGCCTCTTGGCCATCTGTATGTCTTCCTTGGGGAAATATCTGCCCATTTACCTGAATGATAACCTTGCCAGGGAGAGTATTCTTGGTTGTAGGTTTTCCCCTTTCTTTACTTTATTTATTTATTTTTTCTTTCATCACTTTAAATATTACATGTTACTCCCTTCTGACCTGCAGATTTTTGCTGAAAAGTCAGCTGATTGTCTTGTGGAAGTTCCCTATATAAAACTCATTTTTCCCTTGCTGATTTTAACATCCTGTCTTTATTTTTAATTTTTGCCCTTTTAATTACAGTGTATCTTGTTGTGGTCTTCTTTGGGACTTTTTGTGCTTTTTGGACCTGATTGTCTGTTTTCTTTTTTTTCCAGGTTAGATAAGTTTTCACCGATCATGTCTTCAAATATGTTCTCTGCCTCTTTCTCTCTCTCCTCTCCTTCTGGAATCTCTGCAATGTGCATGTTAGTATGCATGACGTTGTCCCAGAGGTCTTTTAAATTGTTTTCATTTCTTTTTATTCTTTTCTCTCTTTTCAGTTCAACGTGAGTGATTTCCACTACTCCATCTTCCAGTTTGTCGATCCATTCCTCTGTATCATCCAATCACTACTGATTCCTTCTGGTGCATTTTTCATTTTGGTTATTGTATTCTTCATCTTTGGTTCCTCTATTTTATAACTCTGTTAGAAACATAACTTCTCACTCTGCTCATCCCTTGTTCTCAGGAGTTCTTTGAGCACCTTTACTATCATTGCCTTGAACTGTTTGTCAGGTGGATTGTTTACTCCACTTAGTTCTTTTGTGATTTTATCTTGTCCTTTCTCTTGGAACATATTCCTCTGTTGCCTCCTTTTGCCTAATTCTCTGTATTTGGTCAGTTGGTTATCTTGATCTTGGAGAAGTGGCTGCATGTAGATGTCCTTTGGGGCCCAGTGGTGCATTTCCCTCTGGTCATCAGAGCTATATGCTCTTGGGGTGTCCTCTGTATGGGCTGTGTGGACCTTCTGCTGTGACAGGCTGACTACTGTGAACATGCTGGTAGGTGTTGGTGTTGGTCTGGTTAGTTATCAGGTCCTGACTAGTGCAGAGGCCACTGGTCCACCGGTGGGAGGGACTGGATCACTTGCTATGAAGCCTGCGTCATCCTGGGGCTAGTGCTGGTCTATTGGCTGGTGAAGCCAGGTCCCAGAGTGACTGACTGTGGGGCAAGGGGTCCTGAAGCTAGTGTTGGTCTGCTAATGGTGTGGGCTGGGTCCAGACATAGCTGGCTTCTGGGCTGCTGTAGTCCCGGGCCGATGCTCACCCACTGATAGGTGAGGCTGGGTCCTGAGGCCTCTGGCTGTGGGGCCCAAGAGGTCCCTGAGCTACTGTCAAGCTGCTGGCAGGTGGGACCTGTCCTGGCAGTAATGAACTAGAGGAAGGATTCCAACCTTGTGCTTGCTCGCTTCCATGTCCTTGTGGTAGAATGAGCTCTGCTGCCAGAATTTGTTTCCCCAGTGGGAGTTGCAGTTGCCCCCTGCCTGTCCAGGAGGCTCTCCAGGATCAACAAGTGAGTCTGACTCAGGCTCCTTTCAACTGACTGCTTCTGCCTTGGGTCCTGGAGCATCTGGAATTTTACGTTTGCCCTTTAAGAGTGGAATCTCTATTTTCCAAACCCTTTGGCTCTCCTAGAAGTAAACCCTGCTGGTCTTCAAATCCAAACATGCCAGGGGCTCATCTTGGTACAGGACCCTAGATCTGGGGAGTCTGATGCAGGCAGGACTCTGACTTCTTGCTCTACAGGGAGAACCTCCACAGCTGTAATTATAATTTTAATTATACTGCATGTCCACCACTCCTACCCATTTCCTTGTGGTTCCTTCTTTACGTCCTTAGTTGCAGATCTTTTCTGCTAGTCTTCAGGTTGGGCTCCTGATGGTTGCTCTGTAAATAGTTGTAATTTTGGTGTGCCCATGGGAGGAAGTGAGATCCTCCTCCCATCCTCCTCCCAGTGTAAGGAGGGTCTTACTACTGTGCCATCTTGACCACTTCTCAGGATAAATAATTTAAAAAGTTTTTGTTGTTATTGAGTTGCTTAGTCATGTCTGACTCTTTAGGACCCCATGGACTGTTGCCCAGCAGGCTTCTCTGTCCATGGGATTCTCCAGGCAAGAATACTGGAGTGGGTTGCTGTGCTCTCCTCCAGGGGATCTTTCTGACCCAGGGATCGAACCTGAGTCTCCTGTGTCCTGCCTTGGAAGGCAGATTCTTTACCACTGAGCCAAATGGGAAGACTTTAAAAGTTTTAGGGGTTGTTCAAACAAGTTTGAAGACCATTGACTTATACCAATCTTTCTTTCTTAATGTTTTATTATTTTTTTTNTGATGTTTTTGAACTGTTGTGTTGGAGAAGACTCTTGAGAGTCCCTTGGACTGCAAGGAGATCCAAATAGTCCATCCTGAAAGAGATCAGTCCTGGGTGTTCATTGGAAGGACTGATGCTGAAGCTGAAACTCCACTACTTTGGCCACCTCATGCAAAGAGTTGACTCACTGGAAAAGACCCTGATGCTGGGACGGATTGGGGGCAGGAGAAGGGGATGACAGAGGATGAGATGGCTGGATGGCATGGACATGAGTTTGAGTGAACTCTGGGAGATGGTGATGGACAGGGAGGCCTGGCGTGCTGTGATTCTTGGGGTTACAGTCTGACATGACTGAACTACTGAACTGAACTGAACACATATATGTGGAATTTAGAAAGATTGTAATGATGACCCTATATTCGAGACAGCAGAAGAGACACAGATGTAAAGAACAAGTTTGGACTCTGTGGGAGAAGGTGAAGGTGGGATGATTTGAGAGGGTAGCACTGAAATGTGTNCAGTCTGACATGACTGAACTACTGAACTGAACTGAACACATATATGTGGAATTTAGAAAGATTGTAATGATGACCCTATATTCGAGACAGCAGAAGAGACACAGATGTAAAGAACAAGTTTGGACTCTGTGGGAGAAGGTGAAGGTGGGATGATTTGAGAGGGTAGCACTGAAACATGTATATTATCATATGTGAAGTGGATCGCCAGTCCAGGTTTGATGCATGAGACAGGGTATTCAAAGCCAGTGTACTGGGACAACCCAGAGGGATGGGATGGGGAAGGAGGTGGGAGGGGGGGTTCAGGATNCACTGAAATGTGTATATTATCATATGTGAAGTGGATCGCCAGTCCAGGTTTGATGCATGAGACAGGGTATTCAAAGCCAGTGCACTGGGACAACCCAGAGGGATGGGATGGGGAAGGAGGTGGGAGGGGGGTTCAGGATAGGGGTACACATGTGTACCCATGGCAGATTCATGTCAGTGTATAGCAAAAACCACCACAATATTGTAAAGTAATTAGCCTCCAGTTAAAACAAAAATAAGAATCTGCCTGTAATGCTGGAGACTTGGGTTCAACCCGTGGGTTGAGAAGATCCCTGGAGAAGGGCAGGCAACCCATTCCAGTATTCTGTCTGGAGAGTCCCATGGACAGAGGAGCCTGGCAGGCTACAGTTCATGGAGTCTCAGGTGACTGAGGGACTTTTGCTTTGCAAGGAGAGCGTAACTATCGATTATAATATTTTCCTCTTGCAAAAATTACTCTTCACTTCTCAAAGAAAGTAAGTGCTTAGTTGTGTCTAACTCTTTGCAACCTCATGGACTGTAGCTTACCATCTTAATCATGTCTGACTCTTTGTGACCCCATGGACTGTATTCTACCAGGTTCCTCCATCTATGGGATTTTCCAGGCAAGAATATTGGAGTGGGTTGCCATTTCCTTCTCCAGATCTCCCCAACCCAGAGATTGAACCCGGGTCTCCTGCGCTGTAGGCAGATGCTTTACCATCTGAGCCACCAGGGAAGTCCATTGGCAGTTTGGTATAAACCCCTGTCGGGATTTCTGCCATAAGCCGTATGAGGTCACCGTGGAACGGCAGAGCAGGGCTTCTCACTTGCTCCCCTCACTTGCAGGGCATGTCATTCATTCATACAAGCACACTGTAGAGTTAGTAAAGTACAACAGAAAACATGTTTGCTAGGAGAACAAAGAACTAGAGCTCCAAGCAGCCTTACCTTGTCCTGAAGAATCCCAGATGAGCCCCTAACGTGAAAGGTTGCTGCTGAACCACAAAAGACACCAGGATTCTTGGCCTCCAGAGAAGAGTTCAATCTGAGGTCAGTGATGAGGCTTGATCGCTCAGAGCTTTCGTGTAATAAAGTTTTATTAAATTATAAAAGAGATAGAGAAAGCTTCTGACACAGACATCAGGAGGGGGTGATATGCTGACATGAATCTTCACTTGCCAAAGCATCCCCATGAAGTGTTTTAAGTACAGGGAAAGGGTGAGGAGAGCCATCACGTGTAAAGGGCTAGGGCAACTGCGGTTTTTGAGAACTTGGTGGAAGGAAATAATAGATGTGACCAAATTTCAGACTCATTAATCAATTCAGTTTTGTTGCTTCTACTGGACAGATTTCATTGCTCTATTTGAAAATGTGGAACATAATTACACGAACAATTGTTATATATTCTCACGTTTCAGAAAGCACTGAAATAGGAAGAGAAAGTTCAGTGCCTGCGCTCCCCCCACCATGCCCCCAGGGAATCTTTTAGTTTTCAATGCCACCTTCAGACTCAGGGGACAGGGGTCCACTCTGAGGCTGAGAGGAGGAGTGGGAAAGGAGTGGCAGTCCCCCAGTCCAGAAAGCCTTGAGCACAAACGTCAATAACCTTCTTGGGCCAGCTCTGGGGTGGGGAGATGCAGACAGGGTGAGTGTAGGACTTGACAAGGTCTTTGCCCCACAGAGCCAACATGGGCACTGCCTACAGCATCCCCATACCAGATTCCCCCACTCAACCTCAGGGAGTCATCTCTCCCCATCACGCCCTTAGGATCCATTCACAGCTCCTCTCAGTGTGCTGCAAGTTACCAATCGGTGATCCTTTTCCTCATAAGCAACATTGCTTAGAAACATATACGACATTTGACTCTTAACCAGGTTACCAGGGAAACAGAACTAGGATGTCAACCTCAGGGAACAGTCTCTTGAAGAAAAACAAAACATAGGTTAGCATTTACCCACAACCTAAATGAAAGAGCACAGAGAAACAGACTCTGCAGTTTCTAGACCTTGTCAACCTACAAGATGAGAAGCTAGAGTTCTGACAACATTAACTAGGAAACAGGCAAGACCAAACAAAACCGAAGCCCCTGTGTGGCTGAAAGTTGTCACCAGTATCTCATCCCTCACTAAGTGACTGCCTTATTTGCTGCTGTGTTTCTAGTGCCACACAGAATGTGTGTGTGTGGGGTGTGTGTGCTCAGTCACGTCCAGCTCTTTGTGACCCCATGGACTGTAGCCCTCCAGGCTTCTCTGTCCACGGAATTTTCCAGGCAAGAATACTGGAGTGAGTTGCCATTTTCTTCTCTAGGGATTGAATTTGTGTCTCCTGCATTGGCAGGCGGGTTCTTTACCACTGTGTCACTGGGGAAGCCTGTGCACAGAGTAGGTACTCTCTGCAAACAAGGCGGAACAAATGAACAAGTGAATGCATAAAAGACCCTCCTGAAGCTTGACAATTGAAAAGGGCCCAATTAGAAGTAGCAGGACCCTTGCTCGCTGAGTGAAGTGGAAGGTGATGCCCAATAGGAGTGTGGGGACTAGTTTACTTAGAGATAAATGGCCATTCAAAAGCCACTCCTGAGGGTCACCCCAGATAGACAGAAATATGTTAATTCTCCTTAGACATTAAGGAAAATTAATGGAAATTTATGAAAATTTAAGAAAAAATGTATATAGTTGTTTGAATGCTTGGTTTAAGAAGGCAGAGATGTCAAAAATTTATAAAGATTTTTACCTACAGAACTGTTAAAAGATAACATATTTCCTGAAAATTATTGGATTTTGGAATTTTGATTCCTCTTTTAGTTCAAAAATTTCCTCTAGTTTATTGCAAATTAAGCTTTCTTTGCATAATTGTAGAAATACTATGTTCCAAATAATAGGATGTGCATGCATGCTGTCTTCGGTCGTGTCTGACTCTTTTCGACCCTATGGACTGTCTCCCACTAGGCTCCTCTCCCCATGGGATTCTCCAGGTGGGAATACTGGAGTGGGTTGGCATTCCCTCCTCCAGGGGAGCTTCCCCACTCAGGGATCAAACCCACAACTCTTATGTTTCCTGCATTGGCAGGTGGATTCTTTACCACTAATGCCACCTGGGAAGCCCCAAACAATAGGATAGATTTTATATATTGAATGCTCACTTTTTGGTTAACGAATAAAGGTGAAAGTCGCTCAGTCATGTCCGACTCTGTGGACCCCATGGACTATACAGTCCATGGAATTCTCCAGGCCAGAATACTGGAGTGGATAGCCTTTCTCTTCTCCAGGGGATCTTCTCAACCCAGGTCCCCCACATTGTGGGTGGATTCTTTACCAGCTGAGCCACAAGAGAAGCCCAAGAATACTGGAGTGAGTAGCCTATCCCTTCACTAGTGGATCTCCCCGACCTAGGAGTCGAACTGGGGTCTTCTGCATTGCAGGCAGATTCTTTACCAACTGAGCTATGAGGGAAATACATACTTTATATTTCTTTTTTTTGTTTTGCTGTTATCACTAGCTCTTGACCTGTCAGAGACAAAGCTAGGTTACTGTCCTGTGATTCAGCTCAAGTACATTTCTGAACTCACAGAGTCACTTAGGAGT
Organism: Neotragus moschatus; assembly: GCA_006410615.1. Lineage (NCBI taxonomy): Eukaryota > Metazoa > Chordata > Mammalia > Artiodactyla > Bovidae > Neotragus > Neotragus moschatus. Next base: position 3,126,913 of record SJYA01002114.1, on the reverse strand, counting down.
GTTTGCTGGGGCTGTCAGGTGAGGTGCACATTTGAATTAGTCTATACATTTTTAACAGGGGTGGCTCATGTCGTGTACGCAAACCCATCACAGTTAAGGCTAATTTATTGACTCAATTATAAAAATAAGTCTCTTCTTCAAACCAGCAGTACAGAGTCTAATATGTACTTTTTTTTCCTTATGGAGTAAGGAAGAAGAGGGCTTCCTAGCTGGCGCTAGTGATAACGAATCCGCCTGCCAGTGCAGGAGATGTGGGTTCATTCCCTGGGTTGGGAAGATTCCCTGGAGAAGGAAATGCAACCCACCAGTATTCTGGCCTGGAGAATCCCTTGGGCAGAGGAGCCTGGCAGACATGACTGAGCACATGTGGGTACTGTGTGCTAAGTCACTTCAGTCATGTCTGACTCTTTGTGACCCCATGGACTGTAGCCTGCCAAGGCTACATGGAATGGGTTGCCATGCCCTTCTTCAGGGGATCTTTGTGACGCAGGCATTGAACCTGAGTCTCTTATGTCTCCTGCATTGGCAAATGAGTTCTTTACTGCTAGTGCCTCCTGGAAACATCATAACATATAAAGAAGCTAAGAATTACAGGCATATTCAGATACAAACAAACATGATTAGTTGTGGACTTATTTTATTGAATAAACAGATTCAGTGTCTCCCTAAGGATCTTGATATGGTCATCCAGCTCCAGGAGGAATTAATAGGCATACAGAAAAGTGTTATTTTTCTTAACAGCTGTACTAAAATTTTTCTTTACATATAATGTTTAAAAATCATCAGCCTAACATTGCAATTTTAAAAGTCTATTTATAGTTACTCTTTTTCTAAAAGTATCATCTACTCTATTTAAAAATTAAGGTTAATCTGCATTAATATGTTTTTATTAATACACTGTATTCTCTGAGTTCTCTGACATTAGAATGGCTGCAGTGTTTGTTTGTTTTTTGTCTTTTAATCAGACTAAAAAGTGACAGGAAACTGTTGAGTATGTAATGTGAATGCCTAGGGAGATTGTGAGAGTGTCAGCTATGTCCCGGTGAGCACTTCTGGAAGCCTCGGTCATTGCTCGAAGTCTGGAGTGCTCTGAGCATGAACAAGACTTCCGGTGGTTGTTCCTCATGACACTTATTACCACATCTGGAGCTTTAGCTACTGTTGTTTCCTCTCGGTTTGGGTCTGAGATTCCCCTGATTTCTCCCGTTCTATAAATGAAGCCAGGGAAATGTCCATTCCAAGGTACTCAGCCAAGGTGATCACCATGTTTGGAGATATTAGTCTAGAGAAAAGCAGAGGAAAAGAATTCAGAATGCTTTAGAAGGAGTCAAAGAGACATCCTCAGGGAATTCCCTGGCGGCACAATGGTTAGGGCTCTGGACTCCCACTGCAGGAGGCGTGGGTTCCATCGCTGGCGGGGGAACTAAGATCCCGCATAACATGTAGTGAGGCCAAACAAATAAACAAAAGAGAAATATCTTTGTAAAGATTACATGTGAATTATTGTGCCTCACACTGTGCGTGTCACTGCTGAGAGGGACAAACGCAGAAATGTTGTATCACGGGCACTCAGTGCTGTCTACAGAGCTTTGAAAAGTCTCAGTGCTCAGGCCACAAAGTGTATGTTGGTTGTTTGGCTGTGTCCAACTCTTTGCAACCTCTTGGACTGGGGCCTGAGGGCTCCTCTATCCATAGTATTCTCCAGCAAGAATACTAGGAGTGGGTTGCATACCCTTCTTCAGGGGATCTTCCTGACCTAGGGATCAAACCTGGGTCTCTTGCATTGCAGGCAGATTCTTTACCATCTGAACCACCATGGAAGCCCCATTAGCTGTTTAATCCTGCAAAAATGACTTACTGTCTTTAAGCCTCAGTTACTCGAAGTGTGATAAACCACGCAAGGCTGTCATGCCGAGTCCGGCCCAAGTAGACACTTGATGAATCTTACGCGTTGTTTTCTCTTCTCGTCAGAGAAGATAGTGGGCCTGGCCTAAATGCACTCACAAAGACTCTGGAACTTTAAGCGTGAAGTTGGAGGTCCTCTTTCACCAGAGGAAGTGAGGTATTTGCCAAAAATTCTTAATATTTTTCTGGCAACGTACTCGGGTTTATTGGTCTTTTGTTTTCAAAATAGAATTTTATGTCAGCTGAACTGATAGAATTTACCTCCTGTCATTGGGGTTCTCTTTGTTTTTCTTGAAGTTAATAATTTTTATTCTCTAAGAGGGCTTCCCACGTGGCGCTAGTGGTAAAGAATCCACCTGCCGACATAAAGGATGTGCATTTGGTCCCTGGGTCAGGAAGATTCCCTTGGAGAAAGTGAAAGTGAAGTGAAGTTGCTCAGTCGTGTCCGACTCTTTGCGACCCCATGGACTGTAGCCCACCAGGCTCCTCCGTCCATGGGATTCTCCAGGCGAGAACATTGGAGTGGGCTGCCATTTATGGCAACTCACCCCAGAATTCTTACCTGGAAAATCCCATGGACAGAGGAGACTGGCAGGCTGTATCTGTCTGGTTATAAACAGTCAGACACTACTGGAGCAACTTAACACTCTGTAAGAACCAACAGTTTCTGAGTTTTTCTTAACGTCTGGAATAACCAAGCACAGCTAGAATTAGTCCAGTAAGTTGCCCTGGCGTTATTTAGATATTATTCTTCCTTCAACCTTAAGAAAGATACAAGTTTGTTTTCTGGTAAAAGAGGTAGCAATGATGAGAGCAATTTGTTCACAAACAACCAAAATGATAGAGAAGTCATTATTCACTTACTGTTTTAGGAACAATGCAACATGCAAGAATCTGGGTATTATCAAGTACAACTGCTCCTCTAAAATAGCATTTAAAACACTTTGGGCAGCATACTCCTGTTTCAGCAATGGCAACAAAAGTGGATACCTGGAATAAAAAAATCACAAAAAGTTATATTAAGTGGTATTTTTTTGCTGCCATGGTGAGCACTAATTATTAAATTTTAGATATCAAGTCATCAGCATATGTCTATAAATATTCAAATCATGTGTAAATATTAGAAAAAGCCTTGTGTTTTCTCTCGTGATCATATTGGGACCAGTGCTAACACGTTTCCAGCTTCCCCAGTGGCTCAGTGGCAAAGAATCTGCTGGCAATGCAGGAGCCTCAGGAGATGGGTGTTCAATCCCTGGGTCACAAAGATCACCTGGATAAGGAAATGGCTACTCATTCCAGTATTCTTGCCTGGGAGATGTAATGGATGGAGCAGCCTGGTGGGCTACAGTCTGTGGGTTCACAAGAGTCAGACATGACTTAGCGAGTAAACAAAAGCTAACATATTTAATTTCCTGGAGTGAACTCCTGGCCTTTATTGATTTTCTCCTCTGTGATGGTCTAGATCTACGGAAGGAAGTGCTTTGAGATGTTTTTTCATATTTTTCTTTTCTCTCTTTCAGCCCAAACATCAGATAGCTGTATACTATTAGGAAGTGGAACTGCAAAATTATTTTACCCAAAGGAAAGCGCTCCTGAGCATGTATAATGTGGCTTTATTTTAGGCACACTATTGTTACTACAGTAAGCAAACTCAGATGTTTGCAAAATCAACTGGAGTTGAAATGGGATGAGCATGTAATGAAGCTCCCATTAGACATTACTTTGACATTTTATACTTTTATATTATGCTTCTGTGTTTCTTGAACCACACCCCTCTTCAAAATTCTATTTTGTGTGTGTGTGCTCAGTCACTTAGTTGTGTCTAGCTCTTTGCCACTCCATTGGCTGTAGCCTGCAGGCTCCTCTGTCTATGGGGTTTTCCAGGCAAGAATACTGGAGTGGGTTGCCATTTATATGTAAATAATATTTTTCATTAAATTTGGGAGGTTTTCAGCCATCATTTCTTTAAATGGTTTTTCTGATCTTTTCTCTTATTTCTTTGTTATTCTCCTTGTGTATATGTTGATATGATTAAAGGTGTCCCAGCTTTCTCTGAGGATCTGTTCCTTTTTTTCCATTTATGCTCTTTCTTCCTTCTTGCATATTCTCTGTTCCTTTGTCTTGAGGTTCACTTTTTTTTTTCCTGCCAGCCCAAATCTACTGTTGAGCTGCTCTAGTGCATCTTCCTTTTCATTTATTCCTCTTTCCCAACCCCGAATTTACATTTGTTTTAAAAAAATCTGTGTTTATTTATTAATATTTGATGAAACATCTCCATTCTAAAAATATGATTTCGTTAGTTAGCTCTTTAAGTGGATTTAAAATAGCTGCTTTGAAGTTTGTCTGCTAAGTCCAGCATCTGGGTCCTTTTCAAAGCAATGTCCATTGCCTATGGGTTTTTCTCACGTATGGGTCACACTTTTCTGTGTATTTGCCTATCATACTTTTTTTTATGAAAAACTGAACATTTTAGATGACATAGGGTAGCAACTCTGGATAACTGTCCTCTGCGATTGCTTACTTGTTTATTTCCTCAGTCACTTGGCTGAAACTAGTTCCATGAGGTCTCTCTCTCCTCCAAGGTGTGGCTTCGGATGTCATTCCTTGAAGGACTCCATCCAGGGAAACTGTGGTTTTAACCAGGCAATCTTTGACTGCCTCTTTCTCTTAAGCCTCTAGCTGGTCTGCCTCTATCTGCATCGTATCTACTCTTACGCTGTAGTTTGCTAGCTGGTGGGCTGCCGTCTACGGGGTCGCACAGAGTCGGACACGACTGAAGCGACGCAGCAGCAGTGCTATTTTCCTATTTTTTTCGAAGATGCTCTGATTTATGGTTTTATCCAATGGCAGAAAGATGCCACTCTTCGCTGCTGACTGTGACCTTGTCTGTCAGAACCCCTGTTATGAAGCAGGAGTTGGGTGATGAGAAAAAGACTCTTCACTGGGTTTCTCACCTTAGTTATCAAACCGAGTCTGGGGGAATGGTAGGAAGTAATGCTGCCACCCAGCTGCTGTTACCAGCCCTGTATGGATCTTGCAGCACCCAGAACCTGGGGGTTGGGGTCTGCCAATTTTTACTGTCGCGTAAGTCTACCACACATAGGTCTTTTGCCACATGACTGCTGCTCCAACAACAAAGAGCTGTGGGAAGAGGAATTGCTTTCTTCAACAATAGCCTCTCCCCAGGTCTTTCCTACCTTGGAGGTGGAGGAGCAAACACTGTCTGACTGAGTCTATCCGTTCTTTATAGGCCTTCCACAGAAATTGGGATCTTTCAGTATTCAACTGCTGCCAAACCATCCAGCGGAGTTTTCCCTCTCCGGGGACTGGTGTGTGCGTGTGCATGCTGCGTGCTTAGTTGCTTTTTGTGACCCTACAGACTACAGCCCGCCAGATTCCTTTGTTCATGGGATTTTCCAGGCAAGAATACTGGAGTGGGTTGCACTTCCTCCTCCAGAGGATCTTCCCTACCCAGGGATCGAACTCCATTTTTTTGTGGCTCTTGCATTGGCAGGCCGGTTCTTTACCACCAAGCCACCTGGGAAGCCCCTCCAGAGACTGGGGGACATGGGAATTACCACTGGTTTGCCAAGCCCCTGAAACAGCTGTTCTGCAAGGCAGAGCTGTTGTGTGGAGGATGAGTATAGTTCCTGGTTCCAGTGCCAAGGCCTCTCAGAGTTCTTATTGAATTTCTGTAGGTTTTGTTAAATAAATACTTCTCAGTGGATTGCATGCTCTTTGGTCAATCTCCAAATATTTTAAATGATTGTCTTTGCTAATTTTGACTTGCATGATAAATGTTTCTTTGTGAGAGCTTTTTCCCTGTTGTACTGTCAACTCCATCACCTGTTTTGATACTTTTAATTTAATTTTATGATTTCCCTAGACTCTAAATAGCCTCATTGCTTTTTAGACAGGCTTTTTGTTGGCTGCCTCTCTTTCCTACAGATATAGCTGATTCATAGCATTTGGTTCCTGTCAATCTCCTTTTCAGCAATTGTAATGACTATACTGGCCCTAGACCATGTCTATATTTTTCAATATACTCTACTGATTGGCTCCTTTGTATAAAAGTCTTCATATTTGTTTCTTCCTTGATCTATTCTACCAAATATAAACATATCATCCTCCAATACTTCCCCACGTATATTAGTCAATCTTTCAAAATATTTTATCTTTTGGATGATTTTTACTTCAGTATTCTTTTTAGAAAAGAAATTATCTTCAACAACAATGCTAAAGGTTTTAATAACTTCTCACTACCAACTTTTCTGTTATATTGTAATATTCTGATTAGCAATTTAAGTTTATGTTTTCACAATACCATATGCTTATAACCACATTATTATCCTTAAATGGAGTAAACTCATTAATTTAATGCAGGTTGAATGTTTTGACTAACACAGGCATTCAACCGATGTCTTTTGTTTTACTTTTCATATTTCAAAATTTCAAAATTAAAGACGTTAATTACCTATATTGGAAGATTATCATAAGAGCAAAGATTACTGTAAGATTTCACTTACTTGGTTGAACAGCCCTCAAACATTCCAGTTTGGATAAAATATGGGCAAACAATAGTGGTTTTAATGTTACTTTTTTGTAGTAGCCTTAATTCAAAGTGGAGAGACTCTGCAAAGCCACAAGCTGCAAACTTGCTGGCACAGTAATCTGAAACAGAGTGAGGAGCAGTTAGCAACAGACTTTGACAAGTTAATTCATGGAATTATTTTGAAAATGGAAACTCCTTTCCCTTTCAGCTTATTCTGGGGGCAAAGTGAAAGTGTTAGTCACTCAGTCATGTCCTAAGTGCACCAGTCTCCTTGCAAGAATACTTGAGTGGGTTGCCATGCCCTCCTCCAGGGGATCTTTCTGACCCAGGTATCAAACCTGAGTCTCCTGCATTGGCAGTGGGATTCTTTACCATCTAAGCTACCAGGGAAAGCATCCTTTAAAGTCATTTTCTGTGGCCACTCCACTCCTATAGCTCCATACAGCATCAGTTCAGTTTGCTTCAGTCACTCAGTTGTATCCGACTCTTTGCGACCCCATGAATAGCAGCACGCCAGGCCTCCCTGTCCATCACCAACTCCCAGAGTTCACTCAGACTCACGTCCATCGAGTCAGTGATGCCATCCAGCCATCTCATCCTCTGTCGTCCCCTTCTCCTCCTGCCCCCAATCCCTCCCAGCATCAGAGTNAAGGTCTCTGTTTCCCTGTCATCCCTTCCCTTCTGGTTCCCCTCTTCCGAGTCTGGAGACCAAGGGCATGGAGAAGGAGCTGTTGCTCTCAAAAAGGGGCTTTGACAACCCCGCTCCTCCCATAGGCGGTCAGAGAAAGGTGGGCCTGACTCTTCAGAAGGGCTTTGAGGAAACTCTCCTGAGGGAGGCAGGATGGCAGAAGCAGGGCCAAGCTAGAAGGAGGGCAGTGTCCTCCCAAGACCTCCCCAGGCCCGCCGTTCATCCAGGCTGGCACCCGTGGCCCTTCCCTGCAGCCCTAGGAGGTCCATTTAGAAGAAGGATGTGGGGACCGGGCCCTGCCGGGGAAAGGATGAAATCTGGGAGGGAGAGAACATCGAGCAGCTGAGGTCATGAAAAGCCCAGACCGCGTCCACCCGAAGTCCAGAGATGCCGAAGGAGGGCTACTTGGGGTCTTCATCCTCCTGGGTGAGTGTGGAAGTGCTGCCTGGGGTGGAGTGGGGGTGCGGGACCTCAGGGACCCTCAGGGAGTCACCTGGAGTCATTGCAGCTTCCTATCCCCGCACCCACCAGTATCACCGGGTTGGCACAGGACTGTGGGGAAAGGTAGGCCCTTCGTGTTTTGAGAGATTATAAGAAAGCAGCCAGTAGCTGCCGGGAACAAGGGATTTCCTGAGGCCTGATCAGGCCTTTGCGTATGCCAAGCCTCCTTCCTCATGACCTTTGCCATGGGCGGAATTCCTCATGCCGGCTCCCGGCATCTCCCCCTTTTTTAATTCTTAAAACAGGCAGAAAATTAGAGTACCAACAGCAACATAACTGAAGACATTAGACAGAATGTTTTTCCCAGAAGTAAAGTTAAAGAAGGTGTGGAAATTACCGGCTCCAGCAGCAGTAAAATCCAATCGAGAGTGTTCCAAGGTCTGTATCTGATTGTAAAGTTTTCCTAAGTCCAGGCCAATATTAGAGCTGTTCCAAACACCTGAGATATGATTTTTAACCTTTTCCCACTCAAAACCTGTCTCGTTTACTTTCAAAGATGTCATACATACATACATACATATCCACCGGTAATCAGCGTGGCATGATAGTGCCATTTTTACTTTAAGAGCTTGCAACTCAATCCCAATAGGCATTATTGCCTCTTCTAAGGCGTCTACCCTCATTTCTAGTTTCCTGTCTATAATCTCTTGAGTTGCCAGTGTTAAATAGACATTTTTAGACATAGTATCAACATATTGAGCAGTATGCACCTGCTGAGTCAATGAGACTGCTGCCACGGTAACATTAACATTAACAGTAATAATTGTTGTTATTAAAGCTGAATTCCCAAAAATTAGTAAGCCCACAAACTGTCTTGATCGCATTAAACCTTAACAAGATGAGAACATACATTGTTTACAAGACACTACATTAAGTCCACCTGTGTAATTCACATGAACATTAAGTTTTCCAAAATCGTTAACAGAAAAACATAAGGAGACGGTAGAAAGACTAAAATTGAGTAAATAGAATCATTTTCTGGTCAGAGTTTGCGCTGCAGCAGCTGTCAGTCCTGCCGGGATTTCTTCGATGCTTATCTTGCCTCTCCTGCCGGCGGGCGTGGTGGCCCTCGCTCCCTTGCTGAAGTGGCTTTGGGCTCAGTGGCACACTGGGCCTCAGCAGCCAGGCTGGCCCTGCCCATGGCTCTCAGCGCGCTGTTCCGAGCTGCGGCGGCGGCAGGGGCAGATGAGTGCCCTTTGAAGCAATGGGTATCAGTCTGTCCGGGATCTAAATTGTCAAATCTGTGTCCTGTGGAAAAAATACAAACACATCCTCGACCGCTAATGGGTCGGGGCCTTTCCATTGTCTGGAGAGGGGGTCCTTCCATTTTACTTAAACTCCCCTTCTTTTAGTTTTTGAATTAACAAAGCATGTGAGGGTACATGATGTAAAATTTGACCACAATAATCTCTTATAGCAATCTGTCAATCTTCATCAAACATTAGAAGAGCATCAAGTTGTTCCTTATTATATGGAATTACAATCTCTGCTGTCTCTTTTCCAAACAACTCAATACTCCGTTTCCTCTCTTTTAATATCAAGGTTGCTATCAAGCCTGGATAAGAAGTCACTACTTTTTTAGCTTGGGCGGGAAAGTGGATCCATTCTAAAGGACCATTCTGCCACAGAACTCCCATAGGTGCTGCTGGGGTTGCTAGGCAAAGGAATTGCCAGTTTACAGTTAAGTCAATTCTTTTTACATAGCTATCAGATAAAGCTGCTTCTACTTTGCCTAGGGCTTCCCAAGCCTCAGCAGTTAATTGTCTTTTAGAAGTAGGGTTAGAATCTCCTTCTAAGATGTTAAAAAGAGGCTTTAGTTCAGCAGTGGTTAATTTTAAATATGGTCTAATCCAGTTAATATCACTTAAAAGTTTGACAGGTATCCTCAAACCATCAATCTAATATTTAACTACTGTGGGGGCTTGAGGGCAAATGAAACAAAATTTGACTCATGAAATCTATCAGGCAACTTGCCAATCATCACTATTTTGTAAAAGACTTGTAGTTGATTTTATTGAATGGAATTACTATATTTGCTATTTTTTTCTAAAAAGTTCCACACTTCTTTTTCTTGTTTTTATAATTAATTGTGCCACTAAACTGGGATAAGATAAAACTATTTTTTCTTGGGGTCACTGGTAGATGGAACCAATGGGCAAGAAGATCACTTCTTGTCACAAACATCTTGGAGTCGTATACTTTGTGGCAAGAATAATTTAATCTCATTTTTTGGTAATATTAATCCTAATTAACTGATCATTTAAAGCCTCATCTACTTTAACAAAAGCCGAATCTGTCTCACTAGTCAACTTTCACTTAGAACTGAGATTAGGATTGCTTTTTTAACAAAAGGCTTTCAATCTGCAGTAGTCAGTTTTAAATGTGGGCATATCCAATTAATATCTCTTAATAATTTACCTAAACACAAATATCTTTATAAGCTTCTTCGGTTATCTTTCCATAATCTAAATCTGGTCTATAGCTTTTTAGATGACAAGCAACCAACTAATCTTTGATTGAATATCTCCAGTAACAGGGAACTCACTATTTTCCAAGGTTTTAAACTTTACCTCACCTTTTTTTTTTTTTTGCAGCATTCCCACTCTGCATAACACTTTCTCTAATCATACCACTTTCTCTAATCCCATCAATTCATTTTCAGTAGTAGATGTTGGCCAGGAGCTGGGTCAGTCTTTCCCAGCAATGTAAGAAACGTCTGCTCTAGTGTCTAACAGTCCTGACATTTTATTTCCTTGAATTAAAAAATCTTTTAAAGGCCTAGAAGCAGTAATTTTCTGCACCCAAAAGGCTAGATCACTAGATCCAAGTCGTCTGGGGCTCCTAGCTTGAGAAGTCAAGGTTTTTCTTGTCTGATACTAAGGTAAAAGCAAAAGCTGTGCTATTCTTTGACTTTTATCAATTTGTACAGTTTTAGTAGGCAGGGAGATTAAAACTTTAATTTCTCCAGCATAATCAGAATCTACTATACCAGGCACTACCGAAATTCCTTGAAAAGAAAGCGAGCTACACCCTAGCACAAGTCCAGAATGTCCTCAGGCAGGGGGTAAACCACACCCATTGGCGGTTTTGGAACTGAGGTCTAGGCCTGAGCTACCTGGGGTTAATTGACAAGGCTTGTTGTCTCTGTTTAGCAGGATATTGCCGACAAAATGCCTCATTTGGCCACAAGAGAAACAATTTTTTATTTGTAAAATCCATTTTGTTACGACTATTTTTTTGTCTAGTTTTCTTCTCGTTTTCTCTTTTTTCCTTTTTTTTTTTTTTTTTGTGCTTGGGTGAGGCCCCCCTGAGGGGGTTTTTTGCAAGGAGCAGGCTGTTTTAAAATCTCCTTTGCTTTAAAAATTGTCCCTATCTTTTTTAACCTTAGGCAATGTTCTGGGAGGCACAAGCAGAGGTGATGTTGGTCGCCTTAAAACAGAAAATGTTGGATAAATTTTTAGGTTTGCAAAGAGGGGGAGGGGGCTTGCCAGAGCGCTCGGCCGTAGTGTCCTGTAAGTCCTCTCATTCCTCCAGAGGTAGAGCATAGTCTCTCTCCTTTTGTTTACCAATGGCAGAAAATATGATCTGCGTAGAATGTGGAGACCCACTACCATCCACTGCTATAGCCTCTCTCATAGTCTATTTAACAGCCTCATGACGGAGGTCCAGAACATTTATAATCATATTCCACAGAGCAAAAGCATTTACAGGCCCACTGAAAGTATAACAAGTTTTTAGCTGTTTTTGTAGCTTCACCCAAGTGTAAGAATGTGTTTTTTAGTATAAGACTTTCCAAACTGCCCAGGGTTATCTCTGACTCATGGAAACATGGCCTGTTTATCTCTGATTACATTTCTCAGCCCCATACAACCTGCAGGTGGCAAAAACGAGGGGGCAACCAAACTTACCCTCTCGGCTGTAACTGGGAAAGGACTATGCATAGGCACCCCATCCCGAGCTCCCGCATATCTCTGTAACCTATGAAACTTCCTTGGGACTTTTCCAGAAGAGCTGTTGTTCCGAGAAACTGCCCGCCACAGTTGTAACCTGTTATCAATGAACCAATCCTTGAAAAGGTCAACACCTGTAACCAATCAAACTGTTTCCGCTTGCTTGTGCTTAAAAGCTGCCATGTAACAACACTCAGGGTTCTCGCTCCTTGCTTAAGAAGAGGGAACCCCGGCGCGCCGGTACAATAAAATCCTCTTGCTATTTGCATCGAAACCTGATCTCGGTGGTCTTTGGGGTGACGGATTCACGGCGAGGAACCGTTGGGTTCAACACAAGTATCTAAGTTAACAGTGCCTTTTTCCGGAAACCAAGGACACTGATCTTGTACAAATGAAAAAAAATGAATATTGGATTAATGCCTATAAAAAGCTGTTTTTGTTTTGATTCACCGTTACCCATGTCAGAAAATTAAGATATATAGAAAAGTCTGCCTTAACAAAGGTTTTACCTTTGCAAGGGGGGTCTTCTTTTGAACCCTAAGAAAGGTTTCTTAAACTTCAACACTTCCCACTCCTACTCACCCTGTCTATCCTACAGGGGGGTCTGCAGCACCCTAAGTGGGGTCCTATCCTTCCCGAAAACTCAGCACTGGGGGAGTAACCGATATTACTCCGGGGGGAGCAACAGAGAGTGCTCCGGGGGGAGCCACTGAGAGTGCTCCGAGGAACTTACCTTCGAATAGCCTGTTCCAGGCGCCACTTGCCGAGGTCCTGCCCCGGTGGATCCAGGGTNTCCTACTCACCCTGTCTATCCTACAGGGGGGTCTGCAGCACCCTAAGTGGGGTCCTATCCTTCCCGAAAACTCAGCACTGGGGGAGTAACCGATATTACTCCGGGGGGAGCAACAGAGAGTGCTCCGGGGGGAGCCACTGAGAGTGCTCCGAGGAACTTACCTTCGAATAGCCTGTTCCAGGCGCCACTTGCCGAGGTCCTGCCCCGGTGGATCCAGGGTGATTCGAAGGTGGAGACGGATAGGCGAGGAAAAACTTGCTTCATTACTGATAGAGAGGGATTAGAAAATTAGCAAAGAAAAGAAGCTGAATAACTTGGCTTACGTGGANGATAATACCAGTAAACAAAGGATATTTTGGCCATCAAGCCCATAGCCACCTCTGCCTCCAACTCTGGATAGGCCAAGAGTTCTGCTTAGTCTATCAATGGGAACTCACAAATGGTCTATCAACAGATAAATGATTGACTAGTTGTTTATAGAATTCAGGCTTCCCTTGTGGTTCAGCTGGTAAAGAATCTGCCTGCAATGCGGGAGATCTGGGTTTGATCCTTGGGTTGGGAAGATCCCCTGGAAAAGGGAAAGGCTACCTACTCCAGTATTCTGGCCTGGAGAATTCTCCAGGCCAATTCACATGGACTACAGTCCACGGGGTTGCAAAGAGTTGGACACCACTGAGTGACTTTCGCTTATAGAGCTACATGAAATTCTCATATTCACCAACAAAACAAAATGAAAAAGAAAGAAGACTTACCCAGAAGTGAGACATGGCGTTGACATGAAATGATCTTTCCACCATGTGGTCTGGAGTTTTGAGGAACTCTCTTCCCGTCACGACCCCTGCATTGTTAATGAGGATGGTCACATTGCCCACTTCCTTCTTAACCTGTGTAGAAGTGAGGCAAATAATTCATTTACATTAGGTTACTTATTTTTCCATGCCATTATTATTATTATTTTTACTTTATTCAGGTAATTTCTTTAAACACAGCTATTTTATCTCTCTCATAGAAATTCAGCAAGTTTAAAGTAGCTTTATGACTGATTGTGTAAAAAAAACACATTGATTTGCCAGTTTTGCTTATCTCTGTGTGTGCAGAGATGACTGGGTGTTGCGGTGCGTTTTCTCTGCCTCCTGTTCTCTGTCATGTTACTGTCCCTTTTTGCCAGAGGTGAATGCCAGGGGTACTGCAGAGTGCTGTCTCTGTTTCCCTGTGTGGCTCTCAATGTCTCCTTTTGGATGGTGGTTGTCTTTCTTCAACCCGGTGTGTGTGGTGGTTACTTTGTAGGTGCCCTCTTCCTGACTCCTCTGTGACCAGGTGCAGGAGCTCATCCCATCCCTGTAGGGCATGGCCAGTGCTGAGCACAAAGACATCCCAAACACGGATATGTTGGCTCTCACCTGTGGGATCAAGGTGTCTGTGGGCCTGTGACCTCTGTCAAAAAGACCTCCCCAGGTCTAATTATTGTCTGTGCCCAGTTATTTCCCTGAGTTTCCAACTGTGCTACCACTGCTGTGTGCTGGGGGTCTTCCTTCACCCTTCCTTTTGAATCGCTTACCACATCTGCTTACGGACCCTACTACCACCAGCCCTGTTTGGAGGAAGCTGGGCTCCAGGAAACACTGCAGTGACCTTGATAAAGCTGGCCTGGGGCAAAACATGACATAAAGCATGATGCATGTTCAAATGACGATTTGAAGATGTTTTTGCCATGAACTGTATCTTTGCAGCTGTCACAACAATCTGTTCTTTTTTCCGAACAGGAAGTTTGGAAAAAACTTGACTTAGTTGTCCTAGCCCCACCTACTGCTCTGTGTTGAGGCTTCCAGATCACATGGTGGGGAGATATTAGAGAAAAACTGCTCCTGATGTCATCAAGTTGAACAGGCTCTGAAAGGAAGGGTTATTGTTGCTGCATCGATGTTGCGCAGAGTGATTAGGCCCCTCTGCTTTGAAGAGGGGCAGTACAGGGACAAACACTCAAGAGATGTGAGCTTTTGGCTTGATGAGGGAGCCAGTGTGAGCAAGTGCTTGATCTTAGACCAACTTGGGGAGGAACTTGGGCCTCTGGAGGATGGGAAATCTTTGGTGTAAGGCGTTCTTAAATATTTAAGGAAAACCTAATGGTCACCATCATCCTGTCCAAGAAGATCCCTCAGTTTTAGGGACCCAGAGCTAAGAGGAACTTTAGCTAGGTAATAGGATTTAATTTTCACTGCGAGTTTAGGAAAGCATTCCGATCTCAGTTTATAGATGAGGAAACAGAGGTTCTCAGAAGTTAAGATTTTGCCAAAGGATAGCTTTTGGCTTTTGGGAAGAATCACAGTGATTCTCACTCAGTTTTCGACACACATACGAGAAAGTAAAAGCTCTTTTTACCTAGATTTACTTCTCTGTGGTCAAAATGATTACTTCCGTAACTAACAAATCTCAGGTATGTGAACATGCACACAGACACACTAATAAATATAAATAAGTGATTGGACCTGGACGTTTGGGAATAAAGCATGACGCTGGTTATTCCAACAAAAAATTCATTTGTATACTGGGTTTCTGTGGTGGAGATGAGAAAGTTACCTTAGTCAAATTTTGGAAAATTACTGAGCCTTTTAAAAAAATATTATCATTGTTTTTTTGGTTATGCCCCATGGCATATGGGATCTTGGCTCCCTGACCAGGGATCAAACCCAAGGCCCCTACAGTGGAAGCCTGGAGTCTTAACCTCTGACCTCTAGGAAAGTCCCTTTACTGAGCCCTTTAGAATGCTGTTATTGAAGTTTCCTATGAATTTCAGGGGTCTGGATAATGTCCATGGCTTGTTGACATTCTGGTAGATAAAGTCTAATGGTAGAATTGGGTTTCTTGGGAGTCGATAAGTAATGGAAATTATACAGAACAGTCAATATTAATAAAATGGTTGACTTAGAAGAATTCTATTTACAGGACTGTGAGAAAAGGAAAGTCCAAGATACATTCAAATGATAAAAAGACAATTTTTGATTAAAAGTTTTGGCCTCATTTTCTACTATACAGCAAGGACATTTTAAACAAGAGGGAAAGATTCACTGGGGGTGATGGAAATTACAGTGCTTTTGATAGAAGAAAGAGGACTGTGAGGGTGTCTTTATTGCTGACACATTGGTGGGTCACTGCTGGGGATGTGGCAGGGGTCTTGATTCCAGGTGGATGGAACCCTGGTTCTGCTCTGTCACTAATTTGCTCTATGCCTTGGCTTCCTGTCATCAGTAGAGCAGACAATATTATTGTGCCCACTTTACTATAAAGATTATATATGAATCCAGAGCCTGTAGTACAGAGTGAAGTAAGTCAGAAAGACAAATATTGTATATTAATGCATATATATGGAATTTAAAAAGATGTTACTGGCAATCCTATACGTAGGGCAGCAAAGGAGACACAGATGTAAAAAACACCTTTGGACTCAGTAGAAGAAGATGAGGGTGGGATGATTTGAGATAATAGCACTGAAACATATACATTACCATATAGAAAATAGATGACCAGTGCGAGTTCGATGGATGAATCAGGGCACCCAAAGCTGGTGCTCTGGGACAACCCAAGAGGGATGGGGTTGGGAGGGAGTGGGGAAGGTTTAGGATGGAGGGGACACATGTATACCTGATTCATGCTGATGTATGGCAGAAATCATCACAATATTGTAAAGTAATTATCCTCCAATCAAAATAAATTAGTTGAAAAACAAAAGATTGTATATGATGACACTGCATATTTCAGAGTCCTGATCTGTGACTTAGTGGTGGTCCTGGGACCGCCACTCCCCCGCAGACTCCTTCCCTGAGCTAGCCCCAAAGACCTCCATCTGTGAACCTTTCTTGCTACATTGCTTTGGCAAAATAAGACCTGATTTTGAGTCCATTTGTTCTGTGCTACAATACCCCTGGGATCTATATATAATCCCTAGGTTATATCCTCATTAGTTGGTGATGGATTATAAAGAACAAATCCTATGAGATCCCAACAAAAAAGGAGGCAATAGTAATTGAAGTCGGAGAACTTCCTTGGTGGTCCAGTGGTGAAGAATCCATGCCTGCTGACGCAGGGGACACAGGTTTGATCCCTGGTCTGGGAAGATCCCACATGCCTGGCAGGAACTAAGCCCGTGCATCACAGCTACTGAGCCTGTGCCCTAGAGCCTGTGTTCTGCTTTAAGAGAAGCCAGCACCCACACACTGCAACAAAAGAGCAGTCCTCAGTTGCCGCTACTGGAGAAAACCCACACACAGCAACAAAGACCCAGTGCAGCCAAAAATAAATCAACAGACAATTGAAAAAGGATTTTGAAGCAGAAAAGCGAAGAGCAGGGTTCAGAAGATAAGCGTCTACGTAGATTGCCAGAGGGACGGACAGCCCCTCAGAGATTCTTTCATTACACTGTGTTGCGTGGACACTTTCAGGTCACATAGCAGAGAAGAGAACGACTTTGACCGCCCCACTCCTGTCCTGGGCGTGTTTGGTTCCGCCCATGACTGGTTTCAGCATCTTGGGCAACTTTCACACTTTCCCTACTCCTCAGTTTCCTCATTTGTAAATGGCAAGGATCCTAACAGTATACTCCCAAGAGGGCTGTGTGTGTTGGTTAAAGGAGTTATTACGTGCATAATGTGCTCAGAACAGTAGCTACTTGTAATATAGTGTTTTGTCTTGCTCTATCTTCACTAGGTTTTGAGGCTCTGGCTAGAGGCCAGGGCATTCCCCGTCTTGATCAGCCCATTAAGCTTACAAGTCCAGCACCTTCCCCACCGGGCTCTTGCTGTAGGCTACCATATGTGCATGCTAAGTTGCTTCAGTCATGTCCACCTCTTTGCAACCTCATGGACTGTAGCCTGCCAGGCTCCTCTGTCCATGAGATTCTTCTTCAAGCAAGAATGATTACTGGAGTGGGTTGCCATACCCTCCTATGGGGGATCTTCCCAACCCAGGGATCGAACCTGTGTTTCTTATATCTCCTGCATTGGCAGGTGGGTTCTTTATCATTATCACCACCTGGGAAGTGGTGATAGGAAGGAAGCCCATAGGCTACCGTATGTACATTGTCCTAATGGCCCCAGCGTCAGGTATCAGAGGGCGAGGGGCAGCCCCTACGCCCCAGATCCTGCTCACATGGTTCCTCTTCATCCATCCTAAGCTGGCTGGTCCTGCCTCACCTGTTGGGACTTGCAGAAACCGCAGTGCAGGCTCTGGTTCACGCCCTTTCTCTCACTTGCCTCCTGACCCACTCAGTGTGCCCCTGGAGGCCCTGTGCAGCATGCCGTGTCCTCCCCAGGGAACTGTGAGTCTCACGGGATTGTGACACGCTCTCTGCTCGCTCTCTCTTGGTCTGTGTTTATCTTCACTGCACCTCACCCAAGGCGTATGGCTAAAACACCACATGAGGGCTGGCCTATTGTTAGAGGGTATGGTAATTACACAATAAATACCTATTATAATTAAAGCATTTATCAGCACTTAGTGACTGGCATGCTGCAGTCCATGGGGTAGCAAAGAGTTGGACATGACTTAGCAACTGAACAACGAAAAGTGTGAAGTTAGACGAACATCCATAAGTTAAATCTAAGAGGAAATGTAGTCTAGAAATATGCTTCTTCCCCATGCTCCCTGCTTTCTACCCTCAGTACTAGGTGACAGTGGGTGTACACTGGAATCATACAATACAGAGACCTAACTGTGTCCTCTTGAAGATCATCTGGTCCAATCTTTTCATTTTACTGATGAACAAGGAACAAGGACCTAGAGAGGACAGGTAGCTAGACAGGGCTAGTTCTAGTTTGTACAGACTTCTGGTGGCAATGAGTCACCAGAAAAGCAGCTGGCAACAACTCAAAAGGCTCATCAAATTTACAGTTGCATTGTTTTCTTGTTTCCTTTTCTGGAGGCCCCAAATTCAGGTTCTTTTTTTGGCTTCCATCCCTGACTAGGGATTGAACCCACAACTGCTGCACTAGAAGTGGAGTCCTAACCACTGGACTGCCAGGGAAGTCCCTGCAAAGTCAGATTTCTGACATGCAGACTCAAGCGAGAGGCATAGGAAAAAGGGCATATGCAAAAGCACATATTAGATACAGCCCTTTTCTTGGGCACAGAACTAAGAACACCAGTCAGCTTACCTGATCAGCAACTCTGTAGACATCTTGTCTATTGCTACAGTCGCACGTATAGGCAAATACTTTCGCATCCCTCTCTTCTTTGATCATTCTACACGTTTCCATGTTGCCTTCTTTGTTAATGTCCCATAGAACTAAAATGGCTCCAAGCCTGGCAAATTTGATAGCCAATAACCTCCCAAGTCCACTTGCAGCTCCTGTTATAAGGACAATCTCTCCCGTAACATCCTTTTTCTTCTTGGGAATTATCTTGTAAAATAAAGATTCTAAAAAATAATATAGAAATTTCCCCAAAAATATGGAGGTGTCGAGAATCACATTCATATTGATTCACTGCAGAAAGTAACGTCCTAATTAGGAAAAAAGATAACTGATAAATTCATGACATTATCACAATTGCAACACACATAAAACACTTAGTCCAAGGGAATTTACCTTGGAGACATCAGTTCTTCAAAATACATATTTTGGCAACAACTGCTACCATTGTTGAATGTTTAAATTATATAAGTAATGAGTAGGAAAACATTTTATGTTGACAAGAATCTTTCCAACTTGCGGGGCACTTCCTTACAGGTAATCTAATTTGATCTACAGGTAGATCTCAAGTTACTACTAGAAAAGCTTCATAGTGAAAGACACACATTGCATAACTCCTAAACCAAGACTCTGGACTCTTACATGGTCATTTTTCTATTATATGAACTCAGTTCATGATCTTATATCTAATAGAAATTAATATAGAAGTAATATTTCTTGCAATACAAATCTTTTTATATTTTCACATGCACGTGTGGGTGCCAAGTCTTTTCAGTCATGTCCAACTCTTTGACCTATGGACTGTAGCCCGCCAGGCTCCCCTGTCCATGGGATTTTCCAAGCAAGAATACTAGAGTGGGCTGGCATGCTCTTCTTGAGAGGATCTTCCTGACCCAGGGATCGAACCCATGTTTCAGTCTTCTTTATTGGCAGTTGGGTTCTTTACCACTGGCACCACCTGGGAAGCTCTATATTTTCACATAATCCTTATAATATCCCTCTGACAGAGTCAAACCAGGTACAGTTACTACCAGTTCATAGTGAGGGGTCTGAGACAGAAAAGATTGAGTAGACTTGTTCAAGAGCTTTCCAGGTGGAGCTAAAGGTGAAGAGCCTGCCTGCCAGTGCAGGAGACCTAAGCGACACAGGTTCAATTCCCAGGTCAGGAAGATCCTGGAGGAGGGCATGGCAACCCACTCCAGTATTCTTGCCCGGAGAATCCCCACAGACAGAGGAGCTTGGCAAACTACGGTTCATGGGGCTGCAAAGAGTTGGACATGACTGAAGCAACTTAGCACACTTGCACCCAGACTTACTGAATGCCACATAGCCAGCTAATAAAATAGGAAATGTCAAGACTGAGGACAGAGGTCTCCTGAATGAAGTCCAGACCTTTAACATCCAAATAAGCCTTTTCTGGAGCTAATTTTCCCAGACCTACCTTTTAAAAAATAAAATAATGGAGCATTTTTTCTTTTTGATGATGTGTCCTTGATTTTTGATAATCATCTTCTGTTATACTTGAACATTCTTACATAATTATTTTATGTAGAAGTTTATCATGGTCATCCTTAAAACCCATATTAAAACAGACCACAGCTCCTACACTGTTGGTGGAAATATAAGTTGGTGCAGTCACTATGGAAAACATACTGGAAGTTCCTCAGAAAGCTAAACGGAATTATCATGTAATCCAGCAATCCCATTCCTGGGCATATTCCCAGACAAAACTATAATTCATAAAGATACATGCAACCCTATATTCATAGCAGCAGTACTCATAATAGCTAATAAATAGAAATATCAATATCCTTAGATATGAAGATGACACCACCCTTATGGCAGAAAGTGAAGAGGAACTAAAACGCCTCTTGATGCAAGTGAAAGAGGAGAGTGATAAAGTTGTCTTAAAGTTCAACATTCAGAAAATGAAGATCATGGCATCTGGTCCCATCACTTCATGGGAAATAGATGGGGAAACAGTGGAAACAATGTCAGACTTTATTTTTCTGGGGCTCCAAAATCACTGCAGATGGTGACTTCAGCCATGAAATTAAAAGACACTTACTCCTTGGAAGGAAAGTTATGACCAACCTAGATAGCATATTCAAAAGCAGAGACATTACTTTGCCAACAAAGGTCCGTCTAGTCAAGGCTATGGTTTTTCCAGTAGTCATGTATGGATGTGAGAGTTGGACTGTGAAGAAAGCTGAACGCTGAAGAATTGATGCTTTTGAACTGTGTTGTTGGAGAAGACTCTTGAGAGTCCCCTGGGCTGCCAGAAGATCCAACCAGTCCATTCTAAAGGAGATTAGCCCTGGAAGGATTGATGCTAAAGCTGAAACTCCAATACTTGGGCCACTTCGTGGGAAGAGTTGACTCACTGGAAAAGACTCTGATGCTGGGAGGGATTGGGGGCAGGAGGAGAAGGGGANACTGCAGATGGTGACTTGAGCCATGAAATTACAAGACACTTACTCCTTGGAAGGAAAGTTATGACCAACCTAGATAGCATATTCAAAAGCAGAGACATTACTTTGCCAACAAAGGTCCGTCTAGTCAAGGCTATGGTTTTTCCAGTAGTCATGTATGGATGTGAGAGTTGGACTGTGAAGAAAGCTGAACGCTGAAGAATTGATGCTTTTGAACTGTGTTGTTGGAGAAGACTCTTGAGAGTCCCCTGGGCTGCCAGAAGATCCAACCAGTCCATTCTAAAGGAGATTAGCCCTGGAAGGATTGATGCTAAAGCTGAAACTCCAATACTTGGGCCACTTCGTGGGAAGAGTTGACTCACTGGAAAAGACTCTGATGCTGGGAGGGATTGGGGGCAGGAGGAGAAGGGGACGACATAGGATGAGATGGCTGGATGGCATCACTGACTTGATGGACATGAGTTTGAGTGAACTCCGGGAGTTGGTGATGGACAGGGAGGCCTGGTGTGCTGCAATTCATGGGATCGCAAAGAGTCAGACACGACTGAACTGAACTGAAATAAATAGAAACAAGCTAAATGTCTGTTGACAGATGAATGGATGAAGAAAATGTGATATGTATATACAGTGGAATACTACTCAGCTTTAAAAAAAGAATGAAATAATGCCAATTTCAGCAACCTGGATGCAACTAGAGATTATCATACTAAGTGAAGTCAGTCAGACAGAGAAAGACAAATACCATATGATATCACTTATGTGTGGAATCTAAACTATGGCACAAATGAATGTATCTATGAAACAGAAACAGACTTACATACATAGAGAATAGACTTGTGATTGCCAAGGGGCACAAGGGAGGCACAGAAATGGACTGGGAATCTGTGGCTAGAGATGCAAGCTATCATATTTAGAATGGATACTACACAGCAAGGTCCTACTGTAATAGCACAGGAAACTATATCTGATCTCCTGGGATAAGCCATAAAAGAATATTTAAAAAAGAATATGTGTAAAACTGAGTCAGTTTGCAGCACAACATAGTAAGTTGTGCTGTACTTCTATACAATTGTAAGTCAACTATACTACTTTGATTAAAAAACAAAACAAAAAACCAGACCAGAGCTTCTTAAAGAAAGAACAAGAAGTAGCATCATCATCATAAAAGCAGCAGCAATGGATTTGGAATCTTCCGACACACCAGCCAAGTTCTAAGTCTCTGCATGCATTGATTCAATTAGCTCTTCCAAGGGCCACCCTGTCTTACAATTGAGAGAACAGTGTTACTGAGGGGCTTAGCCAACTAGTCCATAGTCACACTCAAAAATGATGAAGATGGAATCTGAACCCACATAATGACCTTACAGCTAAGCTCCAAAGCACTAAGAGATATAGTAAAAAAAAAAAAAAAAAAAAAAGGAGTCTGGTGCAAAGAATTATCGTTGTGTTACATCTACTTCAAGTCACTGAGGAATTAATTTGGGGGTTTTTCTAGGACCCAAGTGAGGATGCTAGAGTGGGTGACCCAGGCTCCCTTCATCTGTTCTTGCTTCATCAAAGTTCTTGCTGTCAGTCCTGGCCAATGAGAACTTTCCACCGAGAAAAGATAGCTGCTGCTGGTGCTGCTAAGTCGCTTCAGTCGTGTCCTACTCTGTGCGACCTCACAGACGGCAGCCCACGAGGCTGCCCCATCCCTGCGATTCTCCAGGCAAGGACACTGGAGTGGGTTGCCATTTCCTTCTCCAATGCATGAAAGTAAAAATTGAAAGTGAAGTCACTCAGTCATGTCCGACTCTTAGCGACCCCATGGACAGCAGCCTACCAGGCTCCTCTGTCCATGGGATTTTCCAGGCAAGAATACTGGAATGGGGTGCCATTGCCTTCTCCTGAGAAAAGATAGACAAGAGCATTATTGCCAGAACACTGTTATAAATATTTGTGTGTGTTTCCAACGGGACAAGAAAAAAAAAATCCCCAGGAAAGTGTCAAGGCCTTTGTTGAGTTCAATGAGTATGTACTGAACCTGAGTCTTTTTTTTAAATTGAAGGGTAATTGCTTTATGATGTTGTGTTGGTTTCTGTCATACACATGTGAATCAACCGTAAGTATGCATTTGTCCCCTCCCTCTTGAACCTCCCTCTCACCCTCTACCCTGTCCCACCCCTCTAGGTTGTCACAAAGCACTGGGTTGAGCTCCCTGAACCAAACGGCAAATTCCCACTGGCTATCTACTTTACATGTGGTGACATATATGTTTCAATGCTCCTCTCTCAATTTCTCTCACCCTCTCCTTCCCCTGCTGTGTCCCCAAGTCTGTTCTTGTTTGTGTCTCTATTCCTGCCCTGCAAATAGATTCATCATTTTTCTAGATACCATACATATGCGTTATTCTATGATATCTGTTTTCCTCTTTCTGACTCACTTCACTGCATCACAGGCTCTAGGCATTGAGTTTTAAGCTAAGTTATGATCCTTGGACCTGAGAAGCAGGGAGTCCAGTTCTGGGAGATGACAAAGAAACACAGGGTTGCAGAGTGAAATTGCTGCAGATAAAGCTTGGTCCCAGGGTTGGGAACAGGGAATGCGGTTTTCAGTAGAAGATAAGAAAATGGGCGGCAGTATTTGGATTTGAGCTCTGCTCAAGTGCCAATTTGAAGTCTGCCTTTCAGACAGAGGAAGAGAAATGACATTCTAGGTCTTTCCTGTTAACAGTTTGGATTTATTAAGAATACTAATTATATCCTGAAAGGTATCATCCTTGGAAAAATTTAGAGACTTATACTTACCTTGATATTCAACAAGAGTTCATGCAGATTTCAAGCGTTCACTCAGGAAAGAGATCAAGCTGTGGAGAATTCTTGCCTTGTCAAACTTATATAGACTTTGTGACTCAGGTGCAACCCTGGCAACATATAGTATGTTACAATCATGAGAGGCAACCATTATCTTATCATCTATTACAAATAAACACAAATGGAGCAGAGTTGGAGTTCTGCATCACAGAATTCTTGCATGGAGAACAAAATTTCAACTTTCTTCATCCTTTTTCTGTGGAAAGAAGCTTATCCTCAAAGTAGATGATTTATCTTCAAGTTCAAGTAGCTTTCTCTGAAAATTATTAAAATTCAGCCACAGATTGTTACTCTTAAGGACCATCCTGGGGACAGGGGTTTTGACATTTTTCCAGTCATTCATTGTTTAAATGTTCCTTGAACTGACTAACAGACTGCACTCTCCGGCTGCAGAAAGCATTCAAATATGCAACAAAGGGAATAAGTACAAGTAAAGTATATTCTTCCTTCTGGATGTAGGAAGTACTGATGAGAAAAATGATTACTCCCAGGTGGTGCTTGGGCAGTCATGGCAACCAGTAGTTAGAAAAAAATCATAAAACGTTATAACGAGCAAACAATTATCAAATTTAAACCACATTACATCTTTCCATTACCTTGTTTTTTCTAAGTCCCAAAATGGTCCTGTGGGGTGAGTATGCGACTCACTACCTGAGTAGCGACTCATACTACCTACACAGTGTATGAGTTGAAGTGGGATTTGAGTGGAGGATGTGTGCTCCTTTGAATACATGCATATAGTTTCTCGTTCAGTAAACTGGACTTGGAATCACAAGGGTCTTCTTTCATTTTTCAGACCCTCCTGAGCCCTTCACATTAGAGGGTTGGCTGAGAGCATGGAAGATGTATTTGTAGAAATAGCTGACTCTCAAAATGTTAAAAATATTGAAGGAGCACATATAACAAAGCATTCTGTAAACTGTAAAAGTGTCATGCAAATACTGATTTTTATCACTTGCACCCACAGTTCTTGGGTGATGACAGTAAGTCTGCATCTGGGCATCCATAAGGAGGCCCATTGAGGCAGAATGGAAAGATTTTCTGTGCTGTTGAGACTGTGCCTCCACTGTGATACTGCTGAGGGGGGCGTGAGAGCCAGGTTTGCGCAGGGATTAAGCTAAGTTGCAATCTTGGTGTCAGCTGTTGCTAAATGAGGTGCCCTGTCGCAAGGTCAAATCCATGCACTCACAGGTGTGCACAGCAGTGCCCCAAGCCTGTTTCTTAGGCTCCTTCTTGGCTTTCTCCCACGTCCTTTCACCACCTCTTCCCTTACGCCATCCAAAGTAAGCAAAACCAGAAAAGATCAAACAGACCCTGGAGATGACACAACCTCCAGCCCCTAACTGGAGGTGGGTGGAGGAGGGCAGGAATAAATTACGCCCAGAGAAGCTGGCTCTGAGCAACAGGTATGAACATTTGCTCCCGGGTAATTTCTGCAGAAATACTGCATTCCAGTGAAGTCCTCCTTACACAGGATGAAGCAACAGAGCTCAGATCAACAGCTACAAGCTGTTCTTGGTGTTTTCAAGTCTTCCCACTCCTTCTGTGGTCTCTATGAGTGTCAGATAATGGAGCCTGTGCTTTACCTGTGTGTACATTACCGACAGTGGACATCCTACATCCTAAACTTTCAAATCCCACAGTGGGCTGGAGTCAAGGTGTAAGTCCTGTGAAGGCACACATTTAAGGTGACTTGTAGGCATAAGCCCTTACGAGGGTGTCCTGAAATTTTACTCTAGGTCAGTCAGGAAAAACTAGGAAACAGTGGTTGACTCATCTCAGCATGTTGATGATCAGGATATATCATTTCCCCCAATTTTGTTTGTTTGTTTTTTTAAAAAAATTGATTTGTTTATTTTAATTGGAGGCTAATTGCTTTACAATATTGTGGTGGTTTTTTCCATACATCTATACAAATCAGTCACAAATGCAAATTTATTCATTTTTGGTTCCACTGGATCTTTGTGGCTATGCTCAGGCTTTTTCTAGTTGCAGTGAGCAGGGACTACTGTTCGTTGTGGTGTCTGGGTTTCTCATTGTAGTGGCTTCTCTTGTGGAGCACAGGCTTTAGGGCTCAAGGGCTCAGTAGTTGTGGTGAAGAGGTTTAGTTGACCTGCAGCACATGGGGTCTTCTCGGATCAGGAATTGAATCCATGCCCCTGCATTGGCAGGTGGATTCCCAACCTCTGGACCACTGAGGAAGTCTTCCCTCAATTTTTATAATGAACAGTTTTTCAACACACATAAAACTTGAATAGTACAAAAGTATTCCAAGAACTTACATGTAAACAATTTAAACATTTTACCATATTTACTTTTTATTTCTTTCACTCTGTAGGTGATCTCTTTCAAGGTACATTGTAGACATGAGCCTTCACTACAAGTATCTTACACTCATCTCTTGAAGAGGAAGTTATCATGCAAAACCACAGTAAAATGATCACACCTCATGAGATTAATGTTAATTCTAAGCATTATCTAGCACTGATCTATATTTAAATTTCCCCATTTGCCCCAGTACTTAGTTGCTCAGTCATGTTTGAATCTTCACAACCCCATAGACCACCAAGCTCCTCTGTCCATGGAATTCTCCAGGCGAGAATGCTGGAGTGGGTTGACATTTCCTTCTCCCAGAGATCCAATTAAATGTCATGCATTGTTATGTTTTCTAGAAGGTCCTATAATTCCTTATTTGTCTTTTCTCTTGGTGTCATTTAACTTGACTTCCATTCCCTGTTGTTGTTTGTTTTTTTTTTCTTTTGCAAATTTTATTTTATATTTTAAGAAAGATTTTTTATGTGGACCATTTCAAAGTGTTTATTGAATTCATTACAATATTGCTTCTGCTTTATGTTTTAGTTTATTTCGCTGTGAGTCATGTGGGATCTGAGCTCCCTGACTGGGGATCGAACCCACATCCCCTGTGTTGAAAGCTGAAGTCTTAACCATTAGACTGCCAAGGACATCCCTTTGCAGATTTTAAGTTAGATTTCAGTTCAGTTCAGTCACTCAGTCGTAGCAGACTCTTTGTGACCCCATGGACTGCAGCACGCCAGGCTTCCCTGTCTATCACCAACTCCTGGAGCTTACTTAAACTCATTTATGTGATGCCATCCAGTTAGATTTAGAGCCTTAATCATGTACAGTTTAGGTATTTTTGGTAAGGAAATATCATACCTACTGTTGAGCATGTCCTACTTCAACTGGCATAATGTCTAGTGTCAGACTGTTTCACCACCAGAGATGCTAAATTTGGTCCCTTGGAGAAGGTGGACCCACAAGCTTTCTCCACGGAAAAGGCACCTTTCCCCTTTACAATTCCTAGTGGTGTAGGTGGGGCACCTGGTTACCCCAGGACTATATTGCTCCCAACAATCTTTCACTTAAGGATTTTAAAAATATGTAGATTTTATATTTTTAGAGCAGTTTTTGGATAATAGAAAAATTGAGCAGAAAACACAGGAAGTTTCCATATACTCCTATCCCTATCACTATCAACACCTGCACTAGGTAGGGCGTTGGTTACAATTGATGAGCCTACACTAACATGTCATCATCACCCCAAGTCCATAATTTACCTTAGGGTTCATTCCATTCTTATGTTTTGACGGATGTATAATGATATGTATCCACTATTACAGTACCATTTGGAGTAGTTTCACTGTCCTAAAAATCCTCTGTATTCATCCCCTCCTTCTCCAACCCCTGATCTTTTCATTGTATTCATAGTTTTGCCTTTTCCAAAATGTCATAGAGTTGGAATCATACAGTCCGTAGTCTTTTCAGATTAACTTCTTTTACTTAGTAGTTTGCATTTGAGTTTTCTCTTTTTGTGTGTGTGCGTGTGTGTCTGTGTGCGTGTGTGTCTGTGTGTGTGTGTGTGTGGCTTGAGAGCTCATTTCTTTTTTATGACTATTTTATTTAAAGTTTTATATTTTATATTGGAGCATAGTTGATTAATGGTATTGTGTCAGCAAAGTGATTCAGTTATACATAGACATGTATCTATTCTTTTTCGAATTCTTTCCCCATTTCTTTTTATTGCAGAGTAATATTCCGTTGTCTGGGTATACCACAGTTTATTTATCCATTTACCCATTAAAGGACACCTGAGTTGGACCTTAGTTGGCAAATATGAGTGATGCTGCTAAAAACATCTGTGTGAAAGTTTTTCTGTGGACAAAAACTTTTAGCTCCTGTGGGTAAATATCAAGCAGTGTGGTTGCTGGATTGTATGGTAAAAGTGTGTTCAGTTTTGTGAGAAACTGCAGGACTATACCATTTTGCATCCCCATCAGCAATGAATGAGAATTCCTGTTGCTCCTCATCTTTGTCAGTACTGAGTGTTGCCAGTGTCTGCATCTTAACCACTCAAGTAGGTGTGGGTACATTCAGTAATTTTAATGTCCACCCATGACCCTTGCCTGAATCAGTGATTATACTGGAGCTTGAAAAATGGTAAATTCCTAACTTAGCATCCTTACCACATTTATTAAATAGTCTTTTTCTGTAACAGGAAAAGTTTTGTTATTAAAAAAAAATAAAATCTCTCTTGCATGCTTTATGCCCTTTTGGGACTCAGAAAGCTGCCTGAAGATGATTTGTTATCACTTCATTCTTTTTGTTTTTCCCATAAAACCTAGATCAATGCCTGGCATAGAACAAGTACTCAGTAATTATTTGTTGAATTGAATTGAATAGTGTGCTTCAAATGTGATTATGACTGTAGTCAATAAGCTCTCAGTGTATTGTCAAGGTCTTGGAAAATAGAAAATGACATGAAAGAAAGGTATTATGGCAGAAGAGATATATTTTGAGATCTGATAACTACAGAAGCTCAGCATTTGTCATATCTTTCAGACTATTTATCATGCCATAATTGCCGATTAACACGTTGCGGTCTTCTACTAGACTATGATGTTCTTAAGAGAAAGGATATGATAAAGGGTGCAAAAGATGAAGAGACAGAGTGAGGTCTGGGAGGGTCCTGAGTGCAGGCATTGTGGTGTATCACTCTCCCTGGAAAAGGGAATGGCAACCCACTCCAGTATTCTTGCCTGGAGAATCCCATGGACAGAGGAGCCTGGCAGGCTACAGTTCTTGGGGTGGCAAAGAATAGGACATGACTGAGACCGGGACTTAGTAAGTACTTACCTGGGACATGACTAAGTACCCACCTGGGATGTGTTAATCCACCTCAATTTCCCTGAACTTGATATTTTGGGATTTTATGGAGGCCTCTCTGGTGGCTCAGACGGTGAAGTGTCTGTCTACAATGCGGGAGACCTGGGTTTGATCCCTGGGTCGGGAAGATCCCCTGGAGAAGGAAATGGCAATCTACTCCAGTATTCTTGCCTGGAAAATCCCATGGACAGAGGAGCCTGGTAGGCTACAGTCCATGGGGTTGCAAAGAGTTGGACACGACTGAGCGACTTTCCTTTCCTTTCCTGACATAGGTATAAACAATGATTATTAATAACCCCATTTCCAGCCCCTCTCCCCTCTCTGGAGAATGGGGGGTGGGGCTGAAAATCCCACCTTTCTAATCCTGGCTCAGTCTTTCTGGTGATCAACTCTCATCCAGGAGCCTACCCAGAGCCACCACCACAGAACCAAAGCTGCACTTCTTGCTCTTATCGTTTGAGAAATTATAAGAGTTTCAGGAGCTCTGTGCCAGGCACTGGGGACAGCAACCAATATATGTTTTCTATTATCTCACAGGACATATGCAAAAACATTTTTATCTAGACAAATCATAGGAAGTGTGCAATTTGTATTGTATCACATCGGGAAATGTCAATATCTGTGATGGTCTGCTCCTTAATGAAATAAACATCTGGTTACTTCTTTAGACAGTTACATTTTCCCACTTACGAGTAGTTAAAACACACCTAATACGTTTACTATTTTGGTATGAGTCAGTAAACCTTGTTGCTGCTGCTGCTGCTGCTAAGTCACTTCAGTTGTGTCCGACTCTGTGCGACCCCATAGGTGGCAGGCCACCAGGCTCCTCCAACTCTGGGATTCTCTAGGCAAGAACACTGGAGTGGGTTGCCATTTCCTTCTCCAATGCATGGAAGTGAAAAATGAAAGTGAAGTCACTCAGTCGTGTTCGACTCTTAGCGACCCCGTGGACTGCAGCCCACCAGGCTCCTCCGTCTGTGGGATTTTCCAGGCAAGAGTACTGGAGTGGGTTACCATTGCCTTCTCCAGTAACCTTGTTGGGTGTTACCAAATGATGATTTTCTAATTTGATCATTCCTTCTAAATTGTTAGCTAGCTTTTTCTGCAAAGATCTGTCTTCATTTGTTTTCCTTGAAATACAGAGCCTGCTGGAAATGCTTAAAAAATGAAGCATTAAAGAGAATTATTTCTCTTTTGTTACCAATTTTTTGAAATTGATTTTTAATTGAGACAATGGTAGGTTCATATTCAGTTATAATAAATAATACAGAGAGAATCCTGAGTATCCTTTACTGAGTTTGCAACCATAAAAACTACAGTACAATATTGTAGTTGAGATATTGACATGAATACAGTTAACCTCCTATCAGATTCCGTGAATTTTGCTTGTATTCAGTTGTGAGTGTGTGTATGTATCTATTTTTAAAAATTAATTAATTTCAGCTGTGCTGGATTTTAGTTGTAGCATGTGGGATCTAGTACCCTGACCAGGGACTGAACCCAGGCCTCCTGCTTTGGGAGCACAGAGTTTTGGCCACTGGACCACCAGGGAAGTTGCTGTGCTGTTTTGTTTTACACGGTTTCCTCACATATATTTACACCACAGTCCAGGATCCTTTGGATTACAAAAGGATTGCCTTTTGTGGTTACAAAAGTATTGCCTTTTTGTAACCACACCTTCCACAGTCCCACACCTCATCCCCTCCTCCTGCTCATCCACCGATGGCAACCACTCCTCTGGTCTCCATTTCTAGAATGCTAGCATTTCAAACACGTCTTATCAAGAAAGTCATATAGTAGGTAACATTTGGGGACTTTTTTTCACTTAGCGTAATTCATCCAACTTGTAACATGCATCAATAGTTCACATTCTCTTATTTTGGGGGACTTATTATTAAGTCTTAAATTTTCATTGATTAAACAATGAATCAGTCAAATCCATTAATGAATTAAATCCATTAATATTTCTAAGGTTGACATTGTCACAACTTTGATGTGTGGGGTCACCTTCCAACTGATGCCTAAAAACTTTTTCTATGGCCCCATCATTTTAAAACAATAAATTTATTTATTAAAGTATGCTGTTACTGGGGCTTCCCTGATAGCTTAGTGGTAAAAAATCTACCTTCAATGCAGGAGACGGGAGTTCTATCCCCGGGTCAGGAAGATCCCTTGGAAGAGAAAATGGCAACCCACTCCAGTATTCTTGCCTGGGAAATCCCATGGACAGAGGAGCCTGGCAGTCTACAGTCCATAGAGTTGCAAAGAGTTGGACATGACTGAGTGACTGAGCACATACACGCACAAGGTGTTATTACCAAAAAGTGCACATCATAAACATGTAGTTCAATGGATCTTCCAAAGGATTCAAAGTTAAGGTCAGGAAAAAGAAATTACCAGTCCTCCAAAATCCTCTTTGTGTCCCCTGTCCACTGAAGCTCTGCCTACTTCTCCCCCCATTTTTTCTGCTTTCTCTTTACACAGACACAACACAGACATATACATATGCTATACACACATACACACACATATATACCTATACATATAATTTTTTAGTATTTTCTTTTATCTCGATCTGATGCTCTTGAGAGTCCCTTCGACTGCAAGGAGATCCAACCAGTCCATCCAAAAGGAGATCAGTCCTGAGTGTTCATTGGAAGGACTGATGTTGAAGCTGAAACTCCAATACTTTGGCCACCTGATGTGAAGAGTTGACTCATTTGAAAAGACCCTGATGCTGGGAAAGATTGAGGGCAGGAGGAGAAGGCGACGACAGAGGATGAGATGATTGGATGGCATCACCGACTTGATGGACATGTGTTTGGGTGGACTCCGGCAGTTGGTGATGGACAGGGAGGCCTGGTGTGCTGTGGTTCATGGGTTCTCAAAGAGTTGGACACGACCGAGCGACTGAACTGATGCTAATTTTTATAAATACTAATATTTGTATGTGCCTGTGTTTTTATATATTCATATTCTGAATTCTCACTTGTTCCACACACAGAAATAACACTGTATATAATGTTTCGTACTTTGATTTTTTTTGTCCTTTAGAGATATATCCTGATGATACTTTTATATTAGCACATAGAGACCTGGCTCGTCTTTGTTTTTCACGCTTCATAGTGTTCAGTGGTGTGGATGGTTTGCAGCCTTTTGTTATTCCAAACAATGATAAAATGAATGGAATGAATTTAAGTGTCTACCTTTCCAGGCTACCTGGAGGAGAGATGTCTAGATATGGGTTTAATGGGTCAAAGAAGAAATAGACTGAATAACTTGAGCTAATGCCAAGCTCCTGCCACTATGTTTGCTCTTTCTGTTCTGTGTGTAAAGGTGCAGCTTTCAGGGTTGCCAACACTCTCTGTTGTTAACTGTAGGGATTTTTAAAAATATGATGAATGAAAACCAGGTTTCAGGAGTAGTTTTAATTTTCCTTTTTCTAATAATCAGTTGGGTATTTTATCATTTGTTCAAGCATCATTTATAATTCTTTTTTGTGAATTGTAATTTATGCTTTTTGCCTATTTTTCTAGGATATTGATTTTTCTTCCTGATTTCTACTAGCATATATGCATATATATGTGTACATATAGATACTAGTCAGATTCACCCTTTAAATGTGACAAGTGTACTCAATATTTTCTCTCAGTTCTCTTTTTGCTTTATGATTGTGATTTTTTTTGGTCATACATACTTAAAAAAAATAATTGAATTTATCCATGTTCCCTTTCATGGTTTCTGAATTTGAGTCATAGTTAGAAAGGCCTGTCACAGTCTAACTTTAAAAGTGAAGGAATTCACACGTGTTTTCTTCTGATGGGGTATAGTTTTATTGTTTACTTTTAGATCTTTGATTATTTGGATCAAGTGATAGGACCCCTCCAGCAGTATCTAACCACACTTAGCATGCCTGCATACAGTGTGCTTGTTGCTTCAGTTGTGTCTGACTTTATGTGACTCCATGGACTACAGCCCGCCAGGCTCCTCTGTCTATGGGATTCTCCAGGCAAGAATACTGGAGTGGGTTGCCACGTCCTCCTTCAGGGGATCTTCCCCACCCAGGGATTGAATCCATATCTCTTACATCTCCTGCAAGTTCTTTACCAGGCAAATAGGTTCTTTACTATAAACGCCACTCGAAAAGTTGCTTCGGCTCCACAATCTCCAGTTTATATTCATGGTGCACAGTGTGAGTTCAGTTTTACCTTTTTAAATGATTACCAGTCAAACCCAACAGCGAAGGAAATGACAACCCACTCCAGTATTCTTGCCTGGAGAATTCCGTGGACCGAGAAGCCTGGTGGGCTACAGTCCATGTGACAATCACAAAGAGTCGGACATGACTGAGCAACTAACGCACACACTTGTCATACGCATAGCATTTCTTTCTGAAATCCATTTTAATGGACTCAGTTGAAATTATGCCTTATCATATTCTAAATTCTCAAGTATATTTGTGTGCTTCTAACTTTTAACTTTGTTTCTTGGTTTGCTTGTTTGCTTATGGGCCTTGATGCTTTCTAACTCTGATTTACTATCTGGTAAGGCCATGGGGTCGCACAGAGTTGGACATGACTAAAGTGACTTAGCAGCAGCAGCAGCAGCAGCAGCAAGGCCATGGGGTTGCAAAGAGTTGGACACAATTTGGCAACTGAAAAACAACATAAAGGCCACGCTTCAGTATTCACTCTCCTTTTCCACTGTTTTCTTTCCTTTCCTTTCCCCACCCCCCAACTGAGAGTTTACTTTTTATTTTTGGCACGTAAATTTGAGCTCCTGGAGCAGAGAAAGTGTTCAAGCTTTTCTTGTTTTTTCTTTTTTTAAATGAAAAGTATTATTTTCAGGATACATGCAATGGTGGTTGTATAAACCAGTATTCATCCTTTCCTTGGTTCTCACAGGGTGGTTTCCAGGGATTCTTTCAGGCAGCAGGCTAAAATCTTGCTACAGCTGAGGCATAGACAGAAAGCTCCTATGCTGTGCCTAGTTCTCTTTTTCTGTCTTTTTTTTACTGGGGAGGGCAGGGCTCTGAGCCAGGAAGCTCAGCTGTGACCCTGTAGGCTGTGGGGAGGGAGCTAGGGAGCCTGGCTAGGCCAGACTCCACTTACCCAGCACCCACCCCACTCCATGTCTGGTGTGGAGGAGTCTTTTGGGCCTAGAAAAGAAAACAACAGTCTCAAAGGCCCTTGCTGAATCATTTAACTTGAGAGAAAACAAAACAGAACTGCAGGTCCTGCCCTGATGCTCCAGGCCAGTTGCATCTATCTGGGACTCATCACCCCGTGTCCGGAAACCTTCCACCCACTACACCTGCCCAGAAGACTTATCACCCCCTGCACAACTACAAATGCCATCTCAACTAAAGAATACCCAAAACATCCCGCCTGATTAACGTTTCCCTTATCACTTCCACAAACCTCCCTATAAATATGGAGCCTCCCTGATCCCTCTCCATGCTCAGCCTGGTCGTTAGGCCGATTGTCGCCCCTCCTTGCCTGAATAAAGAACCTATTTCTGTTGAAGTCGTCTTTCCTCTTTCTGCCTCGGCCTGAACTATACCTTACATTCTTGCTGCCGAAACCAGGGAAGGGGCGAGGCCTTCGTCTCTCTCTCTCACTCTTCCTCCCTCTCATTGTTTTCCCTTTTCCCGGAGTCTGGAAGCATGAACATGCTCCGAGCTCACTTTTCTGCCAGGACTCAAGTTCTCCTCAGGGATGCCCAGTGCCTTCGTGAGCGGTGCAAGCCTTGTGCTAAGGCTTTATTGATGCTTTGCGTACCCCCGGGCCTGGCTCTACCCCCTTTCCCTCTCTCTCTCTCTGATGACCTCCGGAATAGGGAACTCTTGCCATTCAACTGCTCTACATGCAACATGCCACTCAAGCCGGCCCCTAGATTAAGGTAAGATCCGGACGGTGTTCTAGAGGCACCCTAGAACTCAGTCCTCTTCGGGTCCCGGGGACTCCCGGACCAGGTCCACCCTGTAGGCGACGGTGGGGGACACTCCACCTCGACACAGAGCTCACTTCTCATAACTCCTATTGCAACTCGAGCTCTCAATAGGAGCCTCCGCTTGCCTTTCAATTATGGGGTCTGGCCAGTCTGTCCTAAAAGATTCCCCTCTGGCCTGTGTTCTCAAAGATCTCAAACCACTCTCTCACTGAACTCAAAGCTAACCGTTTAAAACAACTCTGTACACAGATTTGGCCTCAATACCAATTAGACAGTCAAGACCACTGGCCTGAAGTCAGCACATTTGACTTTAACATTCTTCAAAATCTCACCAATTTCCTTAAACGGAACAGCAAGTGGTCGGAGGTCCCATATGCCCAAGCCTCTTGGGCCCTTCGGAGCAGGCCCTCCCTATGCAAGGCCTGCTCCACCCATNACTCTGTACACAGATTTGGCCTCAATACCAATTAGACAGTCAAGACCACTGGCCTGAAGTCAGCACATTTGACTTTAACATTCTTCAAAATCTCACCAATTTCCTTAAACGGAACAGCAAGTGGTCGGAGGTCCCATATGCCCAAGCCTCTTGGGCCCTTCGGAGCAGGCCCTCCCTATGCAAGGCCTGCTCCACCCATGCGGTCCTTCTATGCACCTTGCCTCCCAAGCAAAAGGGCTCTTCTTCCTCAACCAACCACAGACCACGACCTTCTGCACCCCTGGAGTTTGACCCCACGGAGAAGCCCCCTCCCTACCCGCACTCAGCCAACCCTCTCCTTCCCCTTCAACTCACCGGCCCCAAAATCTCTCCTGACTCCTCCTTGACCCCGCTACCCCATCTCCCCAACTCCCCCTCCCTGCTTCCTTCCNGCAGGAGGAGAAGGGGACGACAGAGTATGAGATGGTTGGATGGCAACACTGACTCAATGGAGGTGGATTTGGATGAACTCTGGGAGTTGGTGATGGACAGGGAGGCCTGGCATGCTGCAATTCATGGGGTCGCAAAGAGTCAGACACAACTGAGCAACTGAACTGAACTCGCCCCTGTCAAACATGTCAATGTACTAACCCCAGTTCCAACCTTAAACCAACATCCTTTCCAACCCATCAAATGCAAGGCAGCCTCCCAGCACAGGATCGACAGACTTTACTTATATGCCCCCGGTCTGGACAGTCAGATACCTCCTGGTCCTTGTAGACACCTTTTCGAGATGGATAGAAGCATTTCCCACTACAAACAAAAAAGCCCACACTGTGGCCCAAATCCTCCTCACAGAAATTATCCCCAAGTTTGGCCTGCCTTCATCCCTACAGTCTGATAATGGCCTGGAATTTACATCCAAGGCCACCCAACAACTTGTCCAATTCTTACAGATCCCCTGGAAATTTCACATTCCATACTGTCCCCAGTCCTCAGGAAAAGTAGAAAGGATGAATAGAATAATCAAAGAAACCCTTACCAAATTAACCCTCGAAGTACATCTGGATTGGACTAAACTTTTGCCAGTTGTTCTCCTCAGAATACGGGCTTTGCCCAGAAAGCCCCTGGGGCTGAGCCCCTTTGAAGTGATGTATGGAAGGGCCATGCTCCCTCCTGGACTCCCCTCCAACCTCCTGCCATACCAAGCTTCCTACACTCCCCTCTGCTGCTGGAACTCTGCAATGCCCCNTCGAAGTACATCTGGATTGGACTAAACTTTTGCCAGTTGTTCTCCTCAGAATACGGGCTTTGCCCAGAAAGCCCCTGGGGCTGAGCCCCTTTGAAGTGATGTATGGAAGGGCCATGCTCCCTCCTGGACTCCCCTCCAACCTCCTGCCATACCAAGCTTCCTACACTCCCCTCTGCTGCTGGAACTCTGCAATGCCCCCTGGAAATACGTCAACCACAACTTGCCTGCCCCTGACCCCCAAGCCTCCCTGCCCCCTTTACAAACTGGGGACATGGTCTGTCTGTTTGATAATCCCCAGGGTGACCTAACCCCAAAGTGGCAGGGGCCATTCAAAATCATCCTCCTTACCCCAACTGCAGCTAAACTCGAAAAGGTCACCTCCTGGGTACACCTCTCTCCCCTGAAATGGGTCACCTCCGATCTCTCCCTCACAGGACCTATCTCCTTAAAATTCACGCAGTGACGACCTCTGTCAGCCATCCGAGAGGACACTGAATGACCTGGACACTCCTTAACTACAACTGTTCCTGACCCAACTACCACAAGCCCTCTGGACCAGTGCCCCGACAGGAACCTCCTTCAAAGACCTGACCACACTGGTGTCTCAACTGTGGCTCCAGGGAACCTTCTACAGCCTGACTCCAGACGAAATTTATTTCTTTACAATCATTCTCTACCTCATTCTACATCCTGATGAACACTGTTCCTCCTCAGATTCAAGCAACCACCAACTTGGGGCCTTTTCCCCTCGCCCTGACTGGCCTCTCCCTGTCTCTCTAACTATCACTGCGCTCTCAATCTTAATCCTTGCTATAGGCCTAGTAACTGTCTCCCCTCAGGACTGGCCACCTCCCCTTCGTCTTTCCGTGGGGATCGCCTGCGTTGCTAGCTGTGTTCTACTCAAGGGAGCTATTTCCTCTGCGCTGCCCATCTAACAGCCCCGTGACTCCCCTGTTCCCTGTCCTTGCTGCACTCCCCCGCCTTCTGGCTACTCCCCGCCCCTGCTCTGACGTTTATTCCTATGTACATTCCTCATGTTATAATACAGCTCCAAAACCATGCACCATGAACCTCGGGGGCGGGCAGTCCAAATCCCTACTCACTGTTAAAGTACAAAAGAGAGGGAGTTTCGTGAGTACCTGCCATAAGCCAAATGGAAGAAACATATGTTTCTATCCCATTAGCCACTGGGGGTACACAGACAGGGGTGGAGTACTAGATCAAAATCGGGAAAAGAAACAAGAACAAGTCAAAAAGAACATAATTTCCTGGTTACAGGCGACCCCTGGAGCCTTATAAACGCCTAGACCTCCTTTCCCAATTATGGCCTCTCCTAAAACCTTCCTTTGGCAACCAACACCTTGCCCACCTTCTCAACTCTTCCTTCCAATTCTTCCAGTACACACAACACACATCCCAGTGCTGGACATGCATGTCACTGTCTCCCTCAGTGCACATAGCAATTCCTTTACCGTCAACCTGGCTGTTACAGGGCAACTATACCTCCCCTTCCCAACAAAAAACTACACAAACTCATTGGGCCAGTCTCTGACAATGTCCTACTCTCAAGCTCTTCAAACCTAACCTGTATTAACTACTCTAGTCCCAACTACACTGGTCTTACAAACTCCGCTCCCTCCTTCTGTTCCACTTGGGTTCTCTGGAACAGCACAAAGCATTGCACCAACCCGGGAATCTCCATTCTCTGCGGGACCTATGCATACTCATGTCTCCCCTTGGACCCCCTGGACCTTGCATCTTGGTCTTCCTGACCC
The DNA here is from genome assembly GCA_006410615.1 of Neotragus moschatus. NCBI lineage: Eukaryota > Metazoa > Chordata > Mammalia > Artiodactyla > Bovidae > Neotragus > Neotragus moschatus. Next base: position 3,088,480 of record SJYA01002114.1, on the reverse strand, counting down.
CGGGCCTAACATTCCTCAAAGAAGAAGAGGAAGAACAAGTAGTCTACCCACAAGGGGAACTTTCCCACAGGAAAAGACACGCTGTCATAGCCCCCCTCCTGATTGGGACTGGCACAGCAGCAGCCCTAGGCACTGGGATTGGAGGCATCTCGACCTCTGCCCATTTCTACTGCAAGCTGTCCCAAGAACTTAATGAAGACATGGAGCAGGTAGTGGAGTCCTTTGTTTCAATTCAAAGACAAATTAACTCTTTAGCTTCTGTGGCCCTTCAATATAGGCGAGCCCTGGACCTTCTCACCGCAGAAAAGGGAGGGACCTGCCTTTTCCTAGGAGAGGACTGCTGCTATTTTGTTAGTGAAACTGGCATAATCCAGGGCAGCGTCAAAGAACTTAGAGACAGAATTGAACGCTGCAGAAAAGAGTTACAAAACCTTTACAGTCTCGAAAACCTGTTCCAACAGGCCCTCCCTTGGTTGCTCCCTTTCCTGGGACCATTGGTACTTATCATTCTATTCCTCTTATTTGAACACTGTCTCTTCAATCTATTTCAAAGTTTTCTCCAAGAACTGATTCAGGCCATCTCTTGAGATCAGGTCAAGACCATTCTTCTTCTTAAGATCCTCATCCCAAGCTCAGGAAAAGGAGACCCTGGGCCCTAGGACGATCCTCCATTCCAGACCCAAAACCGTTGCCCCATTCAGCAGGAAGTAGCCAGAGAGATACGGTGCCCCTTTCCCCATTTTTTATGATTTCAGGGTCTGGAATGAAGGAGTCTTTTGGGCCTAGAAAAGAAAACAACAGTCTCAAAGGCCCTTGCTTAATCATTTAACTTTGGAGAAAACAAAACAGACTTTAGGTCCTGCCCTGATGCTCCAGGCTGGTGGCATCTATCTGGGACTTATCTCCCCCTGTCCAGAAACCTTCCACCCTCTGCACCTGCCCAGAAGACTTATCACCCCCTGTCTGGAAACCTTCCACCCACTACACCTGCCCAGAAGACTTATCACCCCCTGCACAACTACAAATGCCATCTTAACTAAAGAGTACCCAAAACATCGCTTAACATTTCCTTTATCACTTCCACAAACCTCCCTATAAATATGGAGCCTCCCTGATCCCTCTCCATGCTCAGACTGGTCGTTAGGCTGACTGTCGCCCCTCCTTGCCTGAATAAAGGTGACCTACTTCTGTTGAGGTCGTCTTTCCTTTTTCTGCCTCGGCCCAAACTATACCTTACATGGTGGGCACACCTCTCCGTCACTGTTTTTTCCTTTTTTTTTTTTTCATAAGAATATACTTCCTTTATGTCAGCACTGTTTTATTCAGTGCCCCTGACCTCACTGCAGGCCACTGTCCACCCACACCTCCACCAAAGACTCCTAGACACTCACAGGTAAGTCTGACTCAGTCTTTTCTTGTGGGGTCACCGCTCCTTTCTCCTGGGTCCTGGTATGCACAAGGATTTGTTTGTGCCCTCCAAGAATACAACAGTGCTGGCATAAGTCCTTTTGAAGGATGTTTCTAAAGATGGAGAAGCTCTGTATAGTCAGCAAAAACAAGACCAGAAGCTGACTGTGGCTCAGATCATGAACTCCTTATTGCAAAATTCAGACTTAAATTGAAGAAAGTAGGGAAAAATCACTAAACCATTCAAGTATGACTTAAATCAAATCCGTTATACAGTGGAAGTGACAAATAGATTCAAGGGATTAGATCTGAATGACAGAGTGCCTGAAGAATTATGGATGGAAGTTCATGACAATTGTACAGGCCATGATCAAAACCATCCCCAAGAAAAAGAAAAACAAGATGGTTGTCTGAGGAGGCCTTACAAATAGCTGAGAAAAGAAGAGAAGTGAAGGCAAAGGAGAAAAGGAAAGATATACCCATTTGAATGCAGAGTTCAAAGAATAGCAAGGAAAGATAAGAAAGCCTTCCTCAGAGATTAGTGCAAACAAATATAGGAAAACAATAGAATGGGAAAGACTAGGGATCTCTTCAAGAAAATTAGAGGTACCAAGGAAACATTTCATGCAAAGATGAGCACAATAAAGGACAGAAATGGTATGGACTTAACAGAAGCAGAATATATTAAGGAAGAGGTGCCTAGAATACACAGAAGAACTATAAAAAAAGATCTTAATGACCCAGATAACCACGATGCTGTGATCACTCACCTAGAGCCAGACATCCAGGAATGTAAAGTCAAGTGGGCCTTAGGAAGCATCACTACAAACAAAGATAGTGGAAGTGATGGAAATCCAGTTGAGCCATTTCAAATCCTAAAATATGATGCTGTTAAAGTGTTGCACTCAATATGCGAGCAAATTTGGAAGACTCAGCAGTGGCCACAGGACTGGAAAAGGTCCATTTTCATTGCAGTTCTAAAGAAAGGCAATGCCTAAGAATGTTCAAACTACCACACAATTGCACTCATTTCACACGCTAGCAAAGTAATACTCAAAATTCTCCAAGTAAAGCTTTAACATTGTGTGAATCGAGGACTTCCAGATGTTCAAGCTGGTTTTAGAAAAGGCAGAGGAACCAGAGATCAAATTGCTAAAATCCATTGGATCACAGAAAAAGCAAGAGAATTCCAGAAAAACATATACTGCTTTATTGACTATGCCAAAGCATTTAACTGTGTGGATCACAACAAACTGGAAAATTCTTCAAGAGATGGGAATACCAGACCACCTTACCTGCCTCCTGAGAAATCTGTATGAAGGTCAAGAAGCAACAGTTAGAACCAGACATGAAACAACAGACTGGTTCCAAATTGGGAAAAGTGTATGTCAAGGCTGTATATTGTCACCCTGCTTATTTAAATTCTATGCAAAGTACATCATGTGAAATGCTGGGCTGGATGAAACACAAGTTGGAATCAAGATTAGCAGGAGAAATATCAATTACCTCAGATATGTAGATGATACCACCCTTATGACAAAAAAATGAAGAAGAACCAAAGAGCCTCTTGAGGAATGTGAAAGAGGAGAGTGAAAAAGCTGGCTNTTGGTTGCTCCCTTTCCTGGGACCATTGGTACTTATCATTCTATTCCTCTTATTTGAACACTGTCTCTTCAATCTATTTCAAAGTTTTCTCCAAGAACTGATTCAGGCCATCTCTTGAGATCAGGTCAAGACCATTCTTCTTCTTAAGATCCTCATCCCAAGCTCAGGAAAAGGAGACCCTGGGCCCTAGGACGATCCTCCATTCCAGACCCAAAACCGTTGCCCCATTCAGCAGGAAGTAGCCAGAGAGATACGGTGCCCCTTTCCCCATTTTTTATGATTTCAGGGTCTGGAATGAAGGAGTCTTTTGGGCCTAGAAAAGAAAACAACAGTCTCAAAGGCCCTTGCTTAATCATTTAACTTTGGAGAAAACAAAACAGACTTTAGGTCCTGCCCTGATGCTCCAGGCTGGTGGCATCTATCTGGGACTTATCTCCCCCTGTCCAGAAACCTTCCACCCTCTGCACCTGCCCAGAAGACTTATCACCCCCTGTCTGGAAACCTTCCACCCACTACACCTGCCCAGAAGACTTATCACCCCCTGCACAACTACAAATGCCATCTTAACTAAAGAGTACCCAAAACATCGCTTAACATTTCCTTTATCACTTCCACAAACCTCCCTATAAATATGGAGCCTCCCTGATCCCTCTCCATGCTCAGACTGGTCGTTAGGCTGACTGTCGCCCCTCCTTGCCTGAATAAAGGTGACCTACTTCTGTTGAGGTCGTCTTTCCTTTTTCTGCCTCGGCCCAAACTATACCTTACATGGTGGGCACACCTCTCCGTCACTGTTTTTTCCTTTTTTTTTTTTTCATAAGAATATACTTCCTTTATGTCAGCACTGTTTTATTCAGTGCCCCTGACCTCACTGCAGGCCACTGTCCACCCACACCTCCACCAAAGACTCCTAGACACTCACAGGTAAGTCTGACTCAGTCTTTTCTTGTGGGGTCACCGCTCTTTTCTCCTGGGTCCTGGTATGCACAAGGATTTGTTTGTGCCCTCCAAGAATACAACAGTGCTGGCATAAGTCCTTTTGAAGGATGTTTCTAAAGATGGAGAAGCTCTGTATAGTCAGCAAAAACAAGACCAGAAGCTGACTGTGGCTCAGATCATGAACTCCTTATTGCAAAATTCAGACTTAAATTGAAGAAAGTAGGGAAAAATCACTAAACCATTCAAGTATGACTTAAATCAAATCCGTTATACAGTGGAAGTGACAAATAGATTCAAGGGATTAGATCTGAATGACAGAGTGCCTGAAGAATTATGGATGGAAGTTCATGACAATTGTACAGGCCATGATCAAAACCATCCCCAAGAAAAAGAAAAACAAGATGGTTGTCTGAGGAGGCCTTACAAATAGCTGAGAAAAGAAGAGAAGTGAAGGCAAAGGAGAAAAGGAAAGATATACCCATTTGAATGCAGAGTTCAAAGAATAGCAAGGAAAGATAAGAAAGCCTTCCTCAGAGATTAGTGCAAACAAATATAGGAAAACAATAGAATGGGAAAGACTAGGGATCTCTTCAAGAAAATTAGAGGTACCAAGGAAACATTTCATGCAAAGATGAGCACAATAAAGGACAGAAATGGTATGGACTTAACAGAAGCAGAATATATTAAGGAAGAGGTGCCTAGAATACACAGAAGAACTATACAAAAAGATCTTAATGACCCAGATAACCACGATGCTGTGATCACTCACCTAGAGCCAGACATCCAGGAATGTAAAGTCAAGTGGGCCTTAGGAAGCATCACTACAAACAAAGATAGTGGAAGTGATGGAAATCCAGTTGAGCCATTTCAAATCCTAAAATATGATGCTGTTAAAGTGTTGCACTCAATATGCGAGCAAATTTGGAAGACTCAGCAGTGGCCACAGGACTGGAAAAGGTCCATTTTCATTGCAGTTCTAAAGAAAGGCAATGCCTAAGAATGTTCAAACTACCACACAATTGCACTCATTTCACACGCTAGCAAAGTAATACTCAAAATTCTCCAAGTAAAGCTTTAACATTGTGTGAATCGAGGACTTCCAGATGTTCAAGCTGGTTTTAGAAAAGGCAGAGGAACCAGAGATCAAATTGCTAAAATCCATTGGATCACAGAAAAAGCAAGAGAATTCCAGAAAAACATATACTGCTTTATTGACTATGCCAAAGCATTTAACTGTGTGGATCACAACAAACTGGAAAATTTTTCAAGAGATGGGAATACCAGACCACCTTACCTGCCTCCTGAGAAATCTGTATGAAGGTCAAGAAGCAACAGTTAGAACCAGACATGAAACAACAGACTGGTTCCAAATTGGGAAAAGTGTATGTCAAGGCTGTATATTGTCACCCTGCTTATTTAAATTCTATGCAAAGTACATCATGTGAAATGCTGGGCTGGATGAAACACAAGTTGGAATCAAGATTAGCAGGAGAAATATCAATTACCTCAGATATGTAGATGATACCACCCTTATGACAAAAAAATGAAGAAGAACCAAAGAGCCTCTTGAGGAATGTGAAAGAGGAGAGTGAAAAAGCTGGCTTAAAACTCAGTATTCAAAGAACAAAGATCATGGCATCTGGTCCCATCACTTCGTGGCAAATAGATGGGAAAACAATGGAAACAGTGACAGACTTTATTTTGGGGGGCTCCCAAATCACTGCAGATGGTGACTGCAGCCATGAAACTAAAGGATGCTTGCTCCTTGGAAGAAAAGTTATGACCAACCTAGATAGCATATTAAAAAGCAGAGATATTACTTTGCCAACAAAGGTCCATCTATTCAAAGCTATGGTTTTTCCAGTAGTCCTGTATGGATGTGAGAGTTGCATCATAAAGATAGCTGAGCACTGAAGAATTGATGCTTTTGAACTGTGGTGTTAGAAAAGACTCTTGAAAGTCCCTTGGATTTCAAGGAGATCAAACCAGTCAATACTAAAGGAAATCCTGAATGAATGATTGAATATTCCTGAATATTCAGTTGAAACCCTGAATATTGATTGAAACCCTAAATATTCATTGGAAAGACTGATGCTGAACCTGAAGCTCCAATACTTCGGCCACCTGATGCGAAGAACTGACTCATTTGAAAAAACCCTGATGCTGGGGAAGATTGAGCACAAGAGAAGAAGGGAGCAACAGAGAATGAGATGGTTGGATGGCATCACCAACTCAACGGACGTGAGTTTGAGCAAACTCTAGGACCTGATGATGGACAGAGAAGCCTGGTGTGCTGTAGTCCACGGGGTCGCAAAGAGTTGGACATGACTGAGTGACTGAACTGAACTTATTAAATATAAAAAGTTAGGCTGTACTATGAAAAAAGTAAGCCCTACAGCTTAGTCACAAAAATACCATCAAGACCTATCACTCTTGCAAAGACCTAGGTGGGTCAGGCGACTCAGCGGGCCAGGCTGATTCTTTGCAATGGTGCCACCATCAATAAAGTCATGCACAGTTGACCGTGCACTGGAATTAGTCCGCTGGCCTTGCCCCCTGTGGAACAGCTGGGATGTCCAGTTTTCCTATGTGTGGCCTGTATTCTCTTAGTGATATTTTCTAACAGATTTTATATTATAGTATAAATTTCTCTACATTAACTTTATATGCTTTTTTCTTAGTGACTTTCCTGTCGCTTTTCGGTTGACATCCGTGATTTCTTTTTCTTTCTTTTTTTTTTTTTTAAATATTTGTTTATTTGGCTATGTCGGGTCTTGATTTTGACACACAGGACCTTCATGGAGGCATGTGAGTTTCTCTCTTAGTTAACCCAACGAATGTGGGATATTAGTTCCCTGACCAGGGATCAGACCCATGTCCCTTGCATTGCAAGGTGAATTCCCAACCACTGGACCACCAGGAAAGTCCCTTGCATTTCTATCATCTGTAGATAGGCATAGTTTCATCTCTTTCTTTCCAATCCTCACACTTGTGATTTCTCTTGTAAAATGCACTGACTGCTGCCGCCAGGACACTGGTAAATGGTGGTGGCACTAGTGGGCATTCTTGTCTTGTTCTTGCTGTCTGTGCCTTCCCATTCCATTGGGTGATTTGCCAACATTCCTCACCTGTGCAAGCTTGCCTCTGATCTAAATTAGGTGTCCTAGGACCTCCTGGGGGTCCATTGCCTAATATTCCATACTCCCAATGCAGGGGGCTTAGGTTCAATCTCTATTCAAGAACTAGATCCTACATGCCACAACTAAAAAATAAATAAATCTGAGATTTGGAAAAATAAATAAGGGGTGCCTGGTAGCCATTCCCCCAACCCACACCATGACATGTATCACTATCCAGTAGCTCCTGAACCCTGATATGGACTAGATCTTTTCAACGCTTACTAGTTTTCCTTTTTTTTTTTTTTTTTTTAATGTGGACCGTTTTTTTAAAAAAAGTCTTTATTGAGTTTGTTATAATATGCTTTGGTTTTTTGATGAGAGGCTTTTGTGGGGTCTTATTATAGTTCCTTGACCAAGGATCAAATCCACAGCCCCTGCACTGGAAGGTGATGTCCCAACTCTCATTAGATATTAACCACACTTGACACCTGGACTGACATCTATGTGCCATCCCACACTTAAACCCAAGCTGTGGCTTCAAAATTGCACTTAAAGGGCCATCTTTATAACCCAGAAGACTCATTCTGTTTTGATAATGACACAAATACTGAACTTATTAAAAAATACCAATTCTCAATGCTGTTTGCGCAATGTGTCCTGTAATCTACTTCCAGAAGTTAGGGTGGATCACTATGACTGAAAACACTTAAGACTTAGTTACATGAGACCCAACCCAGATTCTCTCACCAGCACCCACCTTACCAGCCCCCCAACCCACATCCTCTGTCCAATCACATCTCAGGTCCCATCTCCCTCATTCAGCCCATGGGTGATGCCTCTTTTTCTGAATTGTTGTCTGAGCCCATCATTTCCCCCTTTGTATTGATAATTAACTCTAAATATAAGTGGTCAACATCCTCCCAACTAATCTGTAAGTTATTCATTTATTCAACAAGTATTTTCAGACACATGTTTGTTTGAGACCTGTGTGTAGGCTCTCAGATACGGTTATATCAAAGCACCAAGCATTATATTTTCTTGGCAGCTGAGTGGAAGTCAAATAGAAAACAACCTGAATTGAGCAAAAATAATTAAATGCGACAGAGGAAAGAGGCGTGATATTCAGAAACTCTAAAACAGATCTTCCCTGGTAATATTTATGCACTTTGTTATCCTGTAGCATCTTTCACATGATAGTATTAATAGCTCTTTATAAATTGATTAATGAGTGAATCAGAGTTTATATCACCCATAAAGCATGAAAAACCTAATTCTGGTTGATAAATAGAGGAAAAAAAATGATGATAGATTTGAAGATAAACACTTTGAGAATTTCTTATACTTGAAAGTTTAGTATATGTGGTTTTGTGATTTGCTTTTGTCTTCAGGAATTTACTGAAATATGTCCTGTGATTCTAACTGGAGTTACAGGGCAGAGATTGGTCTTTTGAAGATAAGCTGATTTTTTGCCACAAATTTGAAAAATCAGGTTAAAGTTCAATAGTCAGATAAGAAAAGATAAGTCAGATAAAGTTCAATAGTCGCACGAAGAAAAACATGAGAGTCTTGGCAGAACACTCAGCATTTGAGGAAGTTGTGTATTTTCGTGATTGCACAAGTCATTTATGAAATTCTTACAACTAATAGGTCGAAAGTTAGTTATAACAAATGTATTTTGCTCAAGTTAAAATAAACTGGTAGTGACAGCAGACAGTTCCAACAACTCATTTTTAAGAAGCGTTTTTTAGCTGACAGTAGAAATATACATCTGACCCACTTTAAACAATTTACAAAGGATTTCTCCCTTACCAGAATACTAGGTTTTGCATTTACATAGGAATCCCATTTTATGCAGAGTATGAGCGAGTGGAACTAAAATGAAGACTTTAGTGTAAGAATGTTCAAAATGAGTCTGATTGCTGCCATCCATCCCTATGGGCCATAAGAAACCTGGAGCTTTAGGGCATTCAAGAATTATTTCATTAAAATAATCTACTAAAATGACTACATGTGTGTTTTTATTCAGAAAATAGGATCTCTTTCCTTGAGTTGAGTATTCCTCTCTGTTGTTTATTTTGATGCCTTCTAAGAACCTGAGAATTGATCCAGAGTGGGTTTCTGAGTCACTCAGTCATGTCCGACTCTTTGCAGCCCAGTGGACTAAAGCCTACCAGGCTCCTCTGTCCATGAAATTTCCCAGGCGAGAATACTGGAGTGGGTTGCCATTTCCTTCCTTGGGGAATCTTTCCCACCCAGGGATTGAACCCTTGTCTCCTACACTGGCAGGTGAATTTTTTTACTGCTGAGCCACAGGAAGACTGAATGTCGCACGAATTTCAAATCTCCTCTGACCCCACAGTCATCTCACAGTCACATTTTCCTCAAGTTCCTGATGAGCACAGTTATGGAGATGGCCAACCATAGAGTCATACAGATTGATTTGTTCTTACTGCAGTGCCTCAGAGAAGGCAATGGCACCCCACTCCAGTACTCTTGCCTGGAAAATCCCATGGACGGAGGGGTCTGGTGGGCTGCAGTCCATGGGGTCGCAGGGAGTCGGACACGACTGAAGTGACTTAGCAGCAGCAGCAGCAGTGCCAGCCCCGTCCTGAGAGCTGCTCCTGTGTTGTCTTTTCTCTGCAGTCTCTGGATTTCTTTCTTCCTCCCTTTCCCTTCCCTACCTCCTCCAGTCTTTCCTTTCCCCACTTCTTTCTTCCTTTTTTTTTTTTTTAAATATTACTTCATTTTTCTTTTTTGTCACATTTATTTTTGTATATCAGTGATTTCTGTTTTCACATCTTTGCAGCCTGGGTACCAGCAACTGCATGGTTAAAGTCCTAGCAGGAAATGCTCAAAATTAGGATACTTCAAGTGCAGTTGAATAAGAAGCCTATTTACAGAGATATGAGCAGGGCTTGAGAAAACCATGTGGCAGAGTACAGAGTTCAGTGGTTGAGAGCAGCAGGTACTTCGTACCCTGAGATCTGAAGGAGCAAGGGAGGGAAGTTACCAGGGCAGGAGGCAGAGACCATGGGAGAGGGCTGAGTTTTGCCATCTGAGACCTTTAGCCTCAGGAAGGGAGGAAGCTGGAGGTGTGAATCATCCATGCTTACTCTCATCACCAGGTGCTTCTGTGGGTGAAGCCCAGCTGGAAGCCAGGGAGCAATGCCTCCCGGGGAAGGAAGGAATCCGTTTAGCTGGCCTCCAGAGTGGAGAGGTGGAGGGGAAGGGGAAATAGCTAGCATGGAGGATGTTTATCAGACAGTTATTGCAGGGAGAAGTCAATTCTTCTCTGAAGAAGTCAATTCTGACTCTGCTGGAACTGTTTCTTTGACTTGCTTTCCGTTGCTTTTGTTATTATAATTACATATAATGGCCTGCTTCAGAGAACTCTGCCTGTTGAACTAAAGTGCCATTGTTCAGAACCCTGTCCACCTGTATATGGCAGGAAGGAAGAAACTAACACATACCTCTGCCTGAGGCTTGCCATTCTAGGANTTTCTAAAACCAGCTTGAACATCTGGAAGTTCACGGTTCATGTTCTGTTGAAGCCTGGCTTGGAGAATTTTGAGCATTCCTTTACTAGCGTGTGAGATGAGTGCAATTGTGTGGTAGTTTGAGCATTCTTTGGCATTGCCTTTCTTTGGGACTGGAATGAAAATTTGACCTTTTCCAGTCCTGTGGCCACTGCTGAGTTTTCCAAATTTGCTGGCCTATTGATGACCCAACATTTCTACTCATAGGTACATGCACAAGAGAACTGAAAACATATGACTGCACCAAAAACAGGAACACAAATGTTTATGCCAACATTATCCATAATAGCCAGAAAAATGAAAACAACCCAAATACCATCAGCTGATGAATAGATTAAATAAAATGTGGTCTCTATGCAATGGAATATTGTTCAGCCTTAAAAATGAATGACACACAGATGCATGCTACAATATGTATGAGCCTTGAAAACATTAGGTTAAGTGACAGGAGAAAAACACAAAAGGTCCCACATTGTATAATTCCATTTGTATTAAATATCCAGAATAGATGCGTCCATAGAGAATAGAGACAGCAAGCAGATTAGTGTTTGCTAAGGTCTGAGCTTCATTTTCCAGTTGATGAAAGTGTCCCAGAATTAAATAGCAAGGTGGCTGCACAACTTGGTGACATACAGAAAATGACTGAACTATATACTTAAAAATGAATTTTATGGCTTGTCAATTATATATCAATAAAGACATCATTTAAAAATACAATGGCTGCAGATTTCATGGGATTGAAGGAAGATTTTAATCCAAAAATAGAAAACATGAAGGTAATGCCAACAAGGTTACATAAAAGTAAATCCATATCTAACTACACCGTGGTGAAACGTACATCATCAGGAAAAAGAAATCTTAGAAAACTACCACAGGAAAAGGAAAATTGTCTACAAAGGAATAACAGGCAGATTGAAGGTTCCATGTAAGACATAATGTACGCTAGGAGACATCAGAAAATAACTTTTAAAAACTACCAGCAGGGTTGGGGAAGGATTGAAGAAATTCAAACCAAAACCCTATATTTAATTAAGTTAATATTACGAGTGTGAAACTGAGACATTTTGACTAACAGAAATATTAACAACAACAGTGAAAGCTTTTTTGGCATATAATTGATAACAATAAACTGAACATATTTAAGGAGTTTTAAAGATATCGCTTCACAGTGCTCAGGACACATGTTATTACAGGAAGGATGCTGCTGCTGCTGCTCAGTCATGTCCGATCTGGGATGAGGACTGAGAGTGGTACCAGGGAAGGTTTGGAGCCCGTAGATGATGCTGTTAGCATTGAAAATGAAAGTGTTAGTCACTCAGCCCTGGCCGACTCTGACCCCATGGACTGTAGCCTACCAGGCTCCTCTGTCCATGGATTTCTCCAGGCAAGAATACTGAAGTGGGTTGCCATTCCCTTTCCCGAGGTATCTTCCCCACTCAGGGATCCGATTCAGGATTCAAATCCTGTTCTCCTGCATTGTAGGTGGATTCTTTACCATCTGAGCCACCAGAGAAGCCAAGACACTGTGAATGTTTCAGGAAGAAGAGGACAGAGCCTTGGAAAGCATGCTTATGCGTTATGGTCACACTTTCCTTCCAAGGTATGTTGGAAGATAAACATACCCAAGGCAAAGAAGAGAAGCAGGGAGCAGTTGATTTCCACATCTATACCAGATGTGATCTGTGTTCTATTTTGCTATAAATAAAAGAAATCACAAGCCTTGGAAGTGGACCACCTAGGTTAGGGTGATCATATTCCAATGACTAAATCTGTGTCATCTTGACAAGTTACCTACCATTATGTGCTGTAAAGGGGGTGATAATATTGCCTAACTTGAATGCCTGTTACTAGAGAAAGCAAGATAATATAGGTTCAGTGCCTAACAGAGATAAAAATCCCGAAAAAAAACCCAGCAAACTGTGGGACAACTTCAAGGAGACAGATGTATATTTGTTTAGAGTTTCCAAAGGAAGATGGGTGGCGGGGGGTGGGGGAGACAGGTGGTGGTCATAATAAAATATTTGAAGATACATTGGCCAAAAATGGTCCTGCTCTGGTGAGGACTATAAATCCATAGTTTCACTGAATGCAACAAATGCCAATCACAAGAAAAATGGAGAAAAACACCAAAATACATTGAGGTCAAATGAAAGATAGGCAGAGGAAAAAAGACATATTCAGAAGAAAGATAAGGGTGCCAGCATGCTTATTGTATGGAGGAAGAAATGGCAACCCACTGCAGTATCCTTGCCTGGAGTATCCTGTGAACAGAGGAGCCTGGTGGGCTACCAGGAAGAGCCAAAAGAAGAGCAGGAGTCTGGCTCAGCCCATACCAGTCTCCTCTGTCCCCTCTGACCTCCCTCCCAACCAAGTCAACTCTAGACTTTTCCTCCAGTTCATTACCATGAACAAACTAAATCCTATCAAAAAATGTGAGGATTCCATGTTACAATCCATATCCACCTCCTTCTTTCTTAAGACATATTTCGATATTTGTCCCACTTTAAAAGTTCAGAAAGGAGATTCTGTCTGGAACAAGAAAGTATGTATGAAAAAAGGTCTCAAAATGTGTAGGAAAAAATTCAATATCAGCTGCAGCAGCATCTTCCATACAAAGATATTAACATAATTGTTACACTGAAAATGGCCCTCCAAAAGTAGGAATCTGGGGAAGTGGGCAAAAAAATCTTAAAAGAATAGAGAGGGGAAAAAAAAGAAAAGAAAAGAAAAAAGCCAATGTTTCTAGGACTTTGGTCTTCTCAAGTGCATCCTACACAGAGTGATCACTTGCCACCCAATCAAGATAGGGACAGAATAAAAACATGGAACCCAAAGAAAGCAGCAAGGACCGTCAACAATGAAGGAAGAAACAGTTACAAGAACCAAGAGTGCTGATCATAGTGACAGGCTGAGCAGAGAATTAGTCAGGACAAGACTAAGCTGGTTGTGCCCACTCATTTCCTTAACAAGGGTCCAAAACTAACTGTGCTTGCTCAACAGATATGGGAGTGGTAGGGCAAAGGGAGATTCAGAAGCTGGAACTGAGGCAGAGCCAAGTGTCTCAGAGTTCAGAAGCCATTCTGTTGAAAAATCAAGCTTTGCCCAATCTGATAGCCACAACTTGCATCTCTTCAAATTCCCGGGTTTTGCTGCGGGTATGTGGCTGACAGTGTTACTAAGTGACTGAATGAGAGATGAAGTTTTGAGGCAAGGAATATGACTATATTCAGGGAGCCTGCACATCAAGAAGATGGAAGACTAATAGCTCAAAACAGCCATCTTCTGGGGTTGCCTGATTCTTTTATTGATCAGAGA
>SJYA01002114.1:3044921-3074509 GCA_006410615.1 Neotragus moschatus | reverse complement strand
GACAGAGGATGAGATGGCTGGATGGCATCACTGACTTGATGGACATGAGTTTGAGTGAACTCTGGGAGTTGGTGATAGACAGGGAGGCCTGGCGTGCTGTGATTCATGGGATCGCAAAGAGTAGGACATGACTGAGCGACTGAACCGAACTGAACTGATACCTGAATTGCCTAGTGGTTTTCCCTACTTTCTTCCATTTAAGTCTGAATCTTGCAATAAGGAGGCTAATAAGCTGAGCCACAGTCAGCTTCCAGTCTAGGTTTTGCTGACTATATAGAGTTTCTCCATGTTCAGCTGCAAAGAATAAAATCAGTCTCATTTTGGTACTGACTGACCACTGGGTGATGTCCATGTGTAGAGCCCTCTTTTGTGTTGTTGGAAGAGGGTGTTCCTGTCCCCTCAATGAAGGGGCTCCTTGGAACAGCTCTCCCATCAAAACCGGTGACTCCTCTACAAAGTGGTCTGTCCTCATTTGGCTGAGGACCTTCTACTAATGGCAGGGAGCCTGTGGGGGAACAGCAGAGACCGGCAGGCACCCATTGGGGAGGGCACTGTTGTAGCAGACACTCCACCTTGTGTTCCAAACAGGGAAGAACACGTCGGGTTCAGCTTGAGGCATCAAGTACACTGCCAGTGATGCCCTGGAGTCTGTCTACAGGCAGGGTTATGAGCATACAGTGGAGATTGAAACAGGGAGATAAAAACTGTCCCTTGAGGAGTCCTTTACATAATATCTATTTATTTATTTGGCTGTTCCTGGTCTTAATTGTGACATGTGGGATCCAGTTCCCAGACCAGGGATCGAACTCAGGCCCCCTGCATTGGAAGCCTGGAGTCTTAGCCACTGGACCACCAGGGAAGTCTCTTAAAGGCATTTTATAGTTTTTTAAAAATTCCTGCATTCCAGGCCATTCACCATAGAGCAGAAAATAGTTAGGATGCTTCACTTGAAAAATAAATAAATTTGAAAAGCAAAAGCATAACTTAGAATACCCGAGTGGTCAATAGGCACATAAGATGATGTTCGATCTCATTAGTAATTAGGAAAATGTAAATTAAAACAAAATTTACAAAAAGACAATATGAAAAATTGGTGGGACAGACGCTGCTGTTAGGATTCCAAATTCTACAAACTCTTTAAAAACGGTGTGACAAGCTACATTTGAACATATGCACATCCTAATAGTTGGCAAATCTACTCTTGATTATATTCCCAAGAGAACTATCTCACTGTGATGAGTGGCATGGTCAGAGCAGTATTTGCAATAACCCCAAACTGGAGCCAACTTGAGCCCCCATTAATAATACAATGGTTCTGGTGGTATTTTCAGGCAATGGAATACCATATGGCAGTAAAAATGTACCAATGATGGCTCTATGCAACAGGATGACTGAATTCCATAAATACAACTCCAGCCACATAGATGGAAAGTTTAAAAATATGCAAATCAATCTGTGGTTGTACAAGTCAGGAGGGTGTCTGCCCTTGGGCAGCAGGTGTGTGCGTGCTTGTTCAGTCATGTCTGATTCTTCCACCCCATGCACTGTAGCCTGCCAGGCTCCTCAGTCCATGGGATTCTCCAGGCAAGAATGCAGAAATGAATTGTCATGCCCTCCTCCAGGGGATCTTCCCCATCCAGGGACTGAACCTACATCTTAGTCTCCTGCATCAGCAGGCAGGTTCTTTACCACTAGTGCCACCTGGGAAGCCCACATGGCACGGTATGTCTAAGCTATCACATCGCTCCCTTTAATGATGTGATGTTTGCAGTCCAAGTCCCTGAGAGGCCCAGGTGAGTGACACCTGGTTCCTGAGAAGATGAGGTGAGGTGTACCTTGTCCCTGAGAGGACTAGATGAGGCAGAAAGAGGTAGAGAAAAGCCCAACTTTCTCTAGTAAGAGCTGAGGGGCTTTAGAAGGCAGTAGCTGATCCTGCCCGGGCTGCCTCTGTGGTGGCGAGGCGGAAGCAGCTTATGTTAACCTGTTCCCACCACCTAATGAGGCTCAGATGAGGAGAGTGTGGCGGGAGAGCTTCCCATTACACCACTAGCTGGGGTTTCTACTCAGGCAGCCTGGCCCCAGAGGCCACAGTTTATCACCTCCTAGGAGGAACCCAGTGGCGTGCATGCTTAGTCACTCAGTCGTGTCCGACTCTCTGTGACCCCATGGACTGTATGTAGCCCACCAGGCTCCTCTGTCCATGGGATTCTTCAGGCAACAATACTGGGGTGGGTTTCCATTCCCTTCTCCAGGGGATCTTCCCGATGCAGGGATCAAACCTGCCTCTCTCGTGTCTCCTGTGTTGGCAGTTGGATTCTTTATTATCTGGGCCACCTGGGAAACTCAGGAGGAACCCAGTTCAGGACTCAGGCTTGGAAGTGGAACTGGGGAAGGGAAGGGAAGTGAAGGGGAAAACAGGGCCAGGACAGGGACGGGGTGGAGCAGCAGCACCCTCTGCAGTACGTGGGGGTCATTCTCAGAGGCAGAGAGTCTTCCTGGAGACTCTCAGTGAGCTGCGAGTTTGAACTCATCTTACCCTGGACTCTAGCCCATCAACCCTAAGTCCTTGTCTGAGCTTGTCCTCACCCTAGGTTGAGGTTACGGGACCCAGAGCACCTGTGCTGAGCACAAGCTGAGCACCATGGCCAGAGCACAGTGATCTGTTTTAAAAGAGCATCCCAGGGGTCTCTTAGGCAAGCACCCCAGCACATTTAAATAGGAGTCTTGAAAATTCAAACTTTTAAGAGATAAAGCTGCAAAATTCTGATGACAGAAGCTCAGCCTGAAGGTAGGACAGCTCAGGGGTATCTGGGGACATGGGAGCCCCCGGGGCACATGAGTCCCATTTTGTGTATAGTCGCCCTTGTTCATTGGTTAAGGTCAGCCTGGGTGGGTTTCTTGCTTTCTGTGATGTTCTGAGAGGAGCTGGCGGCCCCACGTTCACCTAAAGGGAAGGAGACATCTCGTCCCATGATCTTTCCTTTCTCTTCTCTCGCCTCAGTTCCTTCCCCCCTAAATGTCTGTGGCGTGCCCTCTAGGTCCTCAACTCACCAGCAGATGAGAGGGGTGAGCAAAAAGGAAAGCTGGCTACACTATTCCTGGGCCCTTGGCAGAGACACCAAATGGTGAAGCAGGGGCCAGGCATTGGTTTGTTAACCACTCTGAATGTATTGGTTTGTTAACCACTCTGAATGTTTGAGCTCTGACTACACAGCTACCCCAAGCAGAAATAAAAGGGCTCCTCATAAAGAATGGTGGATGGTTTGAAAAAAGTGTATCCATTTGATTACATTTTCTCAACATCTTGGGTGAGATAGGTATGTACACACATTGCTTTATTGTAACATAATAATTAGGTTATTATCAGGAAGGGAAGAGGCATGCTACTCGCATCCTTGGGTGTAGGCCGGATTTCTTTTTCTCAGATTTGGCAATCCTTACTTCCTGGGGAGAGAATTAAATGACTTCTTTATTCCTCAAAGGACTAGCCCCATGTCTCTCAAATCTGACCTACAGGTGGGTTTTATTTGGGCCACATGGATTTAAATGGAATCAATGGCTGAAATGAAAAACTTGAGATGCTGTCGTGAAGATAGGGGTTTCAAATTTCTTTGGAAAAGTCTGGCAATACTAGCTGGCGGTTCCCAGGGAAGAAATTGACTCAGGCTGAATAGAGACCCAGGATCTCTGATGTGCTTCGGCCCCGTCATGTCTGACTGCTCCAGGCGTGGATTTCCAGGGGCCTGCTGCTGTTTATCAGCTCCTTCCCAGTCTGCTTCACACTTAAATTATCTGCATCTCTAGCTCAGAAGGAGGAGGGCACTGGCCTGGAAGAAGCTATTCTGTCAGGGATGAGGGAGATAGATAGTGGTCAGGGGTGGGGGCGCTCGGTCAGTGGCACGGACCTGTGACTCTGCAGTGGCTGAGAGGACAACACATGGCTGTAGGGATGTCCCGGGAAGCCGGTGGGGCTGGATGCAGAGCGCGATGGCCCCGGTGGATTGGAGCCTATGGTCTTGCACAGCACTGAGCTGCAGAGCAGAGGCTGCTCCTCTGTGGCTCACCTCTGATCTTGTGGGGAAGAACTCAAAGGAATAGATGAGTGAGGGTCCTGGGAAAATGACTCAGTGGACAGGCGTTTAGCTGCAGGTGGTTTCAATTAGAAACACAAAGACGTGTTACATTTTTTTGGTACCTGAATGTTGTCCCAAATGGTTTAGTTAATGAAGTAGTCATAAACCCTTTATGTGATGAGAATTTGCCTTCCAAAACATTCATAGTACCTTGCCCAGGGATCTGGTCACCAAATCACTCCCTCCATTCACTCATCTATCCATTCATCAGATATCCAAAGACCCACGATGGTTGTGACATAGGAGTGGACAACATTGAGCAAGATAGCATCTCCAGTTCTTCCCAGTCTTGTGGTGATCTGGATGAGAGATATGGAACTGGAGTGGAGAGGACATTGCTTGGGAGCAAGAAATTGGGGGTCTTAATTCCATTTCTGTCCTTCAACTCCTGGGTAATATTGGGCCAACGACTAGATCTTTCTGGGCTCCACTTTTCTTATTTGTAAAATGGGGCTAAATTATGATTTTTTTTTTTAACTTCTAAAATACTTTGCTGAAGAAAAGAGACATACACATCTGAATGTAAAATGTAGATTTTCTTATACGTGAGGGCATAGTTGGTTAGGCTTTTGTTTTCTTTATGGTTGTGAATTCGAAGAGAGTCACAATACATTGTGTTTTGCTTCAGTGTGCTCACTCATCTTTGATGTCATATAGTTGTTGTTGTTTCAGTTGCTAAGTTGTGTCCGACTCTTTGTGACCCCAAGGACTATAGCCCACCAGGTCCCTCTATTCATTGGATTTCCCAGGCAAGAATACCGAGTGGGTTGCCATTTCCTTTTGCAGGGGATCTTCCCAACCCAGGGATTGAACCCACATCTCCTGCACTGGAAGGTGGATTCTTTACTGCTGAGCCACCAGGTAAGCCCAACATTTCATATGTAAGGAATCAAATGAAGAATGTTTTTACAGGTTTAGCTGTAGGAAGAGGAGGGGACCAGTAATGCTTCTGTCAAAATCAGACGGTTTCACTGTCTCTGAGTTTGCGATTTGCTGCCGAAACTGAAGGGCAAATGAGACCTCTGAAGGAGAAGAAACTTAAGAATTTTATGCAGTTGGGGTAATGGGTTTATTATATCTACATACAAGTAGGCATTTATTGGCATTGTGTCAGAAAGAAAGGATAACAAAAACTGAGCATGAAAACAAGACAGCTGCAACAAACCACTATTTAAAAGCTTAAAGATTCTTAGAACACAGAACCTGGAATCACAGCTTTTAGGTTGTATAGTTAATTATCTGGACTCTCAAGTCAACTATATAATGCAAGCGACACGAGACGATACAACACATCAGCGCAGCAGTCTCTCACTGGGGGTGGAGGAAGGCTTGCTGGGGCTTCAGGTCACTGATGGGAAAGGGGCTTAAAATCTCATAAATCCTCCGTATCTTTTCTCCATTTCAGGAACCTCCTTGGAGTAATTTTCGCCTTCTTCTTCGGAGGGTAGGGGCTCGGCGAAGCGCTTGAGGAAGCCACCGTACCTTTTCTGGTAGTCCATCCACCACTCTGGACGACCCACTCTTCTCATGAAACCCCCGTATCGCTTCTGCAGCTCTTTGGTTTCATCTTCCAGGTGGGGGCTTCTCTTTAAGCCTCTCATGAAGCCCCCGTATCTCTTGCTCACATCTTCAGCATCACTGCCCTCCTGGTGGAGGCTCCCCTCTTGCTGGTCCCCGGCTCCCAGCAGCTCCTTGAGCAGGTTGGAGGAGTTTCCCAGGCTGTCATCTTCCTCTGCATCCTTCTTCATGAAGCCCCCATATCTCTTGCCAAGGACCTCACCTCCATTTGTCTCTTCCTCCGCTTCCAGAGGGTACAGCTCATCCATTTTCTTCATGAAGCCTCCATACCGCTTCATGAAGCCCCCGTACTTCTTGGCAAGCAGGTGGCTCTCCTCCTGTTTGCTGAGGGCACTGGTGGCATCCGGAGGAAACTCTAGTTTGGTCAGCTGCAGAAGCTCCTTGCAGGTTTCCCAGGTCTTGAGAGAAGGCAGTTTCCCCTCACATTCCAGAGTGCAAGCCTGGGGAAATAATCTGATTTAATGACAGAAGAGGCTTTTCTGATTTCACTCAGTAAACACATTTTCACCCCCTACCACCCGCCCCACTGGGCCACTCTATGGTTGCTTTGATGAAGAAACTCCCACTTAATAATCTCATTTTTCTTACAACTTTTAGTTGTACTGAACAGGCAGATTGAAGGAAAATCAGAAGGGGAGATTGTGGAGAACTAACTGAATCAAATTAGAATTTGTCTTTGAATTTTAACAGATTGTACTATGCTGTACTATTGCAATATTGTAAAGATATTTTCCCACCCAATTTTAACCTATATTTTTCTTAGCATTTCAGTTTTTTTATGGTTCTACTTATGGAACTCAGTTATTAACTCTTGATTTAGACATAAAAACTAGGCCCTTTCTTGAGATTTAAAATATATTGGTGTATTACTTAATATGAAATATACGCATATTATTTTTCACAAAGAAAATAAGCCATTCTATTAGTGCAACAAAATTCTGGTATATAGTTAATCAGCTCTTAGTAATTATTTAAGTTTTGTGTCTAAGAAAATTAAATATATGCACAAATAAAAATCTACAGATCTAATAAAAATAATGGTCCTGTTTTATTTTTGATCTCTGATTAAGAAAGCTAACCATTATTAAAAATTTAAGATGTTCAGATTTCAAGACTATTTCCATCCTAAAGTGAAATTTAAACACTCCATTTGCCAAAAATTTATGTTGAATATTTTGTATACTATTACCAAAGGCTGTTTTAATATTGGCATTCCTTAAAACAAATAATGGCACATAACTAGAATAACAGTCATTAGTACAGAAGTGATATTAATTTATATCTTACAGCCCCTCTCTCTCATGCTCAGTCATGTCAGACTCTTTGCAACCCCATGAACTGTAACCCGCCAGGCTCCTCTGTCCATGAGGTTTCCCAGGCAAGAATACTGGAGTAGGCTGCCATTTCCTCCTCCAAGGCATCTTCCTGACCCAGGGATTACAACTACATCTCCTGCATTGGCAGGTGATTTACCTGCCACTGGGAAGGTAATATCCACCTGGGAAACTGATATTCCTACAGCCATCTATACATTTTTTTGTGTGTGTTATTTATCATACTTTGTGTTGGACAGTAAATTCAGTTTGGACATCAGTCATGGCATGGCTGCTCTTTTTTTTTAACCCATCATAGAATGAAGTGCAAGTGTCTTTCACCTGGTGCAAATTCCACAGTTATTTGTTACTTGATTTTACTACATAGTTCTAGCTAGGCAAGCTTATTTCTCAAGTATCTTTTCTTTTTCTTTCTTTCTTTTTTTGTCTTTTTCATCCAAGCTAAAATTCCAGAGCTGCTGTAATTCTAACAATATAGTGGTTAACAAGCCATTTGTCACAGACAAAATAACTATCCTATATGCAAATCCCAAGAGAAAACCAATCAGTAAAACACAAATAAGACAGAAAAATATGGATGCAGGGGATTGTCACCTCTACTAAAGATGCAACATTTTTTCTGAGTTTAAATATAAAGACCTATTTGTCAAATGGAGAGGATGGTGCAATCCAAATGGAACAAACATTTAACCTGAAACATACTGTCTCGGGTTCTGTAGAATCCTTCCCTTAGTGATTGTCCCTGTTTTGTCTATCTAGGTAAGAGAACTGCTTCAGAAGGTCTGGAGAGGCACTTGACTCTGAATTAATACATATGCACTGCCCAACTTTTTAAGTCATCACAGAATCTCAATAAATTGAGAAGACAGTGCAAATGAACCCGTGGGGGAGCTCGTTAAAATGAAGCTTCCTGGGCCCCCACTTCAGCGATTCTGAGTCAGTGGGGGCAGCAAGAGTGATTTAGGAGCATCGAATTACCATTAGAATGACAGTTCTTTTGAACTTAGATTCCTTTCCCCCAACACCACCAAGCCCCTGTATAATTTATCTTTGCATCATAGGCCACCTCTTTGGACTCGGCCACCTCTTCTGTGCCCCGTTCACAGCCAAATTAAACTGTTGTCTTACTAGTTTAATTAATAAAATATACTATCAACGATAGTACCTTCTAGGCAGGACAGAAGTTGAATTCCAGGGGGACTCACCTGCAGAACAGTCGCCGACCCATTTCTCCTGTCCACTGCATTCTCCCTGCCTCCTCTCCCTTTATCCACACCGTCCCGTCCCCGCGCCCCACCCCATGCTTCCCCACAAGTGAGGGTCATGGTCTGAGAGACCTGAGGTTAAAAGGGCTAGAGAAATGAAGTTCAAAGAAAGACAGTGAGATTATAAATCACTGTTATTTGCGGGAAGGATAGGTAGATGCTTGTGTGCGGAAGGGGCCGTAGCTGGGCTATGTGAGCAGGTGGGTGACTGAGCATCTTCCCTGAAGCAGGTGAGGGGACAGCCGGTGCTCTCCGAGGTCTTGAAGAGAGAGAGCGAGAGCGCGCGCGCGCGCACCAGCGGGGCGCCCACCTTCCCGGGGTTAAAACGAACAAGGTTTGCGTGGAGACACCGCCGCCCTTTCGGTCCCTACCTAGTCGCGGGAACCCGAAACTCAGAACCAAAGCAGGATCTTGGTCAGCGTTCGGGGAGCAGTCGGGATACCTGGGTCACCTGGGGTCGGCGCCGATTGTGAGCACTGCGGGACCGGGCCGTGCGCGCAGGGTCTGGGTTAGTTGCTCCCGCACCGCGCGGAACACTCACCAGCGGGTTGAGGTCGGTCGGGCGCGCCAGGCGGTAGCTGCACGTGGCGCAGTCCTGGCTGCATTCTGCCCTCACGGTCGCCAGGAGCCCGGGGCCGAGCGCCAGCAGCCAAGTGCAGAGTCCCAGGAACCGCGCCATGGGCTGCGGGGAGAGCGCACAGAGCTCTGAGCCTGTCCGCGCGCCCAGCGGGGCCCTGGGAAGGACTCCGAGCCAGGCAGCCGCAACTGGGGTGAGGGTGTTTCATCGAACCAGAGCTCACGGGACCCTCTTTTCTGCCCTCTCCCGCCCGCCTTGGGGACCGCTCCGATCTCCTCTCGTTTCCCGAGTGGTCCCTGTGGCCCGGAGCCCGGGGCGGCCCCAGGCACTGGCTCTCTGCAGGGCAGGATTCTGGAGGGGACTACGGAGAACAAATTCGAGAGCCCGGGAGCCCAGGGAGTGGCGACATTGACCTGAGTCACATACAAGGGGCGGAAGAAAGTTGTGGGACCCCATGCAATGCAACGAGGAATAAAACGCAGCTGGTTGAGAGCCCCAAACCCACGCAGAAAGGTGGGCTTCGGCCGAGTTTACTCACGTTGCCGCTGTTCGGGGCACGCAGGTCGGTCGGGGAAACCGGGTCCAGGGCGACTCTGGGTGAGGGTAGAGCCACGAAAGCGGGCGGGCCTCACCCTCGCGGTCCTCGGCGTCGCCGCGGCTGCAGCGCAGAGACGGGTCTCCGGCCTCGCCAGCCTCCCTCGCCGTCCAGGCTGCGGCGGCAGGAGCCACTTTATAATTCGTCCCGGAGCGCAGGAGGCGAGCGTGCCCCAATCGCCGGCGGGCTGCTGCTGACGCAGGCCCTACGCCGGCCGCGCACCGCCCCCGCCGGAAGAGGGGTCCGGGCCCGGGCGGGGGGACCAGCGTGGCGGCGAACCCCTCGGCCGGGTGACACACCGAGGCAGTTATGAAAGTTGGGGAGAGGGTGCGATAAGATCAAGTCCCCCAGCGTAAAGTCACCGCAATTGCCCTCCCAGGGGAGCGCGCTTAGCATCAGAGCCCAGGTGGGGGTTAGCGGGTAGACAGATGGATTTAGATTCTGGAATGTGCTGGAGACCCTAGGAGTAAGTGCTGGGATTACCCCGCCCCGCCTTCTCCTAGAGCGCCCCCGCCGTCCGGGTGGGCATCCGGCACAGCCGTCCAGAATGTCGTCACTTGTCCACCCATCTGTCCCCAACGCACTAGACTTCTTGCTGACAGCAAGGCGCGTAGTAGGCGCTCAGTTAACGGTTAAGGGAATGACTGAAACTTTCCGGGAATCTTAACATCTCCGGAGGGCGCTTTCCCTTTCTGCGTTACTGAGACCCCCTTGCCAAGCGCGCACGCGGTTGCCAAGTTCCCACGCTTCGGGAACGACTTTCTG
The DNA here is from genome assembly GCA_006410615.1 of Neotragus moschatus. Lineage (NCBI taxonomy): Eukaryota > Metazoa > Chordata > Mammalia > Artiodactyla > Bovidae > Neotragus > Neotragus moschatus. The sequence goes on along the minus strand of SJYA01002114.1, from coordinate 3,064,262 downwards.
TCGGATCAGAGTGTCCTGAGGGATTTAGGCTAGTGAGAGGGGGGTACGGAGTTGGGATGGTCTCAGGACTATCCATTTCAGGAACTAGTAGATTTTTGCAGTTATCTTCTGGGGAAAAGCTGGGACTGTGTTGGCGATAGAGCGAAGTGGGAGGGCTCGGTGCTCAAGGGCGTCGGGCGCTTGGGGCGCGTACTTCGGCTTGGCTGGGAGGGGGCGGAGCGCCGATGGCGGAGGCGCGGGCTGTCTCTCAACTGAGGCCCGCTAGCCACCTTGGGTCTGCGGAAGATTACCAAGATGCAACCATTTACCTTGTCAGTGTCCCCATTTGGAAAATTGGTACAGAGGTAATGGGACAAAATAGGGCCGAAGGCTATCCATAGGGTTCCGGAGAGACACAAATGAAATAATGGACCAAAGCACTTAGCCTTAGCAAACCTTAAGAACGTGCTTCTAATCCTGACATCCATATGCCTTTAGGTTTTCTATTATTAACGGATCTTTCGTTTATTATTTACTTATCCATTCATTCATCCTTCCATCCATCCATGTACCTATCTATCAATCCTGGTCCTAGAGGGAAATCACAGAGTCCCAAAGCTGGTAGACGGAGAAAGAATCCCAGTGCTTTCCCAGCCAAAGCGCTTTCTGCCCTTAGACCTTTGCGTGGACCAGCCGCCACAGGGCTCCTCCGAGCTCGGGCGGCGTTGCGTCTTCCACTCTGGTCACTAGAGGGCAGCGCTCTCCTGCGTAGGTCTGGGCACCGGGGAAGAGTAGCGCGCCAGCAGCGGACACGCACACGAGTGCCCGCGGAGCAACATTGCGCTCCGCCTGCCTCCCAGGCAGGGGAAGCTCCGCACCCGGCGGGGAAGCGGAGCGCGAGGCTGCGGCGACAGAACGCCCCAGACAGCCCGAAGGAGCTAGATTGAAATCTAGCCAGAAAAGCAGGACGCTTCCCCTTTGACATTTTAGGCTTTTCACAGGGACGCTGGTGGAGAGCTGGTGATGTCTCCAGCCACTCACCCAATAGGAACGAGGGTTCCCCCTGCTGCCTGGGGTTTGGAAAGGCAGCAACTACACAGCAGTGCTCAGCGCAAAAGGTTTGCACAGATAATCCGGGCTTAAGGGGAGAGAATACTTGCTGTATTTTAGCACAGGCATACCTGGGATCACTTCGGAACAGACTTGAAACTCGTAACGGGAGACTGGAGGCTGAGACTCTGGTGTGAATGACTGCACCATGTGGTGCATTCCCCCAGAGGCCCCTTGGAATCTTGGAAAAGTAGCAGCTGAAGACTGAAAGGGGACTTGGGGATAAGTTATTTCAGTCTTTATTCTGAAGATGGGAAACCGAGGCTCAGAGCGTCCAAATGACCACCCAGATATAACCAGGCAGAACCAGATCATCTCACACGTCTCTAGAGAGAATCCCGCCACCCCCAGGCTCGGTTTGTTTCAGTTGGAACAATTACTGTTTGCTCTGAGTTAGTTTCTCTTGTTGCATCTGCATGTTTATGTATGGTTTTATGTACTTCTGGTTGCACTGGCTTTCTCTAGTTGCAGCAAGCCGGAACTTCTTTTGTTGCAGAGCAAGGGCTATAGGTGCTATATTATTGTGGCTCAGTAGTTGTTGCGAGGCATATGGGATCTTCTGGAACCAGGGATTGAACCTCCCAAACTGGCAAGTGGATTCTTAACCACTGTGCAACCAGGGAAGTCCTCTCTGAGGCTTTTTAAATGTCAAGAGAGAGAGGAAAGGAAACCGAGGCCATTCCCTAGGAGTAGGGCAGGGCATTGAATGCCCGAGCACCTGCCTGGGTACTGATGGTGCTGAATGAAATGTGTATTGATCGATTGACTGAAGGAATGAGGTGGGGACAGGTGGGTCTATTTTTGTGCCCCAATCAGCCAGGATCTCTTCCTACCACCTTCTCCTTGTCTACCCTGGGGCTACAGGTCATACATTTTTGTGTTCATTTCTTTGTATTTGAACAGTTGCTAGCGGGTTGCAAAGGATTCATCTTTTCATGATCCTTTAAATATTTCAGGACTAGAATATTTTTGCAGTTATCTTCTGGAAAAAAGCTGCTCTTGTAATCAGACTCAAAAAAAGAGAAGAGAACCTTCTCTTAAAGCAGCTAACCCAGAGGATTCTGATTCCCAGGTTAGGATCAAAACCTTGCCTTCTAATCCTAAGGTCCTTGACATCAGACAGAAGAGATTCATTCTAGAGACCAACAAATGTGGCTTGTGAAACCCTGATGATAAGTAGTATTTTACTCAGTTCTTATGTATTCTGTGAGCCCAAAGGAGGGATTTTTAAAATGTCTTCAGTGTCCTGTCGTTTCCAGGATGGAAGATGCTTAAGTTGAACCATATCATTCAGGTGTCCATTCTTTTTCTTGCTTCCCCTTCCCACCACCCAAACACACATACTTTTTTATGGAAACTGGTTTCTCTGCTCTTCTCTTCGGTAGCAATAAAATAGCAGCAGGGGGTAGAAGGCAGTTCCTTGTTCTGGGGATTGTGTAATGTTTCAGAGTAAAAGCACCATATTCTCACACTTCTGATGATTGGAGTCACGGCAGAGCACGGCAGACCTGCCCCTCTTCAGTTACAGTGTAAAGCGCGGGCTTTGCGAGATAGGATTCTGTGAGCTGGGCGTGTTGCCGTGAAGGACCACTACTAAAGCATTTTCTTCAGATTGGAGCAGAAGACGCATCCTGGCAGAGAGGCAGTAAGCAAAGTTCCTGGGAAGATGACTTGTGATGTAGAAAATCCACATTCTAAGGAGCATGAATGCTGGCACATTCTCATCCTCAAACAGTCAGGAAGCAAAATAAACCCGTTGGAAGAAAAAGGAACCTGGTACAGAGTTGCCTGAAACTGAGTTTAAATAATAGAAAATGTATCACAGAGAGAGAGAGAGAAAGGGAGCAAAAGAGCGAGAAAGACCACAAGGAAGTATTAAAAGGGCCAGGAAGGGAAATATACATTTTAGTATTGGGATTTTCCAGGCAAGAATACTGGAATGGGTTGCTGTTTCCTCCTCCAAGGGATCTTGCCAACCCAGAGATCAAACCACGGTCTTCTGGGTCTCTTGCATTCCAGGTGGATTCTTTACCTACTGAGCCACTGGGGAAGCCACATTTTAGTGTTAAGCACAGGTAATTAGACTGTGTATAAAACAAGTCACATTACGACTCCGATTGAAAGAAGATAGAGCTACAGATCCTTTGGTTGTTTGACTTTTGAAATGACTTTGGAATGGAATTGGCCTCGGAGGAATTTAACGGCCACTCCAGAGAACCAGTCATATTAAAAAGTTGTATTGCCTCTTAGAACTTAAACTGTATTGAACCACTTGACTTTGATTTGTTTTGGGTGGTTTCCAAAATCAAATTCTAGATCCCACCTGCAGGATCTGAAGAAAAGGCAATCAAAATTATTAACTGAATGAATGAAGACATCCACTATGGCGGTTTCCACCGTTGAGGCAATGCTAGAAGAGGAAATCAAAACGGGTTTGGGGTAACAAGAAATTACTGACATGAACTCTATGGCTCCAGGTACCCCACTTCTGGAGGGGACCCACTGCATACGACTCACAGCACAAGCTTTACAGGTCCTCGGGAAAGTTGTTTTTGTAAAACATGTTCCTCTTGTGGCTACATCACCCATAGCTCATGTGCTCGTGGGGTGGACATCAGAAGTCAAACTGTTGTCATAAAATGTTATAGAGAAAGAGATAAACCCTGGAGATTCTCACACTTTACTCTCTTGGCATCTACTTTGTTGTATATAGACATGTCAACTTAAAAAAAAAATAGTCACAAGCTGAAAGTTGAGAGTTATGTTTTATTCGCTGGAAGTTTTTAAGACGTTAGGTCCGAGAGAAAGCGTCTCATGTGACCCTGAGAGAACTGCTCTGAGGAGGCAATGGGAAGAGTCAGCTTACAGAGATGTTTTATAACAAAGGGCAGGTAGCCTGCACATCAAGAGATTATTGTGAATTAAAGGAAACCAGATACTCCAAGTTAAGGAATGGAACAATTTTCTATGTATAGGAAGATGCAAGAGTCTGGGCTCACTGAAATCATTCCTTTCATATGCATCTCAGCTCTCTGGAGCCAGTATCCTGTGTATTTTCACATCCTGAGCTCCCTTGGGTTCACCGTAGGAAGTGGCTGTAATCTGATGGCTGTTAGATCCCTGGTATTTTTCTCCTTCCTGAGTGCCCTGAAAGACTGGAATTGCTGATGACTGTGACATCCTTATTTACAGATATGGCAGGAAATACTCCATTTCTTGGATGTTAGAGCTTAGACGAAAATGTTATTTTTATGTGTGTGAACCTTATGAAAATCAGTCTAGGAGAAGTGATCTTGTGTGGCACAAAATGGAATTGAAGGAGAACAATAAGGTCAAATTATATGTCTTTTTTTCTACTCCAGGATTGTTATCTGATTATACATTTAGTGGAAGAGCAATGCCAAGAAATATCTCAGTGGAAATCCTAGAACCTAACAAGATACACAATTTCAATGCAGGAGAACAATTATTGTGCTGTTAAGAGTTTAGGATCACAAAATACTAATTTTAATTTCCATTTTGTTATCGAGTGTGTAAACTTGGGAAAGTCAGTCTCTAAACCTTATTTTTCTCATCTGCACAATGGGGAAAACAGAGCGAACCACACTAGCTTGTTGCATGGATTAAATGAAAAACTAATATTGTGTACACACATACTGTGTAGGAATTCAATTTTTATTAATGGCCTTTTTGTGTGTGTTGTTGTTGTGCTGTGTTAAATTGCATTTCTGAGGTAGAATTTATTTTTCTTCTCAGTTTCTGGATTGTCATGTTCTTGGCTTCTTATTTTTGGAGCTATAATTTGGTTGCCTTAGTGGAGTGTTCAGATAAAGAAAATAAGTGAACATTTTGATAATGGTTGAAGGAAATGGGCTATTTATCTACCTGGATCTAGTGCTCCAAATTAAAAATCACAGAGGTAGAGCAATTTATAATAACTGCAGATAGCAAGCTGCTTCATAATCTTATAAGATATTGCTAGAAAAGAGGACTTGGGCATGACGCGCACAGTCATCAATTGTTGTTTTATTGGGGATATATTTTGTAGATCAATCTTCAACACTTCTGTGTATGGCAGAGCCAATTAGAAGATGTAGACTTGTTTGGATTGGGACACTCACAGGCTACCCAGGAGGGCAGGGTTCCTCGAACAAGTGGAAAAGGCTGGAGAGAGAGTCAGAGGACAAGACAGAGAGGGAGGAAGGAGCCTGTGGATGGAGACAGCTGTCAGAGTGCCATGCAACGTGAATGGGGAATTGACTTGCTTTGGAAGCCTTGATGGAGTAGGCTGAGGGATCGTGGGAGTGAAGCAGGAAGGAAGGGGGAAGCACTCTTGGAGGGCACTGGGGGAAGCAGCTGGTCACCCAGATGTGCCTGATGGCTCGAGCATTGGCTCCTGTGAGCCCACCACGTTCTCCGCCATGCCCACTCCCACAGAGAGCTCCCTAAGGAGTTAGATCATCCCAGGAGATCTGCTTAGAGATGGGGTAAGAAGAAATGATTTCGTCCCTCATGTAGAATATGTTTGTGTTTTTAACTTCATACTCCCTAGAGAAGATGTGGGAATAAGACAGAATGGGAGCTGCTGGGATCATCTCTTATCGTTAGCTCAGTCCATCATCCCCCTAGAAGACCACACAGGCTTCTTTAATAGACATTCTCCAAGACAAGTTCTCCTTTAGCTTCTTGCCATGTGTCTTCCAATGTACTTGCCTCTTTTATGTAGATTGTCTCTGATTTTGCATGGGGCATCCCCCTAACCCTCAGGAAGCCTGTGTCTTCGACTACTGCTTTCTCTCTTGTATTGTTAGTTTTAGTTGTTACTTCTTAGTCCTCATATAGTCTCATAAAGTATAAAAACTTGCTTATTTTTCTTGTTTTTTAAATAAGCACTTTCTTAGTACATTGGTAGATGCCAAGGACTGGCAGGGGGAAGAGGTGGGGAGGGTGAATGAGAAGTCAGTGTTCAACAGGGACAGAGTTTCAGTTTAGGAAGGTGAAAAATTTGGGAGATGGATATGGTAAGAGTGGCACAGTCATGAGAAGGTCCTTAGTGCCACTAAACTGTACAGTTGAGTATTGTTAAAATAGTATGTTTTATATTATGTGACTTTTACCATATTAAAGGAGTGCTAAAAAGAGCACTTTCTTAAATCTATAGTCATTTTCCTCCCTGCTCAATTTCTAACTATCTTGGCAGTGAAGACTGTTGAAGAATGGTCCGTCTCCTTTATGGCCCTTCCTCGTCTCTATGAATTTCTTATTCCACAGCATTTTACTGTTGCTCTTACCACTCCCATGAAATCATATCTGCTAAGGTCAGTAATAACTTTTAGATGAAAATCCAAGAAACTCTTCAGCTCTCATATTACGTGTTGTGTCTACAGTATTAGATTCTGTTGTCCATTCCCTCTAAGATTTCCCCTTAAAACTTTTCCTCTTCCTGTTTTGCTCAAGCATTTGTATTCTACCTCCTGGACTTTTCTTTCTCCATCTGTCCCTTACGTGGTGATGTTCCCTATGGTTTTGTTCTGGGTTTCATCTCATCTGTTTTCAAGATACTTGCTCTGCTTGGGAAAACTTATCCAATTGTAGGGCTTTGTCTCTCATCTGTGTATCAGTTATTCCTGAGTTTCTGTCTCCGGTTCTGACTCCTTCTCTTGTCTACATGTGAGTACCTCAATGTTTGTGTGCTCCAGGAGTGTCAAACTTATCATGTGATCAGTTGCTTTATCTCTTCTTTTAAAAATCTGCCATTGCAGATTTTTTAAAATGTTTTATTTTAAAGTAAAAAAATTAAACTTTGAGTTTAAACTTTAAAAAAGTCTGTGTTCACTCTCAGTGACTGGCAGACAGTTAAAATCATTCTTTTTTTATTTTAAAATTTATCCATTTATTTAAATTTATCCATTCTAATGGATATTGAACTGTGGTGTTGGAGAAGACTCTTGAGAGTCCCTTGGACTGCAAGGAGATCCAACCAGTCCATTCTAAAGGAGAGCAGTCCTGGGTGTTCATTGTAAAGATTGCTGTTGAAGCTGAAACTCCAATCCTTTGGCCACCTGATGCAAAGAGCTGACTCATTTGAAAAGACCCTGAAGCTGGGAAAGACTGAAGGCGGAAGGAGAAGGGGATGACAGAGGATGAGATGGTGGGATAGCATCACTGACTCAATGGACATGAGTTTGGGTAAACTCCGGGAGTTGGTGATGGACAGGGAGGCCTGGCATGCTGCAGTCCATAGGGTCAAAAAGAGTCAGACATGACTGAGCGACTGAACTGAACTGAATTGATGATAAGGGTTAAAGTAAAATGTTTTTCAAACTATATATCCAGTGTTCCAGCACTATTTATTGAAAAGACTATTCTTTTCCTATTGAATTATTCTGGAAACTTAGTTAAAAATCAATTGACATAAAATTGTGACTCTATTTCTGAATTCTGTATTCTATTCTTTGTCCCACCGATCAGTATGGTGCTAACATTCCACACTGCCTTGACTACTGTAGCTTTATATTAAATCTTGAAATAAAACAAATTCTCCAGCTTTTCTTTAGCTTTTTTCTAATTGTTTTATCCATTACAGTTCTTCTCATTTCCATGTACATTTTAGAATCAGTTCATCAATTTCTACAGAAAAGCGTGTTGGGATTTTGATTGGACTGATTAAATCTGTGGATTAGTTTCGGGAGAAGTGACATCTTAACAACTCTGTCTCCCAGTCTATGAACTTGGCATATCTTTCCATTTATTTCATACATTTTGGTCTCTTTCAAATGGTATTATTTCATAGTCTATTTTCCAGTTGTTTGATTTTCCTTAAAAAAGAACGTACTTTTTATTTTCTACTTTTATTGGAGTATAGTTGATTTAAAATAGTGTGCTAATTTTAAGTGTACAGCATAGTGAATCAGTTCTATATCCACTCTTTTTAAGATCCTTTTCCCATAGAGGAACAAACCTTTTCGGGTTCTGTGCTTCTTAGTTGCTCAGTAGTGTCTGACTCTTTGCAACACCGTGGACTGTAGCCACCCCAGGCTCCTCTGTCCATGGAATTTTTCAGGCAAGAAGACTGGAGTGGTTGCCACTTTTTACTCCAGGGGATCGAACTTGTGTCTTCTGCACTGGCAGGCATATTCTTTACCACTGTGCCACCTGGGAAGCCCCTTATAGGTTCTAACCTGATGTTATTCCACCTTAGATTATAATTGATGGAGCATTTATTGGCTCCTAGCTTATAGGTGATTTCGCACTGTTCAATTCCTATCTGTAGGCACAGGGACTTACATTTAATAGGCCTCAATAAAAGTTTTTCGAATAAGAGTATCACTTTCAAGATCAAGTTCATTTTGGTTTAGTTTTCAAAAGACCATTAAAAAGCACTCAGCATTTAAAACTCTGGGGATTCTCATAGCTTTAACTATATCTGCAAAGTAGAATGAAGTGATTTGACAGTTACTTGACTGATGTGAAAGATGTGGACTTTTTCTACATGTGATTGGCATCCAAATTATTCATTGTTCATCTTAACAAGATAAATGTCAAATCACATCCTAGATATGTTATCTCAGGAGAGAAGTCTAATAAGAAGAGAAGAGGGAGAGGGAATGGCTCATCCTAAAGCAGCAGAATTGCACACAGATGAGAGTGTAGGGAGCTGGTGCTGCTCGGGACCGTGACAACAACCACAGAGTAGTGAGACTTCAAGCTTGCAAGGAGTCTTAGAGGCAGAAGAGAAGACTTAGAGGTATCTAGAATCCATCATTTAGAGAGAGAAAGCTTTCTTGTCTTGGTGGACAAACCTCTGGGAGTCTTAACCACAGGACCACCAGTAAGGCCACCCCATCCCCACCCGTTTTACTAATATGTTCTACCTCCTTGATCCCTGGAGCCATGACTTTGTAGCTCTCTTGGAATTCAAATCAGAAACTTAGGTGTTATCTGTGACTCCCTCCATCTTCCTGAATCTCTTATTCCCATTCATCACTACACCCTAGGAGTGCCACCTTTCTGATGTTTCCTGACTTTGTCACCTCCTTCTCCCCCCATCTTCACTGCCTTGATTCAGCCCCTTGCTATTTCTCAGGTGGATTTCTGCCATGGATTCGCTGCATTCCATGTGGTGGTAACGTTTATGGGAAGAGAGAAGCAGTGGAGGGGAGGAGAGGTGGGGAGGAAGAGATCTTCTTTCCAAAGTGTTAGTTAGTTAGTTAGTTAGTGCTCAGTTGTGCCTGACTCTTTGCGACCCCGTGGACTTGTAACCTGCCAGGCTCCGCTGTCCATGGAATTCTCCAGGCAAGACTACTGGAGTGGGTAGCCATGCTCTTCTCCAGGGGATCTTGACCCAGGGACTGAACCTGGGTTTCCTGCATTGCAGGTGAATTATTTGCCATCTGAGCCACCCAGGAAAGCCCCCTTCTGTCCAAAGGGCAGTAGCAAGATTTTCAGAGTTATAAAGGGCACTTTCCTGAGCATCACTGTTACATACGGACATAGGAAGTGGATCATTTGTGGAAGGAGAAGAAAAGGAAGCTCCTAAGTGAGATGTACACTTCATTTTTATTCTTTCTGGATTTTAACCTTGATTCTCTTTCACTAGTTTATTCCCATAAGTGTACATGCTGTTTACCATAAATGTAAGATAGTATAAATTTTCAAATCAATAACTTGCAAATAAATGACCGTATAACTTTAAAATAAATGTATTCAAGAGATGGGAGTCAATTGGAGACCTCTAACTACTACCCACTGAAGGAACTGGTTGGTCAAAAGCACACATTCAGACAGTCTTCATTTGCAACACTGGTGATAATTATCTACAGAGTTTCTGAGCCAAGGTAGCCTACAAAGAAATGTGTTAACTGTTCCCAATATTTGAAAAGAAAGTTTGTTTTTGATTTAGCTGTTCGATGCTATGTGATTGCAAATCTCAACTAAAGAATCAGAGCCTCCCTCAGGTGAGTCTTTATGTGCTTGTAAACTTGGAAATAAATTTAGAAGCTGAGAGCATAAAGGTGACTTGTGTGCGTGTGTTGTGTGCGTGTGTACTGGGAGTGCAAGATAAGATTTTTGCCCCAATTACTTAGTTAATGCAAGAATCATAGGAGAAAAATTGGCTGTGTCTATATCCTTTCTTATCCTCAGTATCTAAAATTGAAATACCTGAACTGAATATGCATACATATAACTATAGCTTAGCAATGACACCCCACTCCAGTACTCCTGCCTGGAGAATCCCATGGATGGAGGAGCCTGGTAGGCTGCAGTCCATGGGGTTGCTGAGGGTTGGGCGAGACTGAGCGATTTCACTTTCACTTTTCACTTTCCTGCATTGGAGAAGGAAATGGCAACCCACTCCAGTGTTCTTGCCTGGAGAATCCCAGGGATGGGGGAGCCTGGTGGGCTGCCGTCTATGGGGTCGCACAGAGTTGGACACGACTGAAGCAACTTAGCAGCAGTAGCAGCGGCAGCAGTGACTCTCTCACAGGAAGTTGTTAACCTCAATGGGGACACCTGTTAAAGAAATGCACAGCTCCCGAAGCCCCTGTCCAGATAGTCTGATGGTATATGGTCTGAGTGTGCAGTTACAAGGTCCCCAGCTGGTGTAGCAGATTATAGAGAATCAGTGTCTGCAGGAACATCACGCACATGGATGCAGCCTGGCTAATCATCTCACCTTGGGATCTTAGAGTGTGTGGTTGTGGGGTTTGCTCTGAGTGACACCTAGAAAGTCAAACACAGACATTCACACACACTCCACACACCATATACGTATGCATTTTGCTTTTTCATTTAAAGCCCAAGGACAATACTATCAAGTGTTAGGGAACAAAGGTAGTTTCCCAAGTTTCTTAAAATCCTGAAAAAGAAAGTGTAGGTCATTGGAGGGGCCTGTCCAGTTTCTACCCTTCACAGAAACTACTGTCATTGAAGGGCAGACCCTGTTATTATAATGAAGAGAGGAGGCAGATTCCGAATCTTCCTTTAAATGTTTTTTTTCTTTTTAAAGCCCCACAGACCGACATGTACGTTACTGTATATAAAATAGTTGACCAACAAGGTCCTAGTGTGCACCATGGACTAACCTCAGTCAAAGAATCTGAAAAAGAACGGATACAAGTGCTCAGACTGTAAAGAATCCGCCTGCAATGTGGGAGACCTGGATTTGACCCCTGGGTCAGGAGGATCCCCTGGGGAAGCCACTCCAGTATTCTTGCCTCGAGAATTCCATGAACAGAGGAACCTGATGTGCTACAGTCCATGGGGTTGCAGTCAGGGATCGGGCCTGACTGAGCGACTAACACTTTTACTTTGCTGCTTTCACTAGGATCCCACTTTGTCTTTTTTTGATTATGCTGGGTCTTTGTTGCCGTGTGGGCTTTCTCTAGTTGTGGCGAGTGGGGTATACTGTCTAGTGGTGGTGCTCAGGCTTCTCGTTGCAGTGTTTCTCTTTGTCAGGGAGCACAGGCTCTAGCATGCAGGCTCAGTAGTTGCGGAGCACGGGCTTAGTTGCTCTGAGCAGCATGTGGGATCTTCCTAGAGCAGAGATGGAACCCATTTCCTGGGCACGGGAAGCATGGAGTCTTAACCACTGGACCACCAGAGAAGTCCCTCACTTTGTCTTTGAAGCCCTCACATGCTGGAGGGGTTCAGAGCCAGCCAGGATAGGAGAAGCCTTAGATTGAAGCCACTGTATCCTCCACGTCAAGCTTCCTTCATAGTATTTCAGTCATAGTACTTGGTACTCAATTCCGTTTTTGTGCCTAGGAGCCAGTAGGCTCTCAGTAAGCATGTGTTGAGTGAGTAGATGAATTGGTAGCAAACTTGGCATTCAGACTTACAGCAAGTGTGAGAGGCTGCTGTCCTAAAGATTAGATTTTCTTCCACACACCAGAAGAAAGCAATTATCTTATGCCAGATACTTAAGGACATGTAATTAGCCAGCCTAGATGAGATCGCTTCCCAGAAATCAAGCTGCCAAAATGAGTGAGAAAGTGTAGTTTTATGATTGAGGTTCTCTCTCTTAAGTGATGCGTAGAGTAAACTCTGTTTTTAAGAGTTTGTGTTTGGTACAAATAAAACATTTAAAATGTGTAAGCAGCAGAGGAAAGCAATGGTAGGAAAGTGAATTGAATTTTTAAATGGCATAGCTTGTTTCCCTTGAAATGAATGACTCAGAAGTTCTGAAAATGAGACTGAAGCACTGGCTCATGGAGTGGTGGTGATTTAAAAGCCTCTTTCACGCACTCATATCCAGTGCCTCATGTAAGTAATGGGCTTCCCAAGTGACACTCTTGGTAAAGAATTTGCCTGCTCAGTGCAGGAGACACAAGAGACGCAGGTTCATTTCCTGGGTTGGGAAGATACCCTGGAGGAGGGCATGGTAACCCACTCCAGTATTCTTGCCTGGAGAATCCCATGGACTGAGGCGCCTAGCAGGCTACAGTCCATGAGGCTGCATAGCGTTGGACACAACTGACATGACCGAGCACACAGCACAATCATTTTACTACCTGTGTTTAAGAAATAATCCAATAAAAATGCACCTTTACATACTTTCTATCTTTTTGACAAGCATAGGCATCGCTACTTCAGTCCAGAGTAATGTTCTGAGAACTTTTAACACGTCTTGGCAAGTGTTGGTCTGTAGAACATACATTTGGATTTCAGCTTTGTCTTTGAAATAATAGCCTGATCGTGTTTCTGATGAGTATGTCTAGAGTTAGTGCCAGTTTTTCTTTGTACTGTGTAACTTTCAATAAAAAGATAAAACATTGACTTTTTAAATAAGAACATATCTCTAGAAGGAAACTTACTAAGGCATCTAGACAGAGGAATAGATATTGCATCTCCAAATAAGATTATATGAAGATTGCTAGAAAACAAATTGGAGGTAAAGCTAGAAATATTCCCAATGCCACTTGAATTATCTTTCATCTTACTCTGCTTCTCACATTACTAAATGTGGTGGAATTTCTACCCAGTTGGTGCCTCCTGCTCCTCGTATCAGTTACAAATGAGAATCCAGGCACATCTTTATAGAACTGTTATATTACACACATTGCAGTCTCTGTTCAGACCTAATCGACTTCTGTATAGCAGTGCCCCAGTGGACACCCCAGTTAAACCAGGGATGGTAAGTAGATAAGAACAGGAATTAAAGATCATAGACATTGCTGGAAAATATCGTACATGAACGGAAAGAAGAGCTCCATTGCACTTTTAAGAAAATGAATCTAGCTCCTTAGAGGCAAGGTGATTGCTTTGGATTCCTGACAGCTATAATTATGGCTCAGAAGGAAGTGTGCCTCCCTTCACACTGTCTGGTGGGGCAGGAAGGATGTGGTGTCAGTGAAAGTGACAAGACTTGAGAATTTCCATGGAGGATGTATATGTGTGTGTGTGTGTGTGTGTGTGCGCGCACACACACTCAGTCATGTCTGACTCTTTGAAACCCATGGACTTTAGCCTGCCAGGTTCTTCTGTCCATGGGATTTCCCAAGCAAGAGTACTGGAGTGGGTTGCCATTTCCACCCAGGGATCGAACCTACCTCTCCTGCTTGGCAGGATTCTTTACTTCCTGTACTACCTGTGGTCTGTAGCCCTGTGAGTAATTCCTGCATTCCTCCCCCTCCCCCTCCAGAGTGACAACATTCTTCATGTGAAATGTTTTGCCTCTTGCTGTACAAAAGCCCTGGAAAGGAATTTATGAAAGTTTAGAACAAGCTCTATAAGGAAAGTCAGGAACAATTGTCAAAATACGTTATAAAACAGTTCTGAAACTACTTCTTTAAATAAATAAAATGTGTTTCAGAAGAAAGGTTTGTTTGGGCTTTTCTCACAGCGGGTCTGTCTGGTGTTTGCTCCCCAGAGGAAGAGGGAGGCTGCTGTCTGTCTGTTACTTCTGTGACCATCAGCCTCCAGGTCTGCAAGATGCCTGGATTCCAGTCACAACTGCTCACTTACTGCCATGGGGCTGAAGTGTTTAGAAGAGAATAAATATCCCAGCGATAAGTCAAGATGGCAAACTCTGGGATCAATCAAGAGCAAATGTGAAAAACGATCAGTGGAGAGTACAATAAAGCCTTTGTTCTCAGCTGCCAAGCAGGAGGCCATCCGGCAATCTGTTCTTACATCTCTTTGTTCAGGTGGGTTTAAGTCTACCTCCTTCCACCCCAGGGGATAACACAGTTGAAAGACTCCTGTACTCGGGAAGAGAAGAAATTCTCAAGCGACAAACACATCTAGCTGATGGTGATGTCCAGTTGCTCAATTGTGTCTGACTCTTTGTGACCACAGAGACTGCTGCATGCCAGGCTTCCGTGTCCTTCACTGTCTTCCAGAGTTTGCTCAGGCTCATGTCCATTGAGTCAGTGATGCCATTCAATCATCTCATCTTCTGTCGCCCCCTTGCTCCTCAGTCTTTCCCAGCATCAGCTGGGGACCATCAGACTATCCCTTAGTTCACATAAAATCTTACTTCCTCTTTGTCTTTCTGGGGCTTCCCGGGTGGCTCAGATAGTAAACAATCTGCCTGCAACGCAGGAGACCTGAGTTCGATCCCTGGGTTGGGAAGATCCCATGGAGAGGAGATGGCAACCTACTCCAATATACTTGCCAGGAAAATCCTTGTACAGAGGAGCCTGGGGGTCCATGGGGTCACAAAGAGTCAGGACTGAATGACTAACACTTTCTCTTTCTTGGTCCCAAGACTGAGCCCTGGACAGGGGTTCTATACAGAGCCCTGTAGAGACTAGGAGCCTCAGTTCTGGTGGCAGCAGCTGGGGGACCCTGAGGTGCCACGGCTGTCAGTTCGATCTTACAGCTGGGGCTGACGGGCACCACATTGTCCCGTGGTGCTTTTCCTGGAACTGTCTTAACGACTGTGAATAATAGTTTTGAAAGGCCCAACACCTGATCTTCCATTAACAGAACTGGCTATTTTTGCTTTTAAATGTCCCAAAGAGCCAATTTATCCTGAAAATCTCCAATTAGGTGTGCCAGATGGAATGACAGAAGTGGGTATTTCAGGAAATGGTCTCTGCATTCCTGATTTATCCAGCTGAGGTAGGGTGTTTACAGTGAAAACATTTCCTCTTCCCTTTTTGTACTATCCCATTTCTGAGTGCTCCGTTGACAATGCCTCTCACCTTTGGCAATGGAGTGGGAGGCATCTTGGGAGGGCCTTCTACCAGAGTTAGCAGTATCCCCCCACAGCCTTACCTGACTTGTCTGATGAAAGACACATGGGCATAACATCTGTTGCTAGCTGTGTGATTTTATAGTGCCACTGGAAGGTAGACAAGACCTAGGTCAAAATTGTTTCTGCTCCAAACAGAGAGCTATTTGGGGGGCAGGGTTTATGGAGCCCTAAACTTTGTGGTTACTGGTAGAGACACCATCACAGGGAGCCTAGAAAAGTCTAGTTGTAGGTCCAGAATAAACAAGAAATGTACAGTAACAATCTCAGTTATGAAAAGGCCAAGAAAAAGAAACAACCATAAAAGAATTTTAACCAGGGATTCTCTAAGCTTTCAAACCATGTTTGGGAAGATTGAGCAGTCCATGGGTAGGACTTCATGAAACCAACGCAGGCTTGAAATTGGCCAGTTCTGAATTCATTTGAATTAAGCATTCATCTGGCATGTAAAAAAAAAAAAAAAACATTTAAAACATTTCCTTGGGTCTTTGTACTTGTTTATTTCTCCTTGTACCTGCCATAACTACTGATGTAACATTGGCAAGGTAGTGGTGGGTATACTGTCCAATATTTGGACTTTTTCAGAGTCAGATATGACTGAGCGACTTTCACTTTCACCTTTTTTTTTCACCAGAAGAGTAGATTTTAATTCACCTTTATTTTCTATATGCAAGATTGAGCATCTTGGTCTATGTTTAAGCACCATCTGCATTTCTTTTTCTAAGTTTTTTTTGTTGTTACCTCTTGCCCATTTGTCTATCAGGTTCTTCATCTTCTCTACTTTTAGAATCTCTTTATGGATTAGGACTATTAGCTCTGTCTGTGTCTGTGATAGGTGTTGTAAATCTACTTCCCTACTTTGTCATTTGTCTTATACTTTGGTTCTGCAAATATGTTAATTTTAGGTAGCTAAATGGATCAATATTTTCCCTTGTTGCTTCTGTGTTTTGAATCATAGTGAGGAAAGTTTGTGCATTTTCAGGCAATGAAGAAATTCACTCTTTTTTTGTCTTTTCTTCTGTGGTTTTACTTCCTACGTTTAAATATCTAAACTGTTTGGAATTTTCCTGATGTCCGATGTAAGAGAAATAGATACTATTTTATCATTTTCCATATTACTATTCAGCTAGTCCAATATCACTTTATTAAGAAATGTATTCTTTTCCCACTGATCTGAGATTCTGTACCTCCCATGTACATTCTACATTTCCACATGCAACTGTGTCTATCTGGGGATTTTCTGTTTTGTTCAGTTAGTCTTGTCTGTACATTCATGATCCCACATCATGCTGTTTTTAATTAGACTTTATCATTTACACCACAGATAATTTATAATGCCATCTGATATATGGCAAGAATAGTTTCTCCACTCTGCCTGACCTATTGGGCTCCTTTCCCAGGGTGTTTGTAGTTATTCTTGCTTGTTTTTTCTTCTATATGAACTTTATGCCCAGCTTGTCTAGTTCCAGGAAAAATGTCTGTTGATATTTTACGGAGATGGCATTAAGCGATAAATCAGCAGAGGGAGAACTGAAATGTTTACAGCACTGAGTTTTCCTTTTGAGGCATACTGCTGGTCTTTCCATTTTTAACTTTGTAGTGTTTAGGAATATTTTATGATTTTCCTTACATAGATTTTATATTTCTTAATTTTGTTAAGTTTATGCTTAATTTTTTTTCTAAGTGTAAATTAGACCTTCTTTTCTATTATATATCTTGGCTGAGTTTTGTTTTATATGTGAAGGCGATTTAAAAATATATCAATCTAAAACTATTGCACCCAGCTGTCTTATTGTGAGCAGTAGTTTTCCATTGGTTTCTTTTGCGGGGAGAGTATTACAGATGTATAACTCTATCACATGCATATAATGTTATCACATACATGTGTGCTTTATTTTTTAATTCTTATGCCACAATTTGTTTTCTTGTATTCTATTACTTTGGCCCAAATCAGCAATGCAGCATTCAAGAGTAGCTCCATTGCTATTTAAAAAGCACTTCACAGAGAATGAAGTCAGTTGGGTGACCCTTTCTTCCAGTTTCAATTTGCTCTCCTCCTAGTAGAGGTGTGGAGATAGCAGATTTCCCAGCATTGAACAGGAGGGAGACAAAGGAAAACTAGGAAGGTGGATAATTTGCAATCAGGCATTCAGACCTGGGAGTATCTATGGTTCCCATGAAACATATCATTTAATTGCCAGCATTTCAATGCTTCACTTGTTTGGGAGTTGCTGAGATAATTGGCTCATTAAGCATGAAGAACTCACATGTTTATGGAGATATTTAACTTGAGTGATTTATTTTGCCAGCATAGCACAAAGGATGAGTAAAGGACTTAACTTGGATAAGAAAGCCTTCTTCTTACATTGTCTGCCAAAGCCAGAAGCCATTACCCTAAAGTTCTCTTAACATTTAATTGAAGGTTTCAGTTTAACTGAAAAATGGCAAGGCTAGCTATATATCTTGATAGGAAAACTCAAAGTTGTAAATATGGAAATTCTCCCTCAGTTGATTTATAAGATGTCAAGTCCAACAACACTAAGTGTTTTGTTTCTTTATTAAGCATCACACACTAGACTGAGGTCTGGAGAAGTCATGTAATTGCTATGTAATTGCTCCAAGTAATACAACTCACAAGAGGTGGAGATGGAATTGAAACCCAGGGCCTCTGGACCCTAGGCTGCCTCCTGGTGGCCAGTACTCCAAGCTATGGCCCCTGGTTTGGATATAAACNCTTTATTAAGCATCACACACTAGACTGAGGTCTGGAGAAGTCATGTAATTGCTATGTAATTGCTCCAAGTAATACAACTCACAAGAGGTGGAGATGGAATTGAAACCCAGGGCCTCTGGACCCTAGGCTGCCTCCTGGTGGCCAGTACTCCAAGCTATGGCCCCTGGTTTGGATATAAACATGTACCAACAATGAAGATTTTTGAGCAAGTCTTCCAGGATGTGGAGGTTTCATGTGTGTGCTTAGTTACTTCAGTTGTTTCTGACTCTGTGACCCTATGGACTGTAACCTTTCAGGCACCTCAGTCCGTGGGATTCTCCAGGTAAAAATATTGGAGGGGGTTGCCATACCTCCTCCAGGGAGGTTTCATGGCTATCCAGAAAATAATCACCAATTATTTCCAAATGATCACCAATATTAGCATTATTAAATATCCAATCAAGTTTAAAAAGCCATTTGTCCATGTGGCTTTGTCACATCTGCTGACCACAGAAAATAATGTGTTCTATTATCCTGACAAATTGCATTTCAGTCCCTCGAGGAAGATACTCAAATCAGAAAATCGTTCTCACTTTTGCTCCCGAGGTATCTCTCTGGCTCTACTGCAACCCGTTTCTTAAAACTTCTGGCAGAATAGTAACAATTGGCACATTTTAAAGCTTCTCTCTCTGCTTCCACCTGACTTATGTACAGTAAAGCTTTAGAAAATTAAAAGAAAATAGATGCAAGCATGAGCTTCTGCCTCTTGTGGAGAATGAACCTGCCTGTCACAGTCTCTTCCATCTTGAAAACAAGGTTATTTTTTAATGCTCTTGATGCTTTGATGAAAATGTTATGTGACTTTAACAAGTATTATTCATAAAGACAATAAGAAAGCTAAAATAAAGTCTTTTTCATTAGCAAGTATTCAGTGATGTGTCAGATCTTGATATAACCTAAATTGTCTTCTTTCAACTTTCCTTTTGGGCTTCCTGACTCTAATTTTTCAAAAGTTGACAGACACCTTGTTACCGTCGCTAATTTCCCCCACTCAGCTCTCGTACTTCCATTGTTCTGAGGAAGAAACTGCCACCTCCCCTCTCGCCTCCAAGGGTTCAGTTCAAGAAAGTGAGGCAGATGATGCATCTTTTATACGTGCTTCAGCAGAGGCTGGCATTGGGTTCTGCAGTGTCCAGAGTCCTGTTCTAGAAAGCCAGCTCACTCGCTCTTCAGCCTTTGTAGCTTCTGTGTGTGTGGGTACATGGCGAGGATGGTAGAGACAGGGTGATTGCTATGTCCCAAGGGGATGGAGTCCATGAAATGACTCTTAGCTACTGCG
>SJYA01002114.1:3032435-3044606 GCA_006410615.1 Neotragus moschatus | reverse complement strand
GGGGGGGCGGGGCAGGAGGGGGGGCATCTGTTCTAATGCATACTTTGTCAGAGTTTGCAAAACAGATATGATCTGGCTTCATCCACAGAGCAGACCTGCAAACTCACTTCCGTACTGGGCCAAGATCCACATGTGTCTAAAGCTCCAGCAGCCTTTACTTTGCAGCTCAGCATATAACTTTCTCCACGGGCAGTTTAGTGATGTTCAAATGGTTAGTTTAGTACAACCCTGCTGGTGGACTCTCTCATTTATCATCTACTTTGGGTTCCATCACTTTGGGAAGGGGATGTACAGGCTGCTCCTACTTCTCCTGATAATTGTGGCTGAGAAAAATTAGGAATTCAGAGGAGTAACACTGACATTTTGGAAAAGCCTTTAGTTTCTTCACAGGCTCAGCCTGGCACTGATGCCTGGGAGCCTGGAGCTGGCTGTACAGGAGAATCTGCTTTGCAGGTCTAGGTGCTGTGGCTCTGATGCTCATACAATTGGGTTTTTGTTGTTGTTGTTGTTTGTTTGATTTTTTGAAGAAAGGTTTATTGCAAGGCCATGCAAGAACGAGTGGCTTGTGCTCAGAAACCCTGAACTCTGTTGCTTATACAATTTGATGGTACTTCTTTCAGTAAAACAGCATGAACAATTTTTACTTTTTCTTATTTTACAAAAGATAGGAACATATGAACACATTTCCAGAATCTGAGAAGGGGTCTTGAAGTTTCAGCATCACTAGCTTCCACTCATGGAGAAGGCAATGGCACCTCACTCCAGTACTCTTGTCTGGAAAATCCCATGGATGGAGGAGCCTGGTAGGCTGCAGTCCATGGGGTCGCTAAGAGTTGGACTCGACTGAGAGACTTCACTTTCACTTTTCACTTTCATGCACTGGAGAAGGAAATGGCAACCCGCTCCAGTGTTCTTGTCTGGAGAATCCCAGGGACAGGGGAGCCTGGTGGGCTGCCGTCTGTGGGGTTGCAGAGAGTCAGACACGACTGAAGTGACTTAACAGCAGCAGCAGCAGCAGCACAATGTCGCGACTCTACCCTCAGCTTCTGTTCTTCTCTTCCCTCTTCATCCTCATCACCAACCAGCCCTACAGTTGGATGCTCTGTTATCAGTCAGCCTTTCCAGCAACTTTGACAAAGTATCTGAACTTATTTGTGAAACTAGCTGTGCAAATTATAAGGTAATTTAAAAAAAATCATCACATTGTAAGTCTATGCTTTTTAATATATTGACTCAAGATTGTTTAATATCAGTCTTATATGAGATAGACCCACAAGGTCTCATTATTTCCAAGCATCTCATTGCTAAGAATCTAACTCTAGGGATTTAGTAAATGAAGCGGATATAGGTAGTTTAGAATTCTTTTGAGGATTTGAAACATGAGCCATTTAAGAGATCAGAATTCTGGAAAAGCCTGGGGGACTGACAGTGAGCAGGACTTCTCTGTGGACCTTCTCCTCATCAGAAGTCCCCCGGTCCCCACTGGGGTGTGGCTGACGTGGCGTCTGCACAGAGCGCGGGGCTGGCAGTGAGCCTCCGGGGGTAGGAGCCTGTGACGCTGCCGCCATCTCTCTTAGTCTTGGCTCCATTAGTCCTTCCTCGCTCCCTCTCCTCTTCTGGGCTGTGGCTTATCTTTGAAAGGTCACCACGCCTCTGGTGAGCAGGAGCTTAAGAAGTGTCTGCTTGTTAAGTCTGTGATTTCCTGGGGCAGCCTGCCGTGTGCCCTCCTGGTCTCCTCTGGGTCTTGTCATTCAGCTCTCTCCCTCATTGCGCCCTCTGCTCCCAGGCGACCCACCTTTCATGTCCCCAGAGGGACTCAAGGTGACTCTGTGACAGGCTCCATTTTGACGCTTTCAGTTTAAGCACATTTTCAAAGGCTCCACTTTAATTGACAGGGTGAGAAAACTGCTCTGACCCAACAAAATACGTCATCTGAGGTTTAAACTACATGAAGAGACAAGGTTCCTAATGTGCAAAAACTTGTTTTCTGTGAGAAGGGACAGGAGAAAGAAAAGAGGAGCCAGTAAGCTGAGGAAGAATTTCTCCTCAGGCAAAATTTGACAACGTTTAAGGCAGCCAGGCAGTTTCTCAACCTGGAACATGCATGCGGTTCACCTGAGAAGCAGGTGTGAGGTAGACCTCAGAGTGGGGACCCAGGAGGGACCAAGGACTGGTTCAGTAGGACCAGCTAAGGCCCAGAAATTTAGCTTTTTTAAAGGCCCACTGGTGATTCAGATACAGATGCTTGTAAACAAAGCTTTACACACTTCTAGAAGAGGCAGTTGCCGGCACTCAGAGCATTTTGCCAGTGAGCCATCCCCAGGGATCAGCAGCTGCGCTGGAGGGGACCGATGGGTGAAATTTGGGCAACGCTGGTGTCTTGGTTAGATGCTGCAGTGGCCTGCCCTCCCCTGGTGGATGAAATGTCTTTGCCACAAAAATTTAAATATGGAAGATGCATTTTACCATTTAAAGATTATTTTGACTATAGACTATTTTTGACGATACATATTACTTAATATTCAAAAACTTCTGATGGCGTTTTTTGTTTGTTTAGCTGGTAAGTTTGTGACCCCCATAGACTGT
Source organism: Neotragus moschatus (assembly GCA_006410615.1). Taxonomy (NCBI): domain Eukaryota; kingdom Metazoa; phylum Chordata; class Mammalia; order Artiodactyla; family Bovidae; genus Neotragus; species Neotragus moschatus. The sequence goes on along the minus strand of SJYA01002114.1, from coordinate 3,042,020 downwards.
AGCCTGCCTGGCTCCTCTGTCCATGGGATTTCCCAGGCAAGCATACAGAAGTGAGTTGCCATGCCCTCCTCCAGGGGATCTTCCCAAACCAGGAATTGAACCCACATCCTCCTGCATTGCAGGCAGATTCTTTACCGCTGAGCAGCCAGGGGAGCCCCCGGGCAAACCTGGAACATAATTTTCCTTCTTAGCTGAAGGAAGAGCCACATGGAAAGATCCAGTGATGTCCGTGCCTATTTCCATGTTTTGTAGGAACTCTTGGCTGTGTTGCTGGTGTTTCTCTGCAGGCATTTTCTATCTTCACTCTGTGTTTTGGAGATGAAAGAATTCCTGTTCCCTAGCAAAGGGCAAACACATTTTCGTTCTTATATTCAAAGACATTTCAGCTTCTTCCCAGCCGGTCATATACCTCTGTCTCTACTACAGCCCTGGGTGGTACAGGGCACAGCACATGGGCGCCTCTGAATGTGGGAGCCTTGGACTTTGTGCCCTGGGATGACTGCATATTGGTCTGCACTGGTAGACCTGCTTCCATGATCACTAACGTGTGCAAGAGGCACAGTCAGCTGGTTAGAGGAGCAATGAGTGGAGAGTTAAGAGATACTCATGTCTTGATACTGTGTGTTTCTGGTTCTCACAGTAACTGGAGGCTTCGTAACTGTTTCACTATAACATTATACATGCTTATTATAGAGACTTAAAAATATGAAAAATACGAAGAATAAAAGCAAAATCCTTTGTAAACCCACAACTTAGAAATAACTTCAGCAACATTTTGCATATACTCTTCTAATGTGAAACATAATATAAAAATGTGTCTTTACAGTATGTTAGACTATTCATATATTTTATTCATATATGATATTGTATATACACACATGTGAACAGATATACAGAGAAACATGCACATTTAAATTTTTAAAATTCAGAAAAATAAAGTTTTCATTTTGCTTTTCACGTCTAACACGTTGTGACATCTCCCAAAACTTGCTGTGATCAAAATAAATTATTACTTTATTTTTGGCCATGAATATTGTTTCTAAGTGTTCATTATTATTAAAAAATGCTCAAATGAGAACACTTGAACTTCCGTTTTGGTCAGTATCTTCAATCATATTAACCCGTGGCTCCTTTAATAAGTGAAAACCTGAGAATACTGTGTCCTAATTCAGCATCTCAGTGGAGCTGAGCCCAGAAACACTTCCAAAAATGAGCTCATTGAATAATTCTCCAAATCCTCTGTTCTCAGAGGAAGGAAGGTAGCCTGAGAACACTCCTGTCCACCTCCCTCAACCCCTCACAGGCTCACAACTAACTTCTCTCTGGTCCATTGAGCCCTACAGACTCAGGGGGCACCCCTTGTTAGCATTGGGCATCAGGTGGGGACAGCATGATCATAGCCACCTTAGTGACTACATCAGTAAAGCTTTTCTGTGTACTCTCATGATGATCTCAAAGGACATAACTTGGCTCACGGCTAGTTCCACGTAGTAGACTACGTGATGGAGCCCAGGTAGCAAACACCCCATAGTGCTCAGGAAACAACCCTCAGGACTTCAGCAGGTAGGATTATGTCAGGTAGGGTCATCAGTGATGAATGAGATGCCAGCAGAGTCACTGAAGAGACAAAACCATTTATTAGTACTTACTCTGTTGTTCAATACTGCAGCCTCGAGTTTATAGTCCCAGCACCATCAGCCTTTGTTAAACCATGACATGAATCCAAAGTGAAATTGCCACCATCAGAGATGGAGTAATTTGCCCAATAAAATGTGTTTGGCACAGTGAGAAAACAGAAGTCTAGTTCAATGTTCATGGTGGGGAATGAGGACTTGGAGGAATGGCTTAGAGTTTCTGAGAAAGAATAAATTCTTCAGTGATATGATGGGCTTTAGAACTGTGGTGCTGGAGAAGACTTGAGAGTTCCTTAAGAGGAGCTGTACGAAGCAAAGCTGTAAGGAGCTGTAAGCTGTAAGGAAGTGTAAGGAGATCAAACCAGTCAATCCTAAAGGAAATCAACCCTGAATATTCTTTGGAAGGACTCATGCTGAAGCTGAAGCTCCAATACTTTGGCCACCTGATAGGAAGAACCAAGTCATTGAAAAAGATCCTGATTCTGGGTCTTTTTCGAGGCAAGAGGAGAAGGGGATAAGAGAGGATGGGATGGTTGGATGGTATCACTGACTCAATGGACATGAGTTTAAGCAAGCTCCTGGAGATAGTGGACAGGGAAGCCTGGCATTCTGCAGTCCATGGGGTCTCGAAGAGTCAGACATGATTTAGTGACTGAACAATGATGGGATGTGCACATGCCTTCGTCCAGTGCTGGTGAGCTAGTTCCTCAGGCCATCTCCTGGCAGTTTATCTTGGAGAGATAGGTTCAATACATGCCTCAGAAGGCATCAACTTTGTGATGTCATTGAGTTACAGACACTTTTTGCTCTGGCCAACCCCAGATCACAAGCCTGGGACACCTTAGGCACACACCAGCTCTGGACTTTCTTCTGCTGCCATTGCTGCCCCCTCCTCCACCCATGTCTCTCACCCTTCCCTGGAGTCCTAGCTTGTCTGTCCTCAGGGATCTGCCAGGCTGGTGGTTCTGGTGTGGATGTCTCTGTCCACTGCTGGCCCTCACTCCATCATGCTCTTGTTTTGTGGGTGCTGTCACCAGGGGTCTGCCTGCTGGGGGCTGGTCTTGGCTTTCTCCACTTTTGGCTGCAGAGGGATACTCCACCACTTTGAGCCTCTGTCTCTACAAAATGAAGTGAATAAGACCAGTGTCATAGGTGAGGTGTGAACAGCTGACACACCATGATGATTGAGTTACTACTGTTATTGATATTATTAGGATTCAAGGGTCAGTCTCGGGAACTCTTCCAGTGTCAGAGGATTGACTTTTTAACCTTCTGGATGTACCACTGGGTAAAACAGCTGTCAACACTCAATACTTGTTACCTGAACCTCTTTCCTAGAGCTTGGTGACTTTCTCTACAGCCATCCAGGAGACCCTTGGCTTCCTGATGGCGACCTGTGTGGGGTCTGGTTACCTACCTTGGAGGATGTAGCCTGTTTCCTATTTCGTATGTGATCAGTGGTATGTTCAACAGTGGTGATCAACTAGCTCTAAAACACAGGCCTGGTCTGAAGCATTTGTGGGTTTCTGCAGTCTGAGTAGTTCTAACGTGGCCAGTTTCAAACTTCTGTTGTGACATGAATTTGCTTGCAAGGGCCCTGAGAATTTTGCCGTTGACTCCCCAAAGCTTGTTGGCACTAGGTTCAGCTTCTCTGAAACTAGGTCTTTGGTGGTGTGTCAGAATCTCATAGGGATGGGCTGGGGTTTCCCATGTCATTGAACTTTCCTGAAACCCTGAGTGAAATCCAAAACCACACTTGAAGTCCATCCTCTGAATCACAGGGCAACACCTTGGGCTCTGTTGTCTGGCCTCCCCAGGACCCTGGATATCACAGTGAGAAAGGTCAGATTTTACCTGCTTTACATACTAATCACGTCATCAGAAGAACACTTGCTTTTCACATGGTATGTGTTGTTTTCGTTGCTAAGTCGTGTCCGACTCTTTGTATCCATGGACTGCAGTCCATCAGGCTCCTCTGTCCTTGGGATTTTCCAGGCAAGAATACTAGAGCGAATTGCTGTTTCCTTCTCCAGGGGGTCCTCCTGACCCAGAGATTGAACCCGAGTCTCCTGCATTGGCAGGTGGATTCTTGATCACTGAGCCACCAGGGAAGCACCATATAGCCTGTGAGACATTTAATTAGTGATCCCAACAGAGTCCTTGGAATTATGGTCTACTCTCAACAACCATTTCTTCTACAAGGACAGTGTCTGCAGAAGCTATGACTTTGGAGGATCCCCACCGGGCTGTCACACTGCTCAGCTCCTTTGGTTACCATGTGAACGATGCCCCCTGGAGTGGTATGAGCCTTCTGCACTTTCTACTTACATACCTTCTCTACTGTGTTCATGGAAGAAATTGATGATCAAATAGCTACAAAATAAGAAAGGTCAGGGGGACTTCTCTGGCGGTCTAGTGGCTGGAACTTTACCTTCCAATGCAGAGGATGAGAGTTTGGTCCCTGGTCAGGAAATTGAGATCTTACATGCCTCGTGACCAAAATGCCAAATCATAAAACAGAAGCAATATTGTAACAAATTTAATAAAGATGAAAAAATGGTCCACATAAAAAGAAATCTTAAAAAAAGTTGTCAGAAGGTAGGATACAGTAGTTTCCAATTCCGATTCATAGAAAAGTGGTCAACCTGTCTATCCCACGGTAGATAAATGGCCTGTATCCAACTTAGCAAAGACTTATTGAGTGCTTATCACATAGAAGGAGTCAATGAAGTGCACTGATAACGTTATAGTGCTCCACTGTGCCCAGCGCAAACTCGCAGCTGCCAGTCACCGGGCCTTAAAGTCTCTTTTATGAAGGAACACTTTCACCTTCTGTTTGCCGCATCATTCACTTCAGTGTATTTCATTTTTGCATTTATTTTTCATCTGGACATACCACAAGGCTTTCGGGATCTTAGATTCCTGACTTGGGACGGAGCCTGTACCCTTTGCAGTGAAAGTGCAGAGTCCTAATCACTGGACCACCAGGGAATTCCCAGCTTTGTGTATTTTATTGTGCGCTTTGTTGTTGTTCAGTTGCTGAATCATGTCAGACTCTTTGCAAGCCCATGGACTGCAGCACACCAGGCTTCCCCTTGTCCCTTACTATCTCCTGGAGTTTGCCTAGATTCATGTCCCCTGACTTGGTGATGCCATCCAACCACTTGGTGCCATCCAATCATTTGATGGTTGAATCCTCTGCTGCCCCCTTGGCTGTGCACTCTTCTCTTGGCTGGGCTCAACTGAGGTAGAGAGAAGGCACAAAACACAGGCCACCTCCAAGAGCCACCTATCTTTCTGGGAGAACATGTGTACATGTGACATCCTTTGGGAATTAAAGAACACGCATACCCCTCCACAGTGACATGGTGACCTTCGTTAAACCCAAACATATGAGAAACCATCTACCTGGATGAACACCGTCCACTCTAAACTAATGACTTTGGGCGAGTGTGCTTAGTTGCTCAGCCGTGTCTGACTCTTTTCGATCCCGTGGACTGCAGCCCACCAGGCTCCTCTGTCCATGGGGATTCTCCAGGCAAGAATACTGGAGTGGGTTGCCATGCCCTCCTCCAGGGGACCTTCCCAATCTAGGGATTGAACCCAGGTCTCCCACATTGCAGGCGGATTCTTTACTGAGCCCCCAGGGAAGCCCAGCGACTTTGGGAAACGGTCTAATTATTCCAGTGCTGCTGCTATTGTCCAAGGTGTGTTGTCATTTTCTGCTTTAAGAATTACTGTAGAATCCAAGACACATCCCTGTGAATATCCACAGTCAGCACATTTGTTTTGAGGATAGAGTTTGGGCCAATTCTTTGGTAAACTTTGGTTTATAAACTCATTTTGAAGGTGTGACAGATGTTGCAGGAGGTTGACATTCAATATCCATTCACCCTGGGACCCTGCCTTCCTTTATTACAGAGGCCGGGGAGCTGAAATAGTCAGTCTCCTGGCTTTCACGTGTAGCTTGGCTGATCAGGCAATACCGTCCTCTGATGCTGTGTAGGAGGACATCCTCGGAAAGGTTCTCTTCTCTGTTCTAAAGGCAAAGCCTTGGGTGGAGAAGGCTTTTGGCCCTTTTGCCTTCTTGCATGGCTTTGTATCCTCCTCCCTACCCACAGCCTCAGAATTCTGGAGGCAGGATCAAACAGTTTACAAGCAAGAGGGTAGCTTGAGGTAAAAAACCACATCCTAAGGGCAGAACAGTAAGAGGAGGCGGGATCCTGCCAGCATCACAGAATGACCACTGCAGCCTTGGACTGGGTGCCTCTGGACGTCCTGTTACATGAACAACATATACTTTTGGCTTGCTAAGCATCTTTCATCCGGTTTTCTGTGACTGGCAGGAGGAATGGATTTCTAACAGTCGTGAAGACAATTCCATAAGAAGAATGCTCACTATATCTCAAGTCATAGCATGATTACTGAAGGCATATTACTTGCCAGGGTTAGGATGGCTGTGTGTGCTCAGGTGCTCAGTTGTGTCCAACTCTTTGCAATGCCATGGACTAGCCTGCCAGGCTCCTTTGTCCATGGGAGTTTTCAGGCAAGAGTCCTGGAGTGGGTTTCCACTTCCTCCTCCAAGGGATCTTCCTGACTCAGGGATTGAACCCATGTCTCCTGCGTCTCCTGCACTGGCATCTGGGTTCTCTACCCCTGAGCTACCTAGGAAGTCCCAAGGATGGCCAAGGCTTTGGAAAATGGAGGAAAGGTGGGGGCGATGTTTCCTGGGGGTGGGGTCTCCTTTAGCCAGGCATTCCTTGCATCCTGTTTCCTTTAATGAGGTCAATGAAATCAGAGTTGATTTTGTTCCCATGGCACCAAATGGGAAGCTGAAATTCAACATCTTGAGTTCAAGTTCAAGGTGTCCATGGCCTCCAAGCTGGGCTGTGTGTGGGGGTGGGGAGGACCAAAGAGCATTTGAGGTAAGGTCATTGTCATTGAGAAAAACCACAAGCAGGGAAAACAGTAAGAAGCTTGGCCTGGCTGGAGTTTAGAATTCATTTGGAGAAGTAGAGGGAGATGCATGTGGGCAGAGCAGAAGCAGAGACTGGAGGGCTGTGAATTCTGGAGAGTCAGGAATCTTAGTCCAGCAGCTGGAGCTACTGGTTAGTAGGAAGCAACTGTACATTCTCTGGAACGGAAGTGATACGGAAGTATTAACTGGCACTGGATTCCACTATAAATAGAAGAGGAAATAGTCATTAAGACCAGATTGAATGATTTTTTAGGGGCCTGGTTTTGCCAACATGCACATTATTGGATTATACCTCAAGCACAAGGGACAGACACAAACTGTTCTTGTTTGATAGATATGCTAGAAACTTCAGACAGGCAAGGACACAGAGCAGGTGTTTGTGGAATAAATGGAAGAGGAATAAGCATTTGCCTCAGTGCTCTCTGAGCAACTTTGCATTCTTTTTTTTTTTTTTGGCCTCTCGCAGGGCGTATGGGATCTTAATTCCCTGACTAGGGATTGAACCTGTACCCCATGTAGTGGAAATACAGTCTTAACCACTGGGCCTCCAGGGAAATCCAGCAAGTTTGCATTGCTAATGCTACTGTTTCTCAAGATTTGATGAAAGAGAGGAAAGCTTATTGCATCTAGGAGAAGAGGAGAGCATTAGAAAAATCTTGGATAATTTGAAATTGTACATGACACAAAATAACAGAAGATTAAGCTCAGTTGTCTGGGAGATTTGATAATGCTAAGCTGATGACATTAGCCTTGGTATTTAGATACAGCCTCTTTCTGGTATAGTCATAACCCTCTTAACAAAGTGGTAAGATGTTAACAGCTCAATATGGCTTTAATAAAATAGACATCTTGATTTCATTTTTTAATATTTATTTTTTTTTTAGTTTAAGAGATTTATTTATTAGAATATACCACAGCATATTTCTGAGGTTTTGTCAGCATCTCCACAGCATTTGTGACAATTTAACTATAGAAGACCCTGGAGAAAGAAATGGCAACCAATTCCAGTATTCTTGCCAGAGAAATCTCATGGACAGAAGAGCCAGGTGGGTTACAGTCTATGGGGTCTCAAAGAGTTGGACATGACTGAGTGACTAAACAATACCAACAGCAATTATAGAAGGAGGCTTCTGAGACCAGAAGACCAAACTTGAACTAAAGTCGATGCAATTAAATATAACAAAGTTTTACACACTGATACTAGTAACTATCTGCTCAATCATTCTACCTTTCCTGACTGTGATAACTGTTACTCATTTTCTTTTTCTGCAAATATATAGTCTGTTAAGTTTAGACAGTGGACCATGGGGTCATATATAAGGCATCATCAATAGATTAAGATATAATCTAGGCAGAGATTTGTATCAGTTTGTTTCCCTTTATGGTACATTAATAAAATATTTCACTTAGGTTTTTTCATGGATTACTTAAGATCTAGAACTATCAGAGTGTCTGTCTGTTGTATGTCTAAACTACATGCATGCTAAGTCACTTTAGTCGTATCTGACTGTTTGTTGCCCATGAACTATATAGCCTGCCAGGTTCCCCCTTCCATGGGATTCTCCAGGCAAGAATATTGGAGTGGGTTGCCATGCCCTCTGCCACAGTTAAGTTCTGTTTAACTCTAGATGTTTTAACTTACTATATGGAAGCTGGTGGCTCAGTGGTAAAGAATCCACCTGCCAATGCAGGAAATGAGGGTTTGATTCCTGGCCCGGAGGATTCCCTGGAGAAGGAAATGGCAACCCACTCTAGTATTGTTGTCTGGGTAATCCTATGGACAGTGGGCTGTAGTCCATGAGTAGCCCACAGAGTCACAGAGTCAGATAAGACTAATCAACTAAACAACAATTGCATTTAGAGCAAAAGTCCTCTCTGAAGTCAGCTGTGAGAGAGTACCGCTTTCTCCAGGTTCCTCTGTAGCCTTGGGGTGAGGCAGCACTTTACACCACAGCCTCTCCTGGCTTAACCTGAAGAGATACGAAGGGTCCAGGAGGCATGATACTGGACAATCTTCATTGTGTTGATTCTGTTTCTGTGACAAGGCTGAAGCTATTTGTTGCTTTCTGAGGGGTGTTTAAAATTTCCTTCAAATGCTGTTACTGCTCTCCCAGCAGACATCCTGTCTTGTAGCTCCAGCTGCTGTAACAGAATACCACGGGCTGAAACAATAGATGCTTGGTTCTCACTGTTCTGGAGGCGGGAAGCCCTGGACCAAGGTGCCAGTACATTCTGTTCTTGCTGAGGTCCCTTCCTGGTTTATAGAAAGCTACAACCTTGTCACGTGCTGTAACTTCTTTGTGCCCTGGGGAGAGCCCTGGGCTTTTCTAGACAAGAATCCTGGAGTGGGTTACCATTTCCTCCTCCAGGGGATCTTCCTGACCCAAGGATTTGAACTCAAATCTCCTGAGTTTCCTGCCCTGGCAGTCATTACCATCTAGGGAAGCCCTGGCTCCCAGTTCCCTGCCCAGGGATCAAACTGCATCCCCTGCAGTGGAAGCTGAACTCTTAACTACGGGACCACCAGGGAAGTCCTATCTCTTGTTCTTCTCATAAGGACACTGATCTTATCATTCTTTGGATCCTCATGGCCTCATCTAAATCCGATAACCTCCCAAAGAGTTAGGTCTTCAATATATGAATTTTGATGGGGAGGCATGCAGTTCAGTCCACAACATACCCCCACTCATGTTCTTTCGGCCTGAAACCTTCTCCTCCTTTTCTTTTCAATTCCTCTTCACTTAAAGCAATGGGAAATTTCTTGAAATGGCTTGTGTTTTTATGTCTTACTTTTTAAACTTTATCTATGGAAAAAGACTCTTTTCAAGGAGTTGTAGTAAAAAGCCACCAATATATTTTTATTTATTTATTGTAATTGGAGGATAATTACTTTACGATACTGTGATGGCTTTTGCATACATCAACATGAATCGGCCGTAGGTATACATATATATCCCCCATCCAACCCCCCCC